>CM035099.1:31020312-31347801 GCA_020205505.1 Panax japonicus
TGAAAGCTGAGGCCATTAGTATCATATATCTTGTATGCAGGTGAATACCAATGTGGAACATGTGGAGCCAGAGTTTGACCCATGAATACCAGGATTTCGGGCTATTCCGCTCAATCGCGTAGTGCTTTTATTCTTGATTTAGCCTTTTCAGCTTGCGAGACCTCCTTTACAACTCTAACTGGAGCTAGCCGGAGGTGTGGGACCCACAGACGAGTGTCGAAGATACACCTACAGCAGTAGCAGGTGGTCTTGCGGCAGCCGCAGGTGGTCTTGCAGCCAACCGTGGCTATACAAAGCCAATGGGTTGCTTTGATAAGTAATTTTCAAGCTGCGCGACGAAGGATATCTGAGAGCTTTTCTTCAGTCCTATTGAGTTCGAGAAACTTTCTACATATTCTGCCACCGTACAAGCGTTCTTCACCGTCCTGGTAACATATGCATGTATTCTTTTCCAGTTTCTATCTGTTGGAAAATGACTTATCACATGAAATGCATTTAGACACATAGTACTGAATATGCATGCTGATATGCTCTGATAAAAAATATTCATCCTAGAAAATGTTAGTATTAAACAATGCTGAACATAATGATTGTGAAAAAATTTAACTTTTGAAATAGTCAAATTGACACCTTTTACTGTCATTTCTTATCCTATATGAGGACAAATGAGTAAAGGTAGAAAAGTAAAATAACCCTAGTAATTAGATTACACTTACGAATTTTATACTGTGATGCATGTAGGATGTATATGACTGTTGGTAGGTGTGCTACTGGATGGCCACCTAGTCATGCCTATGTGCATGTGGATAGTCCTATTTACAAAGGGGCTATGGCAAATTTTTTCCAAAATGTAGGTATTGGATAGTCATGCATTTTTAACTCTGCTGTAGATGTATGTTAAAATAATGCAAGCATGCACGTAGTTATAAGATGCATTTTGAAAAGCTCCTGGTAAGAATTTAACATACCCTTTCTGAGGTGATTTGGAGGCTTATTGTCCAGATATTATGGATCTGGATCAACCGAACAGTTCCCGCAGGACCACTTCTGGTATACGGAAGAGGGCTTTTGAAGTACCTCGACCCCGTTCTGTTAGACTGCCGCATCGTTTGGTGGAGGCGGTGATTCGTCCTATTCGGGTTGAAGTGCCGGATGTCGAGGAGGATTGTAAGACCCCAACTTTTTAATAAAGATGATTTTTCTATAAATACTATTTTTAAATATTATGGAATGAATTTGATATAATGTTATAGTTGTGGGTAATATTTATAAATTTTGCAAAGTACGCAAGTTGTTATAAAATATTCGTTTGGTTGGGGAATATTATTTTTGTCGGGGAATATTCATCCGAAGACACAATCATTAGTGGTGTAGTATCCCCGAATCCGGGCCCCGAATCGCCGCGGATCCGGTATACTAATTTTATAACTGTTTGCGGAAGATATAAACATAAATTGTTTATACATTAAACTACACACTATTCCCCAAGGTCGAGTAACCTTAACTTAAACACAATTCATAAAATATCTATTACACAATAATCTTTATCAAAATAAACTATTACAAGATAGTCGCACGTTTTATCCCAAGCTAAACTTGACATTAACTTTTATATCGATGACTCATTTATTTAAGAATCATATCTATTCTTATTTCAAAATAACCTTATTTATCTATACAATATTTCAAACTGTATATAACTGCCAATTACATTTGATAAAGCTATCAATCATAGTTTTATACCATTTCTAAATCAAGAAAATGTATTCAATTTGAGCATCGCACAATCTTCATCATCCATATAGCAAGTAATATTGTCTAACATCATTAACCTGCAAAAAGTTTATGTTTGCAAGATTGAGCTCGACAGCCCAACAAATTTAACAGTCTATTATGTTTCGCATAGCACACAATTCTATATGCACTACAATTCCTTTAACATGCATATCTACATGCATCATATATTCTTTACTATGCATAACCTACATGCATCAATAATTTCTTACAAAACATTAATTCATGCATTATGCATTTCTAATTTATCAAGTTACATCATACAACATGTAATCACATATTGATTGAGTTCCAAAACCCAATTAACTTAGTCATATTTTGACTTTTAACAATTCATAGAGCATAATATGTAATTTAACACATAACATATTCCATCCACAAACATAATAGAACTGAAAAACTTGCCTGCACCGTTGATTACCGCAATGCAATTTATAACGCTTTACCCGAAGACCTAATATTAATAATATAGATCTCCAATATTAGAATAATATCATCACAGATAATTTTCTTATCAGTCAAAACATATTTTCTAGTCTCGTAATAATTTTCGGATAATTATTACCAGATATCACCATTTTAAAACCGTATTTAAATGAATTAAATACAACATAATTTCTTAATCATTAATATTCATTTAATATAAAATATTAATGAAAATCATTACATAATATCATAAGTCTATACAGCACATAAAACTTAGTATCAGGTTAGAATATTAAGTTTGAGTTGATACTGACGCAATTTATCATCCCGATGGTCTAGTCGGACAAATATCGAGTTTAAGTTCAATTAAACTCTACCTCAGCACTTAACCATGCCATAGAGTCATATTTATATGATTTAACACTCTTTTTCATTTCATAAGTTATTCGTTAACACCTAGTAAGTTAAATACTAATCCAGCAACCTGGATTCCATTTCAGCAACCTGAATTCACTATTCTTCTTCACGAAAATTCCAAATCAACTTATTATTTTTCTATCCTTTGGTCAAACACATATACATGTATTTCATGGATAAAAAGTATTTTTCCATAATTTTCCAACATCATTTGATATTTTTCAAAAATTAATTTCTAGTGCGTAGCTTAAGAAATTAGCTACCTCGTGCTTAACTCCAGTAATATCCATCTTTTGACATAACCTTATATATGTTAACGTGATGCTCCATTTTAAATTTCGTAGAAATCGGAGTTGTAGAACTCCGTTTATAGCGATTTCCGTCGGAAAATCACAAAAATTAGAACGGTCATAACTTGGTCGTTTTAACTCGGAATCAGCTCATTTTTGGACACGAGCTACATATTACCATATATTTTCATTTCCCAAAATCCTGGAATTTTTCTCATTAACTAAATGTCCGAAACAGTCCTCGGAAAAGTTTGGCCAGAAACTTTTTGACGTTTGGCAGTTTTGGAGTCCTTTGCTAAAACTTATATAAAACGAGTTCTGTAACTCCGATTAATGATCCGTCAATTTTGTTGAGTTCATATCTTTCCGAAATACAGTTTTCATCTATCACAATCCATATTTGGACATGTTAAGCTCCCGGAATTTAGCCCGGAAGTGACTGTTCAAATCTGTCCTTTTAAGAGTTTTTCTTAACTTTGTGTAGTTTGGGAGAAATCCCATAACTCTCTCCTCCGAAGTCGGATTTAGTCCGTTTCGGGGTCTATGGAAATCTTATTGAGTGTACTATAACATATCACAAGTCCAGAATTTTTAGAGTACCCTAACAAGTCCGGAAATTTCCTTTTTAGGGCAGCAGTCCACAAACAAAAAAACTGTTTTGGTTTTTCTTGTTTGATTAAACTTTTAATACTCAAAATAGTTAGATCTAAGCATAACACACCATTTAACAAGTAGATCTATTGTTCTCATGTTCAAGATCATAAACTTTATGGTTCAAAATAACCAAAAATCAAATACAAGATTAAACACAATCAAGAGTAAGAAAAATAAGATTTTCTACACTTTAAAAACCTAGGTTCACTTTTCTTGGTTTTGATCTATCTTTTGAAACTTAAAATGGATAGATCCACACACAAAACACTCTAAATCATGTAGATCTAGAGTTTTGAAGATCAAGAAATAAGTTCTTTATCAAATCAAACAAAATAAAACAAATAAACTAAACTAGGATTTTATACCTAGATCATGTATCTTTTCTCCTTGATTTCTTTTTTCTTCCATGAGATGAAGTGGGGTGGCATGAGCTTGGGCTTCTTCCCTCTTAGGGGCTGCCGACCACTTCCTTTTCTCTCCTCTCTTTCTATTTTCTTCTTTTTGCTTTGCTTTTTGCTAGATGAAATGAAAAGTTTTCTTATAAAAACTTGTGGGAATATTTATAGGCAATTAACATATATAGATATAACTTGTATCTATCTATTAATCATCCAATATCTTGCTTCCATGGATGAAAATATTTATTACCCTAAAAAGGCTAGTGGCTAAAATTAGGTGGTTTGGTAACCAACTTTTGACTAACTAAAATGATAGGTAAATGAAATGAATCATGTGCTATTTTGCTCCTTGCATGGCCGGATCTATACACTATCTTGGCCAATTTTATTTGTTGATGTTTTTGTTTAATAACCATCTAGAATGTCCATACAAATTGGGTCATAACTTGGGCCAATTGATTTCTTGTTTGGACTTTCTAATTAAATTGGTTGAGTAAAAATATAACATAGTCCAACATACTAATTTTATCTTACCCTAATTATTTAGTTAGGGTTTCTAAATCACTCATTATGGAATTTAAATACATAGATAATTTAATAATGTAACCCAATTAAGCTAGGTTTTAAAAATAATCAATAACTTGAGATAATAAAATTAATCTCTTAGGTTAGTATACTAGTATAAAATTTAAATACTAGCACTTACACTTGCTATAACACTTAGGTTATTTAATTCTCATTCCTAATATATAACATTAGGTCAAATAATTTTCTTTTATTTGTTTATATAATAAACAATTATAAATAATCACATAATGATCATATTCTTTGCACACAACTTTTTAACCCTTAGGGTTTAATACTC
Source organism: Panax japonicus (assembly GCA_020205505.1). Classification (NCBI taxonomy): domain Eukaryota; kingdom Viridiplantae; phylum Streptophyta; class Magnoliopsida; order Apiales; family Araliaceae; genus Panax; species Panax japonicus. Next base: position 31,025,157 of record CM035099.1, read on the forward strand.
CGCATTAGGATTTCCAAATTAGGATTTAAATTCTCGATACTAAAATTAGGCTTTTTGAACATATCGTTAGAGTTTTCTAACTTAATCACCATATTCATATCATGAATTTAGGGTTTCGGATTCCCAAAACTAAAATTGAAGTTTCTGAGCGTACCGTTAGGGTTTCTAACAATTCGTTAGATTTTTCTAACTTAATAACATATGATTAACATAACTTTAGGGTTTGCTAAAGTTATGACTTATCTGATCAATCCTTGATCTCAAATCATTACGGTTCACATATATAATCAAATATACCAACTAGTATTCACTTCGATACTTATCCCTGATGATGAGTGAGTTTTATACACATGAATTGGATACATTCGAGCTTAATTTATTGTTGTTCTCAAGTCTTTTAGGATGTTTTTATGTATTTGTGTCTACTCATGCATGTTTTATATTGTTTTGTCGGATTTGGGACAAAAGTTACATGGATCGACGTTTAGGGTGGCTAGATTCGCGTTTTCGGCTTGCTATTTACATAGCATTCACTTCAGAGCCAATTTGACTATAGCTCCGGATATTATTTCACGAAACTTTAAGAATGAAAGTTGTAGATCTACTTTTCCTCTTTCCATAACATCTTGAATCATCTAAATCGGAGTTCGTACGAAGAAGTTATGGCCATTTTCCTAAAGGACGTCAGAGCAGAAAATGTTGGAAAAAGGAGCACGCGCCTAGGCGCTCCATACAAGCCTAGACCAAGCGCCTAGGCGCTCCAAGTCAGAAAAATAATGCAGCCCAAGCGCCTAGGCGCTTGAAAATGGCCTATGATGAGCGCCTAGGCGCTCTAGTGCGTAGAAAGTTGCGTTTTTATGCTGTCAAGTGGGTTTTTGAAGCCAAAGAGGAGTCTGAATGAGGGCTGAGACCAATACAAATAGGAGAGGACTCTACAAAAGCAAGGGGAACGAATTTGGCAAGGAATCAATCAATTTTTCAAGAGATTTGCAGAGAGAACAAGGAAGAAAAGCACGAAGGAGAATTGCAAAGGCTGAAGATCTAAGAGAGAGTTTAAGAGCAAATTCAGAGTTTCTTCTTCTCTTCTCTAGTGTTATCTTTTGTAACTATCTGGGATGTTTGGATTATTTATTTGGATTATGTTTTTCTTTATTATTATCATGAACTAAATTTTAATTAAGATTGCAACGGAACTTGGTATGTAGTTTAAATTGCAAGCTTCCCATTGGATGAAAGTTAGTTTTTATTGAATTATTTATTATATCTTATGCTTATTGATTAATTGCCTGATCAACAATTACTGTGATAATCTATATAAAATTGGAAGATGGAGTATAGATTGAGATCTGGATATGATAACATCTGTTCATATAATCTGAATAGGGTTAATATGATTAGCATGTAGGATAGGAATATACCTATGTGTCTTTTGTATCCATTGAAAGAATTTGTGCGTAAACCCTAATTAACTTGATTCACATAGGAATATAGTGAGTTGATTAACTGGGGTGTTCCTTATAATTCTGCATCTTAAAGATTGGATTTAGGAGGATTTGTTCACGTGTCTTTGGAAGAAGTGCGTGAATATTCATAAAGCATTCTTGGATAACAATTCATATTAATTGATTTATTTTATATGGGAAGTAAGTTAGTTTAAATGAAATACCAAGGGAAGTTGTAATCTTAACCTGTTAAATCTGCAGTTATTCTTGTGAAATTTTGATTTTTAATTATTAGTTTGTTAAGTTCAATTTTCGAATCACAAACAAATTTTCGTAGTTTAAAATAGGATTAATTGCATTGGAGTTAGTAATTGATAATTATTAGTCTATTTCCTCGTGGGAACGATATCCTTGCTTGCTGAATATTACAATTGAACGCGTATACTTGCGTGGTAAAGTGCTATTAAAAAATTAGGCAACACCTGATAATTCTTCAAAAGAATTTTAAATCTATCATAATCTTATACCTCATTACTAGACTATCACTCACAGTCTATCACATAATGTTCATATTCATTACTCACATAACTATTAATCCTTAGGATTTTATACATAGCATTAGAGTTTCTAATTTAGAAATTAGGGTTATCTCTAATATATTATCAAAATACATAAGCCATTATATTTATCCTTTGATTTTCCCAAATTAGGGTTTTTGATTCCCGGAACTGAAACTAGGGTTTCAGAACCGATTGCTACGATTTCTTATTCATCGCTAGGGTCTTCTAACAGAACATTGACGTTCTTAATATATACTTAGGATTTGACACACATATAATTAATCTGGTCAACCCTTGACCCTTAACCACATTCTGAACACATCATTACCCATATACACAGAACATAATCACATAAATCCTTAATCCTGAATAATTCACCTATATCCTTCACCGAATTTTGAAATCCTCAAAATTCCTTCTCAATAACATTAAACGCATCCACTTATTTTCTGTCTAGGTCTATTATTTAACCTTAAATCAATCATTTATGATTTTTATAAATTGTCTAATTTCTCGGGTTGTCACAAGTGGACCCCGCAACAAAATTATTGTCGGAGTTAGAAAACGACAAAAATATTTTTATGAAAATAAAGGCGGAAGTGTTACCATTAACACTGTTGGAATACTCGGTGGTTAAAATACAGTAACACGCGTTGTTGCACAGTAGCACACGGTATTTCACAATATTTTTTTGAATTATTGATTCTTACGTAAGAAGACACTACTAAATAATTGTTACAATAATTACTGTTTAATATTTTATTGATTTAATAATTGCTTCGTTGATATTTTTGATTCAATAATTGTCATTACACAGTATTTCAAATTATTAAATCAATAATTCATTTAAATATATTATTATAATATTATATTATAGTAGTATGATGTGATTATATGATAGTATGTTTTTTTATAATTTGAATGGTAACATTATTATAGTAAATTCATGGTATAAAAGTAAAATGAGCTGGAAGAGAACAATTTGAATTTGAATTTTGATGATGTAAACGATGATGTCATCGGAACGATGATGTAAGCAATGATGTCATCGAAAGGATGATGTAAGCAATGATGTCATTTGATCGATGATGTAAGTACTGATGTCATATGATCGATGATGTAATCGATGATGTCATAAATTATGGCAAAAAGACTATTTTACCCTTGCTCTACCAAGCTTATAAATAGAAGCTCATTCCTTCATTATTTTTCACGAATTCACTAAAGCTATAGAGCTAGAAAGAATAGAGAGAATAAGAGAAAAAGAAGAAGAATCTTCTGTTACTACAATATTGCGGTATCCAATTTCCAACTAAGGTAAGGGGTATTATTTTTTTCTTATTCATGAAGAGAACTTCAGTTATTCCATTCTTTATTATTCTGTTGGAATAACCTGTATACGCGAGCTACCCTATACTTGGTGAAATTATTCTATTATTCCATTCTTTATCATTATGTTGGAATAACCTGTCTATGCGAAGTACCGCATATAAGGTGAAATTCTTCTATTATTCTATTTTTATTATTCTGTTGGAACATCCTGTCGATGCATTACACATGACCTGGTTCTGTTATTTATTATTATGTTGGAACATTCTGTCTGTGCGTTTACACATGACCTGGTTCCATTATTTATTATTCTATTGGAATATTCTGTTTGTGCGTTTGCGCATGACCTAGTTCCTTTATTTATTATTCTGTTGGAATAACCTGTCTGTGCGATCTATCGCATGCCTGGTGATTTCTTTTGTTATCCCATTCTATATTATACTCAGTTGGTTAAAGTTTTAACTTCTATACTCCATGAAATTAGTGGAATATCCTTGATATTTGCGCTTCATCCAGTATCTTTTCATGGAAATATTCTTCTGAGCATTCTTGTGTTTTACTCTACAAAGAAGTATCATGTTGATAATTTGGATGTTATTATTTCCTGGATAAATTAATTCTTGAACTTGTTTTATTAAATTCTTATATCATTGTCATCATCCTTATGTTTATATTATGTTGAAAGTCATCTGTGGCCTGTAGTGCATAGATGGACTTGGAATGATTATGACCAGGGATTATTCGGTGTAATCATGATCGTAATGTTACAAATGATGTGGAAAAGGTCCTTATTGGCCCATAGTGCATTGATGGATAGTTGTTGTCATGATCATTATCATTGATGAATATACGAATATCCTTGGCCGTAGTGCATGGATAATTTGTGATTGTGATGCTAATGAATATCCTTGGCCGTAATGTAGGGGTGATGTGGATTATTTATTAAGCTGAGTCTCAGCGATAAAAGTGATGAAAAACCTTTTAAATCATAAAAGATAGTAGATTTTATTCTTTACTTGAGTCTTTTAATGGATTGCTTATTCCGCTGCAGTTAAACTTAATATTTGTTATATTTTATCAGTTTAACATTGTTGAAGGCTAATGATAATTTATTTTTCATTATCTTAGTCATAATATTTTTTACTGGGATAGTTGAGCTCACCCTTTCTTTCACTGTTCTATTCAGGAAATGAGAATATAGCCGGGACTAGTCGGGGAATGGAGTGACGGTCGAGATGATAGTATTAGTAGTCCTCACTATTCTGTTATATAGTGTGAAAATAAATGTAAAGAGGACTCTTTTGAGTGTGGATATTGTTTAGATGACAATATTCTTATTAAACTCTCAGTTTACGTTTTGTCGTATTTTACACGACAACTGTATTATTAAATTGTATTTGAATTTTGTACTATGTATTTAGCGACTCAATATGGGTGATGTATACCTATTTTAGGGGCGTCACAGTTGGTATCAAATCTTTGGGATATGATCCCTGGCTAAGATATGGGACAAGAAGAACTAGGAGGGGAGAGACGGGGAATTCCTTCGCTAGTATGACCTACCTAAGTTTATTTGGTATTTAATTGGTCGGTCAGAGTATAGGGATAATATGTGATATGTTAATTAACCCTTGTTTTGTGGCAGTATTTAAAAATGATATACGAGAATGTTGAGAACATCAATGGAGCACAGGAGACCGTTGAGTCTCCATAGATCAATAATCAGGATAATGTGCATCAGGAAGGCGACAATCCTCAGGCAAACAACAACATGAACCAGATGATGAACGATGGAATGTTGAGAGGCTTTATGAAATTCATACAAAATCAGGCAAGAGCAGCTCCTGTCCAAAATGCATGTGGAAACACTGGCAACTCTCAGAAGGTCACCGTTAAGCAGTTCAAGGAACTGGGACCATCGGAGATTTTTGGAGAGCCAAAACCACTTAAGGCGGAGACGTGGATAAAGATGATCAACAAGATATTTGATGTCTTGGGATGCTCCGAGGAGCAACTGGTTCCCTTTGCCACCTTCATGTTGTGGGCAGAGACAGATTACTGGTGGGAATCTGTAAAGCGTACTCAACCTGCCGCACTGAAGATGTCTTATGAGAAGTTCCAATAATTTTTCAACGACAAGTACTTTCTCGAAAGTATTTGTCACATGAAAGAGGTAGAGTTCATCAAGCTGGAGCAAAACAACATGACCATGTCGCAGTACGAAGCCAAGTTTGTCGAGTTGTCCCGGTTTGCGTCTCATTTGGTTGATAATGAGGAGAGAATGACGTGAATGTTTCTAAGAGGTTTGAAACCCGAGATACATTAATATATTATCTCTCATAAACTGTGTTTGTATTCAAATGTTGTTAATAAGGCTTAGTTATTGGAGCGCGATAATGAGTCAATCCAACTAAAAGAGAGCAGCCAGCAAAATGATAATACTAGTGATAACAGTCATCGAAGGGGTGATAATAAGCGTGGAGGGAATCAACATGCCAGAAATGGTAACTTCGGTGGTAATCATGGACAAAACAATAAGAATGGACATTTCAAGAAGAGGAGATTCAACAATGATGGAAAGACATCAGCATTAGCACCTGTCGTTAAGGAAGGAGAACGACCACCTATCATATGCTTCAAATTTGGAGGAGAGGGACACATCAGTCCAAACTGCGCGATGCCATCCAAAGCATGTTACAATTGTGGAAGAGAAGGTCACCTGACCTGATTTTGTCATGCACTGAAGACAAGTCCAGCTGGGATGGAGGCATCAAAGGCCATCCCAGGCATGACAAAACCGATAGTTCAAGGGAGAGCGTTTGTCGTGACCTCGCAGAAAGCAAGGAACCCGAATGAGGTCATCACGGGTAAGCTTATCATAAACTCTAGCGAAGTATATACCTTATTTGATACCAGTTCTACCCATTCTTTTATTTCTCCTACCTGCGCTCAACATTTAAATTTGACTCTGGAGAAATTGGACCTTAACTTATCTATTGAAACTCCATTGGGAGAAACCTTCATTACATCCACTGTTTATAAGTCTTATTTGGTTCAAATCGGTACCCACACATTACCTGTCGATCTTATTTCATTGAAAATACTTGCATTTGACGTAATTCTAGGGAGATTGGTTAACTACTCATCATGCAAAAATTGATTTTTTCATAAGGTTGCTAACTTTCATATTCCTAACCAACCTATTATGCGAATTCAAGAAACCAACCCATTAAAATCAATCACTGTCATCTCAAGCTATAAAGCTATTCGTTTATTAAAAAACGGATGTCAAGCTTTCTTAGCTCATGTCACAGATCTAAACAAAAATACGTCAGTTTTGAATGATATTTATATTATTAATAAATTTCCTGACGTATTCCCTGAAGAACTTCTGGCCTACCCCCAGAGAGTGAAATTGAATTTTGTATCGACCTTGAACCTGATACAAAACCCATTTTCAAAGCCCCATATCGAATGGCTCCTATTGAACTTCAGGAGTTAAAGACCCAACTGCAGGAATTGTTAGACATTGGCTTTATTCGTTCTAGTACTTCTCCTTGGGGTGCTCCTATTTTATTCGTAAAAAAGAAAGACGGGAGTATGTGACTTTGTATTGATTATCGAGAGTTGAATCATGTCACCATAAAAAATAAGTACCCATTGCCACGTATTGATGACTTGTTTGACCAGTTACAAGGAGCCAAATTCTTTTCAAAGATTGATCTTCATTCGGGATATCACCAACTGAAGATTAAAACTGATGACATTCCAAAGACGGCTTTCAAAAGTTGGTACGGGCATTATGAATTCCTAGTCATGTCTTTTGGATTGACTAATGCTCCTGCTGCTTTCAGGGATATGATGAACCGAGTATTCAAGGAATATATGCATCACTTTGTGGTTGTCTTTATTGATGACATCCTTATTTATTCCAAAAGCCGTGAAGATTATGAGCAACACTTGAGGCTGATACTCCAAAAGCTTCGTGAATATAAGCTTTATGCTAAGTTGAAGAATTATGAGTTCTGGCTTGAGGAAGTAGCATTCCTTGGGCACGTAGTATCAAGCCATGGAATATCTGTTGACCCTGCAAAGATTGAAGCTATTCAAAGCTGGGAGCAGCCTAAATCAGTGATCGAAGTACGTAGCTTTCACGGCTTAGCTGGTTATTATCGGAGATTCGTAGAAGGGTTTTCTCGAATCACTACTCCATTAACTAAGCTGACTTGAAAAGATACAAAATTTGGTTGGAACGAGAAATGTGAGAAGAGTTTTCAAGAACTCAAGAGGAAACTTATTTCAGCACCTGTTCTGACAATACCATCTGGCTTCAGAGGGATTTGTCATCTATAGTGATGCTTCGGGCAAAGGGTTAGGATGTGTTCTCATGCAACATGGGAAAGTCATAGCCTATACCTCTAGACAACTCAAAGAATATGAGAGAAATTATCCTACTCATGATCTAGAGTTGGCAGTTGTTGTTTTCGTGCTTAAAATTTGGAGGCATTACTTGTATAGGGAGAAAGTGGAGATCTTTACGGATCATAAAAGCCTCAAATATTTCTTCACTCAAAAGGAACTCAACATGCGACAACGACGTTGGCTTAAACTGTTGAAAGATTATGATTATACCATCCAATACCATCCTGGAAAAGCGAACATGGTAGCTGACGCATTGAGTAGAAGATCATATGCGAGTACGAGTGCGATATTGATAACGCAAAGGCCCATTTTATGTGACTTGCAAAGGATGGAGATAGAGTTAAAAACTCCAGGGACCCATGTGATGATGGTGAATATATGAGTAGAACAAACTTTAATTGATAAAGTTAAAGGTTCTCAAGTTACAGATCTGGAGCTGATGCGTATGAGGAAGAAAGTGCAAGAAGGTGCTATGCCTGAAGTATGAATTGATGAAGAAGGAATACTTCAAGTCAACTCCAGACTTTGTGTTCCTAACGATCCTGATTTAAAGTATCAAAATGTATCGTGATCTTTGTCATACATTTTGGTGGAGCAATATGAAGAGAGAGATAGCGCTGTTTATCTCAAGGTGTATAACTTGCCAACGAGTCAAGGCGGAGCATCAAGTATCAAAAGGTCCATTGCAACCACTTGAAATTCCAGAATGGAAGTGGGAGCACATTACCATGGATTTTGTTACTGGTCTTCCCAAGGTTTCTCAAGGTATATATGCAATTTGGGTCATTGTTGATAGATTAACCAAGTCTGCTCATTTCTTACCAATATGAGAAACTTATATACTTGAACGTTTTGCTCGTATGTACACAAAATAGATTGTAAGACTGCATGGTATGCCAGTATCCATAATTTCTAATCGAGACCCAAGATTCACTTCACGATTTTTAGTTTGCAAAAAGCTATGGGCACGGACTTACGATTTAGTTCGACATATCATCATTAGATGGACGGACAATCAGAGAGAACTATTCAAACTCTTGAAGATTTATTAAGACTCTGTGTCCTTGACTTCAAGGGAAGTTGGGACAAGTTCTTACCATTGGTGGAGTTTTCATACAACAACAGTTATCAAGCAAGTATTGGCATGGCTCCATTCGAAGCGTTGTATGGAAGAAAGTGTCGTTCTCCAGTATGCTGGGATGAGGTGGGTGAAACAACGTTGTTAGAACCAGAGTTGGTACGTATGACTACGAAAAAGATTCAAACGATCCGACAACGTATAAAAACCTCACAAGATCGACAAAAGAGTTATGTTGATCTTCATCGAAAGGACGTGGAATTCGATATTGGAGATCATGTGTTGTTACGTGTTGCTCCATGGAAAGGAGTTACGAGATTTGGAAAGAGAGGAAAGCTCAATCCTCGATTCATTCGCCCATTTTTAATCCTCGATCGAGTAGGGACTGTAGCCTATAGACTCGTTTTACCGCCAAGTATGTCTCGTGTTAATAACGTTTTTCATATATCCATGCTACGTAAATATGTGAAAGACGAACCACATTATTGAGTTAGAACCGGACGAAATAGCGGAAGATTTGATGTATAAAGAGGTTCATGTTCAAATCTTGGATAAAAAGGAACATATTCTACGCTCCAAGGTTATACCTCAAGTCAAAATTTTGTGGAGAAACATCAATGTTGAGGAAATGACCTGGTAGTTAGAATCTTAAATAAAATCAAGATATCTTTACCTTTTCGACATACCAGGTACGTACCCTAATTTCGAGGGCGAAATTTCATAAGAAGGGGAGGTTGTAAGACCCCAACTTTTTAATAAAGATGATTTTTTTATAAATATTATTTTTAAATATTATGGAATAAATTTGATATAATGTTATAGCTGTGGGTAATATTTATAAATTTTGCAAAGTATGCAAGTTATTATAAAATATTCGTTTGGTCGGGGAATATTCTTTTTGTCGGGGAATATTCGTACGACGACACAATCATTGGTGGACCCCACAACGAAATTATTGTCGAAGTAAAAAAACGACAAAAATATTTTTATGAAAATAACGGCGGAAGTGTTACCGTTAACACTGTTGGAATATCTGGTAGTTAAAATATAGTAACACACTTTGTTGCACAGTAGCACACGGTATTGCACAATATTTTTTGAATTATTGATTCTTTTGTAAGAAGGCAATACTCAATAATTGTTATAGTAATTACTGTTTAATATTTTATTGATTCAATAATTGCTACGTTGATATTTTTGATTCAATAATTTTCATTACACATTATTTCAAATTATCAAATCAATAATTCATTTAAATATATTATTATAATATTATATTATAGTAGTATGATGTGATTATATGATAGTATATTTTTTTTTATAATTGAATGGTAACATTATTATTGTAAATTCATGGTATAAAATTAAAATGAGGTGGAAGAGAACAATTTGAATTTGAATTTTGATGATGTAAGCGATGATGTCATCGGAACGATGAGGTAAGCAATGATGTCATATGATCGATGATGTAAGCGATGATGTCATAAATTATGGTGAAAAGATTATTTTACCCTTACTCTAACAAGCTTATAAATAGAAGCTCATTCCTTCATTATTTTTCACGAATTCACTAAAGCTATAGATCAATAAAGAATAAAGAGAATAAGAGAGAAAGAGGAATAATCTTCTATTACTACAATATTGCGGTATCCAATTTCCTACTAAGGTAAGGGGTATTATTTCTTTTTTATTCATGAAAAGAACTTCTATTATTCAAATCTTTATTATTCTGTTGGAATAACCTGTATACGTTGGCTACCCTATACTTGGTGAAATTCTTCTGTTATTCCATTCTTTATCATTATGTTGGAATAACATGTCTATGCGAAGTACCGCATACATGGTGAAATTTTTCTGTTATTCCATTTTTATTATTCTATTGGAACATCATATCGGTGCGTTACGCATGACCTGATTTTGTTATTTATTATTTTGTTGGAACATTTTGTCCGTGTGTTTACGCATGACCTGGTTCCATTATTTATTATTCTATTGGAATATCCTGTCTGTGTGTTTGCGCATGACCTGGTTCCATTATTTATTATTCTGTTGGAATAACATGTCTATGCGGTCTATCAAATGCTTGGTGATTTATTTTGTTATCCCATTCTTTATTATACTCAGTTAGTTAAAATTTTGACTTCTATACTCCATGAAATTAGTGGAATATCCTTGATATTTGCGCTTCATCCAGTATCTTTTCATGGAAATATTCTTCTGAGCATTCTTGAGTTTTACTCTACAAAGAAGTATCATGTTGACAATTTAGACGTTATTAGTTCCTGGATAAATTAATTCTTGAACTTGTTTTATTGAATTCTTATATCATTGTCATCAGCCTCATTTTTATATTATATTAAAAGTCATTTGTGGCTTATAGTACATAGATGGACTTGGTATGATTATGACCAGGGATTATTCTGTGTAATCATGACCGTAATGTTACAAATAATATGGAAAATGAGGTATTCTAGGTGACTTAAGTCGACATCCTTTAGTATACCTGCACGCAAATGAGGTATGAAGTTAGATCTTAATCTTCTTTTTTTCCTATTGATGAGGAGTGAAGGGTTCTGATGTTGATAGGCATTTGATGTAGGTTCCCGGCTTCACACAGCCTCGAGGGAATTGGTTCAGCATCCATTCTATGTATCAGGCCATGCATGATGACTATAGAGCGATTGTCCATGGCTGGGGATTCAGGACGTTCTTTTCTATCCTTCCTCGTCGCTATCCCTAGGGTTACCTCAGGGCATTGTCTGAGCGCTGGTTTCACCAGACTCAGTCACTCTATTTGCTGGACTGTGAGGTGATGATGACGCCGATGGATTGGCAGTTTATCACAGTTATGGAGTTTGGAGTGGATCCAGTGCCTTGCACGGCGGATATTACCCCTACTGCTGTTAGATCCTTGTTAGGAGTTTCAGCGGAGGCTCTCAAGGGCAGGACTGTACGTACAGGTATTTTGACCGTAGATGCTATGAGCGGGTTGTTGAGTGAGCCTATACCCGATTATGTAAGAGTCAGGGACCGCATTCTTCGGTGATTATTCCTGATGATCATTAGGGGCTGCTTCATAGAAGATAACTCTTCTACGGTGTCCTTCACTTTGATCAGCGCCACTCGACACGTGGACCGTATAAGTGACTATGATTGGGGTTCCTACACCTTTGCCTACTTCCTCAAGGGAATGCGCATGCATTCGCAGGGTTTGATCAAGACATGGTTAGGATTCTACCCGTTTCTGCTAGGTGAGTATTTCTCTTATCTTTTCCCATGTACAGGTTAAGAGTGTTGACTGACAGCAGATGTTTGCCTTTGTGTTGGCAGTTTTGGGCCTATGAGAGGCTTCTATGTTTGCGTCCTGTGAGCATGTTAGGTTTAGACAACTATCCACGAGGAAGGCGATGGCATCATTCCATACTGGGGGAGGTCCTTGTTGCTGAGGGTTTCACCCATTTTCGCCTACAACTGGAGTTATTAACAGCTGATGTCATCACATGGGCTCCCTACTCTGGGATGCATTTGAGTATTGGGTTTGAGGACGGATACCCAACTGGAGTTGAGTATGTTATGTCCACCCGCAGGATTCCTCTCTTTACAGATGGAGGATGGGAGCTTTACTTAGGAGAGCGTGCTATCAGGAGCACAACAGGAGAGATTCGCATGCCGATCTTGCCTCTTACCAGGCGTTATTGGCCTGTTTCGCAGTCACCCGCCACTGATATCCTGTTGTTGGGGATTGACGATTACACATTATCAGAGGGCCCCTATACTCAGGAGATGTTCCAGCATTGGTGGTTCCCTCGTACGATTAGAGCTTAGACCCGCGCCACACAGTTTATGGGGGATATAGTTCTAGGATCCGTGATGATAAAGAATTGTCTAGCCTGTGTCAGAGATCCAATATATGTGACACAGATTGACAATTTGATCTGACAGTTGGACTGAGTACATTTCTTTATCCGGTATTTGGGCAGAGATCCTTTAGAGGCAGATACTTCTGATCCTTCTAGCTCTGACGCTAGCCCTTAAGGTGACCCATATGGCTTTTTCGGTGCAGATCCTCCTTTGTATATGCATGACATCCCTGTAGATAGAGATCTAGTGACTCAAGAGGAATTACATTAGGTGGATAGGATCGACGATGTGGACATTGATACCATTGATTTCTTCTGATGTATATTTCTCATTATCTCTTTTGATAGGCCCTTGTTAGCTGCTGGGTAGCTTTTCCCCATTCTCGCTATATCTTTTGATAGGCCTCTATTGATACGTTGGGTAGCTTCGCTGTATTTCCCTGTATTTTAGCTATACAGAGATGTATTAGATGATGATATACTTAGGAATTTATGTACATTTTCCATTCCCTATATCATATTTCCATCTATTGTATTATGCATGTTATTATGTTATGCATATATATATATATATAATGTCCAGAGATATTCAGTATTGACCCCTGAATGGTCTTATGACACGGCTCTCGCAGATTTATTCTTCGACAGTTAGCCGTATTGATCATACCCCAGCATGTTTGGTGGCATCTGGTATGCGCTCATGGTATGATAGTATGTCACCACCAGACAAGGTGACTGTAGATCATTTACTGCAGCACACTATAACCTTGTTAATGTTTCAGGTTCCCATAGGGTTCATAGATGGTATGCTAGAGCACTGGGTACTGGACAGACATGTTTTTTGATTTGGCACCCGAGAGTTGACTCCTACTCTGGAGGAGTATGCACGATTGACGATGCTACCGTTGGACGGACCTTGTGTGCAGATGGCGATTGGGGACATGAGTAGGCAGTTCATGACCCTCATTAGCTTGAGGTGCAGAGTGGTACAGGACGAGATTACATCCGGCCACATGATATACCAGCGTTTGCTGATTGACAGATTTAGCTCTGAGGATAGTTATGCACGGCATTCTGGGGATTTCACCACACTAGAGGATCAGTGGCGTTTGGACAGAGTAGATGTACTGCTGCTGTGCGTATTGTCATACGTCTACATGTCACGGTATGTGGATGAACTGGACATCAGGGTTGTTATGGCAGTGAGAGCTCTCAGGGAGGGTCATACCATTGTACCGATGATTGTCGCAGAGACACTGAGGTCAACTACATACTACTGCACTTGTCCGACAGGAGTATTCATAGGTAGCTCGATCATGCTGTACGTGTGGTTTATGTCACACTTGGGACCGATTGGAACTTTCAGATGGCATGGATATTGTTTCACCCATGATATAACGCTGTCGTAATCCTTCCAGCCTGTAGAGTGTACAGATACTGCATCTTGGTCAGCTTTTTCTGGCAGGGATTGGAGATCCATTCACTATATTTCTGTGTATAGGGCTTAGCTCACCCTATAGCTTCATTACTCATGCTCCGGGCATTGATTATCTATCTCTAGCAGGTTTGAGAGGGATGATCACCTACCACCCACTGGCCGTGATGTGTCAGTTTGACAAGTTTCAAGATTTTCACCTATATGAGGGGGTTGTGATTCAGTGTTTCGCTTCTCGCCACTTATCATCAGCGGACAGATCCAGGTTGTATGCATGTTGGGATCAGCGAGAGCTAGCTGAGTTTTTCGTCAGCCATCCGGGTTGTTCTGCAGAGTATTCAGCATGGATGGAGACAGAGACTGCATCGGCTGTGGTGGTATCCACAGTGCAGGATACTAAGTCCGACGATGAGGAGCCTATGGAGGAGGCTGACATTCCCATAGATGGGGACTTGAATGTTGGGCTGCCAGCATTTTTTAGGGATTCTCCCACCCCGAGTGCCACTGTTACTCAGTATTCGGCATAACATCTGGAGCAAAGCTTACATCTGATGACCTATGAGAGAGATCAACCTAGGGCTGCGATGTTGACAGCTCTTGATGGGAGAGACTCCGATCTGTTAGAGAGGGATGAGGTTATATCAGCCAGGGATGCATTGATCTTGGAGCAGGATGCCACCCTATCTACTAGGGATGTGGCCATCGCAGATAGTACCTCTATGAGATTCCAGATGACTGGCACTTTTGCTGATATGAGTGCATACATTGATGAGCATCACTCCATCTTTCAGTTAGCCTCAGATCTGCTAGCTCGTGTAGATACCCTTGGGCAGGAGCTTGCAGCTTTACCTCCGTCTGCAAAGAGGGATGATATGTTAAATTTGATAGTTTGTATACACACAGATTCGTAGATAGCATTGTATTTTCCTGCACAAACTAGCATAGCCATTTTATCATGTACATCACAGATGCATATATCAAACAGTAGTATATATGGAAGAGAAATATATTTTGATTTACTTCCCTTTCAGTTGTGTCATAATATTTGCTTTATATTTGCTAGTTTCTTCAGGGCCTTGTGATCTTGATGCATTCTGAACTTATCCTTGATAGGTGGACATTGAGCCCTCAAATGATCTCTCAGAACGGATCATTGATCTGTATGAATCGCTACCACCTTTGGTGTCTTGGGACTGGTATCTGTATGGAAATGTGGAGAGGAATATGGCTTTTCCTCTCTGAGATTGACCGTACCACAGATGGTCGTCAGTACTTCTATTTGTGAGAAGCCTAGTTAATTCCATCTTTTATGAATTGGTATTTCTCTTTGAGGTACAACCGCAACTTAGATGGTCACCAAATCTTTTATTTGTGAGAAGAGGTTTGGTAATTCCATCCCTTTGGTCTGAAGCCAATGAAATGTGGTAGATTTGAAGGTTGATCCCAATAATGTGTGACAAGTATTTTTGTTCTGGTTGGGGTTAGACTGAACTATAAATGGCTGCCTACGTACTCCTATTGAAGAGGATCAAGTCTGCATAGTTCGAACCTGGAGTAAGAGGTTAAACGCTGAGTGTGAAAGGCAGAAAGGTGTAGAAATGTTTTTATTGTTTTTGTTTTTTATAGAGAACGGGCAGAAATGTTTTTGTTGGTTTTTATTTATTGCGACCGGGCCATATAGAATATGGTTGCCTACGTACTCCTATTGAAGAGGATATCAGGTCGACGTAGTTTTCCCCTCAGGATGAATCACATCCAAAGAGAAGTGTGAATCCAGTGCGCAGGCTATACTGTGGGGAGAAGAAAGTTTGATCCCATAATGGGGTCAAACTGCAGATGTGGAAAAAGTTTGATCCTGTTTTCAGGACAAACTACAAGCGTAGAAAAGTTTAATCCCGTATTTGGGATAAATTGCAGGTGTAAAAGGTTGAATCCTGTGTGTAGGATAACTGAAATTGTATGAAGGTTTGAAATGAAGTGGAATCAAGCTGCTAATTCCTAGTGGGGTAAAACTAGGCTGCTGGTTTGAAGTGTATGTTTCCCTGAGGGGCAGAAGAGTTTGTGAAAAAATGGTTAAAAATCGGAATGACTGGTAATTGGATGATCAATACCAGGATGTTTGCCTGATGTTAACTTCAAACATAGTACCGTTTCACAGTGTCCAAGTTGATAGTTGTGGAAATTCATCGCCATCCACCTCTTGTAGTATGAGAGCACCTCCTGTCAATACTTCCTTGACAACAAATGATCCTTCCCAGTTAGGAGCAAATTTTCCCTTAGATTGATCTTGGTTGTCAATGATCTTCTTGAAAACCAAGTCATGTTGCTTGAATTGCCATAGTCGAACTTTTCTTTTGTAGGATCGTGTGATCCTTTGCTGATATAATTGACCATGGAAGATTGTTGCGGTTCGCCTTTCGTCTATCAAAGACAATTGGTGATACCTGTCTTGTACCCATTGGTCTTCATCAAACTGAGCATCCATCAATACTTTGAGGGATTCCATTTCCATTTCTATGGGGAGCACTGCTTCCACCCCTTAGGCTAATGAGTAGAGGGTTGCCCCAGTGGAAGTTCGCATAGAAGTTCTGTAGGCTAATAAAGTCAGAGGCAAGAGGTCAGGCCATCCTTTATGATTGGCGGACATTTTTTGCATGATCTTCTTGATATTTTTATTAGCCGCTTCAATATCACCCTTCATCTTTGGACGGTGATGACGGAGTTAAGGTGTTTGATGTGGAATTTACTGCATAACTCCTCCATCATTTTGTTGTTGAGGTTTTTAGCATTGTCTGACACAATGACCTCTGGTTGTCCATATCGACAGACGACATTATTTCTGATGAAAGCAATGATGACTTCTTTGGTAACCCTTGGGAAGGAGGCTACTTCTACCCACTTAGGAAAGTAGTCGATCATGGTGAAGATGAATCGATGTCCATTACTGGCTTTAGGATCGATGAGCCCGATCACATCCATACCCCACATTGAGAAGGGCCATGGTGAACTCATATTGTGGAGTTCCATGTGAGGGGCGTGGATAGAATTCCCATGAATTTGGCATTTATAGCACCTCTTGACTTGATCATCACAGTCAGCTTTGAGTGTAAGCCAATAGTGTCCTGTTCTGAGAATTTTTTTGACAAGTAAGGGGCCGCTCATGTGTGGGCCACATACTCCACCATGGATCTCATCCATGAGCCTCTGAGCTTGGTCTTTGTCCAGACATCTAAGGAGACCTAATCCTGTATCTCTCTTATAGAGTGCATCTCTGCTCAGGTAGAATTTCACAGCAAGTCGATGGATCCACCTCTTCTCAATTAGGCTCGCCTCAGCGGGTGTAGATCCATCTCATAGATACTCCTTGATATGTTGATATCAAAGGTGGTGGATGAGAGGTAGCTCATCTGATACTTCTCCAACATAGTTCCCATAAGCTGGGGCCTTGTGCATATAAAATGTGATGCTTGACATGTTTTCCTTGTCAGGTTTGTGAACCAAGGAGGCCAACGTTGCTAATGCATCCGTAAAATCATTCCTATTGCGAGGAATGTGTAGAAAGAAGATTTCTTCGAACTCCAAAGCCATATGTAAAACTTGTCGATGGTAAGGCAACAAATGTAATTCTTCGGTTTAATAGATTCTCGTGGATTGTTTGATCACCAATTTGGAATCCCCAAAGACAGTTAACCGCCTGATGCCCATTGAACGGGCAACTTTTAGCCCCATGATATAGCCTTCATACTCAGCTGTGTTGTTGGTGCTGACAAATTATAATTTGATGGCGACAGGATACTTCTCCCCTATATCAGATATTAGAACTGCTCCAGCTCCAAAGCCTTCTATATTAACAGCTCCATCAAAATACATTTTCCATGTGTGGCATGTATCATACTGATAGTATTGTTGAACTGTCATTACCCCTTCATCGGGGAAGTATGTTTCCAATGGTTTGTAGTCCCCTGCAGGTGCGGCGGCCAGTTGATTCGCAATTCCTTGACCTTTGACAGACTTTTGCGTCATATAGACGATGTCAAATTGCTGTAGGATCAACTACCATCTGGACAGTCGATAATTTAGTATGGGCTTACAGAACACGTACTTGAGAGGATCTATGAGGGATATAAGATGGGTTGTGTGACCATGTAGATAATGTTATAATCTCATGGAAGCTCATGCCAAAGCACAACAAATCTTCTCAATAAGAGTGTACTTGTGTTCACTGGTGCTGAATCTTTTACTGAGGTAATAGATAGCTCGTTCTTGGCCTCTATCATCTTTCTGCCCCAGCATGCAACCCATGACATTATCATTAATGGACATGTACATAAATAGGGGAACATCATCCCTGGTAGGTACTAAAATAGGAGCATTAACCAACTGTTCTTTAATGGTAAGAACGGCCTTCTGATACTCATCATTCCATTTCATGGAGGAGTTCTTCCTTAATAGCTTGAAGATGGGCTCACAGGTTGCTGTGAGTTGAGAGATAAACCAGCTAATGAAGTTGATTTTTTCAAAAAATCCCCGTATTTCCTTCTCTATCTGAGGAATGGGCATTTCCTTGATGGCCTGGATTTTGGTATGATCCAGTTCAATTCCTTTGTGGCTGACTAGGAAACCTAGCAACTTGCCTGATTTGACACCAAAGGCACACTTAGCTAGATTCAACTTCAAGTTGTACTTACATAACCTGTTGAATAACTTTCTAAGATGGTCTAGGTGGTCTTCCTCCTTTCGGAACTTGACAATGATGTCATCCAGGCAGATCTCTATCTCTTTATGCATTAAATCGTGGAAAAGAGCCATCATAGCTCGCTAGTAGGTTGCCCCGGCATTGATGAGGCCGAATAATAACCGTCTGTAGCAAAAGGTTCCCCAAGGCGTGATGAAAGTAGTTTTGTCACGGTCTTCCTCAGCAACCATAATTTAATGGTACCCCGTGAAGCAATCCGCAAAGGAGTACATGCCATACTGAGCAGTATTGCTAATAAGAATGTGGATAAAGGGCACGAGAAAGTTATCTTTCAGATAAGTTTTTTTTCAAATCCTGGTAATCCACGCAAACTTGCACCTTTCCTCCAGGTTTAGGTACAGGAACAATGTTGGATATCCACTCTGGATATGTAGACACCATGATGATGCCAGCTTGAAATTGTTTCACAATTTCTTCTTTGACTTTCAAACTCCACTCAGGTTTTAATCACCTGAGCTTCTGCCTAACTGGCTTAAATCCTTCTTTAATGAGAAGGCGATAAAGAACAATGTCAGTGGGCAAACCCATCATGTCTTCATGAGACCATGCAAACATATCCTGGAATTGGGTTAATAGCACAACCATGTCATTCCGTTGGTTTGGAGTGAGGTCTGAACAAATCTGGATTAGCTTAGGGTTTTTTAAGGTTCCAAGATTGAAAGGAGTGGTTTGGTCAAGGTTGGGTTTAGGCTTATTTGCGACCCATTCCTTAATCTCCTGAGGTGTCTTAATGTCCTCTTGTATGTCCATCAAGTCTAAGTCCAACTTTGCATCAAAGTTACATCCCTTGTGGAGAGAAGGCAGATCACCAGCAAGTACATGCACATCCAAATTCAGAGTCCTGAAATCAAAAGATGCTTTCACTTAATATATGAAACTGTTTAATCATACAAAGTGTTAGCATGTACTAATAAAATAACTGCTAATACTGCATAGAAAAGTAAGCAATTAAAGTTATCTACAGGGCAGAGGGATTTTCTGCCCGTTTTACCCTCGTCGACCAATACATGGAGTGCTGCTCCAATTATCGAGGGAAAAGTCCTGATGGACTGCAGCGATAGGGGGGATGTCATTTCCATCCTTCTCCCGAATGATAACCATGATATCTGGGCAATCATCGTCTGGGGTATATCGGTTTATATGTTCATCATGAACAATGATGCGTATACCAGACATCATCAAAGTGATGTCATGTTTGCGTTTTCGTTCCCTTTCTTCTGGTTCGGGATCCGGAATCAGCACCTCTTTTGCTTTGAATGGTACTAGTTTGGGAAACAGCACAACCATAACATGGGCTAGCACCTTGACTGGAGACTTTACAAACTCATGTGGTGCAGATGGAACAAATTGCTTTGTGACAGAAGCTTGAGGAACCTACTTGAGTTTGTGCGGATTCATGTGACTGGAATTGGTTGACTGGACATTTGAATAGGGTGCTTACTACCCTGCTGATTTTTACCAAGCCCTTGTCTAGGCTGATGAGCCAATAAGATCATTTCTTAAGTAGCCGACATAACCTCAGCAGAAATCTTGGGTACGGGAAGTGGTATTCCAATAGGATGGTATTGAGTGTTACTCACTTCCAAAGTATGAAAACTGGTCGGCTCAACTTCAGAGTTAAAGATGATGATTGGCAGATCTCCTTGTTCAGGATACTCTGGCTCAACATTAATAGTGACTTGACTGTTGTTAACAATGTATTTGAGTTATTGATGTAATTTGGATGGAACAGCTCCAACCATGTGTATCCATGGTCTCCTCAATAGCAGGTTGTATCCTGAGTCTATCTTGAGGACGTGGAAGGATACATTGAATGTATTTGGACTAATCTCAATTGGCAGCTCAATCTTTCCGACGGAATTTCGCTGAGATCCATCAAAAGCTTCGATCACTGTATGGCTGCTTTGGATCCGCTTGAGATTAACATTCATCTTCACTGAGGTGGCATAAGGACAGATGTTTAGAGATGAACCTCAATTTATCAAAACTTCAGCTAACATGTATCCGGAGGATAATACTGCGATGTGCAATGGTTTGAAATGACCGGTTCCTTCGGGAGGTATATCGTCATCAGTGAAGGATATCACATTGTTGTTGAAAATGTGATCAACCATATGTTAAAATTTTTCCACATCCACAGATTTTGGTAAGTAGGCTTCTTCCAAAACCTTGAGTAAAATCTTTTGATGATCTTCAGAAGAGAAAACCAAGTCCAAAATTGATATCTTATGTGGAGGAATTTTTCAATCTTTTCCATGTGAATCTTCCCCTTTGATTTGAGGGTAGGCTTGATAACCCTGTGAGGAAGATACAGTGGATTATCCTTCGACACTGTAGCAGTAGTATGAGACATGGATCTCTCAGCTTCTCCATAATTCCATGGAACTTTGTGTAAGCTGACAACAGGATATTGTGGTCTGCAATGTAATGAAATTGGCTCGGGTGCGACCACTTTCAAAGGATTGTCAGCTCCTTTGAGTTGAATTTCTTGAATGGGAAATGCTTTGACATTCTTATCATCTTCATCGGATATAACTGCTACTGATCCCTTCCATGTAATCCCACTTTCAAGTTTCACGGTATTATCGTCTGCCAGCCGCAGGATACTGCTATCAATGAGATTTTGAATGAGATGGCAGAGTGCCCATCATTCATCTGTGCTGTGATCGCGAGAATAGGAATGATATTGACACACTCCATCAGGGTTAAACCGTCCTGTACGGGGATTGATTGGAGGCAGAAGGGATGTAATTCTTCCTTCATTAATCAGCATTTGAAATATTTCCTCCATAGGTTGGCCCAGATAGGTGAACTCCCTCTGGTTGAAAAAATCCCGACGGGCTTTAGCATTTCTTGCTTTACAACCTTATCTTCCATAGCTTCGCTTTCTAAAGGTGAGGGTGGAGCATTTATAACAAATGGAAGGAGATAGACATGCTCTTACTTGATTAATTGACGTGTGACTTGATGCTAATGGGTCACCAGTTCTGCTAGTTGCTCAATTTGTTTGCAAAGAGCTTTCATCTTTCGTTCCATAGTAAACTGGAACTTTGCGTAATCCCATTTGTCAACACCGTCTTTGATGGTTTGGGATATTTCGCCGTTAAGACTGGAATTCTGTCCAGCGCCCCAACTGATCATGTTAACCTCTTCTTCTTTATGTTGAGGAAGGGGGTTGTCTTGCACATGAGATGGATCTGGTTTGGTGATTACAATCTCACCATTGTCTATCAAGTCTTGGATCTTGTGTTTCAAGGCCCAACAATCTTGAGTATCATGTCCAGGTGCTCCGGCATGATAAGCACACTTCCGAGTAGCATTAAAACCCTTCCCATTGGGGTTGGCTGGTGGAAGAAGATGTGTGATTTTCTTCTGAGTGGTCAGAAGAACAAGGATATTCTTGAGCGAGTCCCCTAAAGGTGTGAACGTTCGAGGTCGCTTTACTTCTCCACTTTTAGGCAGTGGAGGGTTTGAAGATTGTGCTCGGTAAGGGAGTAGTTTCTCCTCTGTATAGGCATGTTTTGATTGCCTTTCTGTCCTTGCAGTATCAAGGAAACATCCTCCACTTTATTTTTATGGACCCTCCGGGGGTTATTTCCATAAGATCTGGACTGGATGTGCTCAGCGACTACTTTAAGAGCGGCTAGGTCTTGAATCTTCAAAGACTTCAATCCCATCTCAGCCATTTCTCAGTGTTTGATCATTTCAGGGAATGGTTTGCCAATACCAGCTAGAACTCTTTCATAGAAAGGAGCTTCCTGTATCTATGAAAGTCATGACCATTTCTGATTCTATCATGGAAGGAATAACTTGAGCAGCCAGGCGCCTCAACCTTTGAGCATACTCTCTAAATGAATCGTTAGACTGTTTCTTGACCTTGGTAATTTGGTACCTGTCAGGAGCCATCTGAGATTGAAAATTGTATTGAGTGAGGAAGGCGTGAGCTAGCTCTTCCCAACTATGGATCTTTGAATTGTCTAATCTGGTATACCATGAACGGGCTTCACCAGTTAGACTCTTTCGGAATACCTGCATTCTGAGCTTTTCATCTTCCGTATAAGATCCAAGTTCTCCAATGAACACTTTAAAATGTGTATAAGGATCCCCTAACCAGTCATATTTTTCAAAATCAGGGGTTTTGACTTTCTCTGGATAATGAACACCAGGAAATATGCAAAGGTCAGCATATGAAACACTTCCATGTGTTCCAATCCCTTTGAGAACACTGATAGTTTCCTCCATTAGGAGGACCTTCTTCTTGATGTCACCGGTGTCTAGATCTCCTTTGAGATGGGTGTTTTCAGGGTCTTTGTTGGTCGTATCCAACTGAGGTTCTGGAATTGTTTTTTCCAAACCTTGGGCTCCCCCTTGTGTAGAGGATTCTGTATATGTAGGTATCTTTGTACCCTGAGTAGACTGATACAATTCTTTTAGAAGAACAACCAAGTCTATGATTTGTTTACTCAATCCGTCAAATTCTTCTCGAAAAACAGTATTTGACTGGTCAGAAGAAGACATGATTGGCTATAAGCTTGTAGCCTTTTTGGATTTTGAGTTGGTAACAGGCCCAATTGCTTCCCTACAAAAGACTTATGTAGTTTAGTCTTAGGGATAATGTAAATGTTATCAAAACGTGTCCGTTTTTAGGAATATGGTCCTGCAAAAAACGGTTGTTAATTGATAACATGTCATGCATGCATAGATATTCTTCATATTTTCCATTACATATGGATGAACATGGAATAAAATTACAAGTAAATGCTTTTACAAGTAATTAAAAATTAAAAGTATGAAGATACTTTCCTCCGCATTTGGATTATCAGAGGTTGACCTATTTTAGGGTTACTCTCGCGGCTTTTTGGCATGAAGGTTCCCAGATCATCGCAATCTACTTAACATAAAGTTAATCTGGTCGTTCAACTGGAGCAAATCTGGGTGGTGCCTTTCTTGAGCCTCATTGGAATTAGTCTTCCTACGAATCCAGTAATCAAACACCGACAGGATAGACTCCTGGTAGAAGAACCACACAACATACATTCACATACAACGTGTCTCACCGTTTATGCAAAATGATGACATGTGCGAAGCACTAATATCACAGATAGATAGTTAGCAGTGCAGTAATTAAGATGCATTAGTACACATTCATCATAAATGTAAATGTAACATTCACAAAAGCATATAATAGTTTTGAAAAGCGTGTAATAGAGGCTTAAGCCCTCTTATTGGAGTCCCCAGCAAAGTCGCCACCTGTCGACATCGGGATTTTTATTTGTCCCTTTTCGTTACTTGTTCTTTT
This sequence comes from Panax japonicus, assembly GCA_020205505.1. Taxonomy (NCBI): domain Eukaryota; kingdom Viridiplantae; phylum Streptophyta; class Magnoliopsida; order Apiales; family Araliaceae; genus Panax; species Panax japonicus. Next base: position 31,049,338 of record CM035099.1, read on the forward strand.
GTGTTCTCATGTTAATGTGAGATTTGTTTGAAAAACAAGTAAAAAAGGTCCGACATGTGTAATGTCGACGATTTGAATTTAAGAGTTGCCAGTTAGTGTTTTTAACTGGTTGGACCAATGCAACCGAAAAGGTTTGCACATTGACCTAGTGATGTTACACTGCTAAACGGGTCTGTGAAATTGAGATTCATTATAGGTTCGGGGGTTTGGTTATTTGGAGGGAAGGTGTTAGGCACCCCAGACATCCGTGTTGCCACGGTAATCACTACTTCTCAAAGAAACTGTTATATGAATGTGTGTGTGTGTGTGGATCAATATGCAATTATTTGAAAGTAGTGCGAGGCCTCGTTCGCACCTATATACACAAGGTTTGAATTTATAGAAAAATTCAATTTTAACTAAGATATAGCAATGAAGTTTTGTAAAAAGAGGTTTTTCAAACCCTGTGCTCAATAGTAATTGAGGCCATTGATACTTCCATTTTATTAAATGTTCGACTTGTTTACTTTTATTTTCGAGATGCGAAGCATCTACGAGAAAATAATATACAGTAGTGCCGAACTCCTTATGGGTATGTCAACAATCTAAAGAAATTCGTACACTGTAAATAATGTACAAGCTGCTTACAGCTGAAGAAGTCTATCACTGGAACCGAATCTAGATTCAATGGATTGAATCTGTGACCACCTGATTCCTAGGTTCACATGATACTGCAATTTGTATGGAAAGCAGTAAGTAGTTATATATATATATATAAAAGCGATATATATATATATATATATATATATATATATATATATGTGTGTGTGTGTGTGTGTGTGTGTGTGTGTGCATGATCAGCCACCACGAAGCAACTCCATGGGGGATCAGAAATATAAATAAAGCAGTAAATGCCATCAACCGCCACGAAGTAAACTCCAGGCGAGACTTGAATATAAATAAAGCTGTAAAAGCTATCAACTGCCACGAAGTGAACTCCAAGTAGGACGAAATGTAAATATATATATAAGTAATAAATGCTCCGGATATGAAATCCAGGCTCATTGGATATGTCCAACAACAATTATGTATATGTGTATGTATATATATATATATATATATATATATATATATATATATATATATATATATATATATATATATATATAAGACAATAAACGCTTCAGACCGAAGTGTAGGCTCAATCGAGGCATAACTTGATAATGTTAGTCCATATAAAAATATATACACATATATATAGAGTATATATACAGACAGAAATGAAAACCACGGACAAAAGTTCGGGCATACACACACAACATGACTCTCAATGTGTAGAATAGTGTGTGCAAATATAAATAGAAAGGCTTTATAGAGTGTACGAAGGCTTACAGTGGGCTGCCAATGCAGACTTCTATAACTCTAAATGGATAAATACTCAGCTCTCGCCGGTAAATGTAAGATTGTATGTGGGCTAACATGTGTTTAAAAAGAGAAAACAATCAATATGGGGTGTGTAAAAAGCAAATTGGACAAGGCTTCCTCGCCTTTTTTCCACCCAAATGGCTGACCCCAAGCTCCATATTTATAGACTGATAGCCTCAGGTGTACCTGCGGCTGCCGCAGATGCACCTGCGGCTGCCCAAGCTGCCTGGGGTTCCGCAGGTCCTGTTGTCTCGAAGTACGTGCATATGTGCACTATAATGTCCGCTCAAACTTGCAGAACTTCAATCCAAGCATCAGAACGAGGTATATGTGACCTTCTTTGGACTGCTTGTGTCAAGAGTTACGCAATGACATGGAATAGAGGTTGTACGAAGTCAGGAAGAGGGGACCATGCCCATGATCTTCAAGCTTCAAATTATATCCGGTGTGCTGTCAATCGTAATAGTCACTCGAGATTGGATATCCTGGTTCTTGAAGGACATAGTTATAAGTATGTATGTATTGAAGTCTCGCGCGCAGCTGTTGAGGTAGCAAGATGACTGTTCTGACTCCTCATCGGTGTTATCACCGATTTGAGTTAAAATCAGACGTTGCTCAGGGTTACATCTGAGATTGGACTGCTGCAAGTGTTGAATGCTGCAATATTATCTTGTGGATACCTGTCTTCCGGATGTTAGCTCCGGTGTCTGCGGTATGAGTGCCTCAGCCGCCGGAACTGCAACTGTATTCCTTGGGGTTATCACCAAGGATAAAAGTCGGGTGTATCTCCGAGGTTGGAAATGATGTTCGTAGTGTGTGTTCCAGGGTTGAGACTGATACTCCCGGTGTGTGGTCCGGGGTTGAGATTGAACTTCCGGTAGTATCCGGAATGGAGACCGAACTTCCGGTGGTATTCAGGATGGATGTGAGCTATCTTCCAAGGTTACCTCTGAAAGACGATTCTGCCCTCCTGTAATGTTAGTAACAGTTGTGCAGAAAATTTCAAGTGTCTACAACGAACATTAAAAAATTGAACCAATTTTCTTACGTGGCTTTTGAAAACAATAAATAAAACAAGTTATTTCCTACGTGGCAAGCCAGTCAACCAAATTCCTAATACTTGTAAATTGGAAAAAACACCTCTACCCCATTGTCGAGTTATAAGTATTGAGCTACTGTACTTTAAAAAATATAATTGGTCCACTGTGATTTTAAAAAATGTTTAATTGGGCCATTTCGTTAAATTTAGTGGATCTATGTTTATTTATTTCTTAAATGACATTTAAAAAAAAGAAATTCAAGGAAATGACGTGAAATCAATTAATTAGACACACGTGGATATATTATGCATATGCTAAAAATGAGGTAGAAAATATTTATAATATGTATAATATTAATAAAAATTAATATTATAATATTTATAATATGTATGTTTTATTTTAAAAATAGAAATAAAAATACTTTTATGTTTTAAAATACGTATAAAATTCTTTTAAAATACGTATAAAATTCTTTGCGTATACTACCAGCCTCAAATTCCAACCCAAACCCCTTCTTTCATCCTGAAGTAATTTCGCCACATTCCGGTTGGTATTATCGATTTTTTCACCTATTTGGGTATGTTTATCGTTGAATTGGGGTTTGGGTGTTGATATCCCTCTTCTCTTCATTCTTAGGTGATTCTCAAAAGTTTCAGGTGCCAATAGGTATTATCGATTTTGTTTTCTGATTTCACTAGTACAAAATTATAAAAAGACAACATTTAAAAGATGACATTTTTATAAAAAATGTTGTGGTATTTTCTTAATAATATTTTTTAATTAAACGTTGTAGATATATATAAAAAATATTATGTATTTATAAGGGTAATTTTTGATTTTAAATAGATAACTTTTTTAAAAAAACATTATCTATGTAAAAAACACGGAGATAAAAAAAACGCTGAATTCAAAATTTGAAATGAAACGCGGAAGGAGTACTTTCTTCTCTCTCGTTTCTCCCTCTCATTCTTTCTCTCCCATTTTCTCTCTCTAGCAGCAGCAGTGACAAACCCTCGTCCCTTCATCGCTCCATTGCTAGCGACCTGCTCCTCTTCCTCCTCCTTTTATCTCTCTCTCTTTCTCTCTTACAGTAGATTGATAGTCTCCTCTTTTTTCTTCACAAACATCTCATATTCAGTTGCAGTCGGCCATTTTAAAGTTCAATCTGGTAAGAGCTCTTCTCTCTCTATATTCACAAACGTATATATGTATATATTTTCATATTATATGAAATATATTATTGTTATGTATCTGAAAATTGCTTATTTAATTTCAGAGAAGAAAAGCGAAGATGAGTAAAGGGACAAGAGGAGCGGCCGGAGCGAAGGGGAAGAAGAAGGGAGCGACCTTCGTGGTTGACTGCGGAAAGCCGGTGGAGGACAAAATTATGGACATTGCTTCACTGAAAAAGTTCCTTCAGGAGAGAATTAAGGTCGGCGGCAAGGCCGGAGCTTTGGGTGATTCTGTCTCCGTCGTCCACGAAAAGAGCAAGATCACCGTCACCTCTAACAACAGCTTCTCCAAAAGGTATTCGAAAATTTAATATTGTGATTTCTTTACCCATTTCTAGGTAAGAACATTACAGTTGATTTATACCCCTTGATTGCTAGACCCATAACTTAAATCTGGTATGTATCGATTAAAAAATTATGATTTTAATAAATGTCTGACTTTTCTCACTCCCGTTGGGGATTTTCACTGAATGAATGCATGTTCTTCAATTTATCTGGGTGTTTTTATCTTTGATTTAATCATCTGTTGGCTTCTTTTGATTGTTGATATGTATATGGGTTGATTGGAAAATTAATGGGTATGAATGAAGTTAACACATTGATTACTGAATTTTCGGTTGTGGGAATCTCTTGTTCGATGATTAATTATGGTGTTTTGCTGCAGAAATGATGTTAGTTTTGTGACGCCCCTAAAATAAGTATACATCACCCATCTCGAGTTGCCAAATACATGGTACAAAATTCAAATACAACTTAATTATACAACAATCGTGTAAAATACGACAAAAAATATGCTTTGAGTTTTAATACAAATATTGTCATCTAGACAATATCCACACTCAATTGAGTCCTCATTACATTTATTATCACACTATTTAACAGAATAGTGAGGACTACTAATGCTATTATCTAGACCGTCACTCTGTTCCTCGACTAGTCCCTGCTACGTTCTCATTTCCTGAAGAGAACAATGAAAGTAAAAGGGTGAGTTCAACTAGCCCAGTAAGAAATATTATGACTAAGATAATACATAATAAATTATCATTAGCCTTCAACAGTGTTAAAATGATACAATATAACAAACATCAAGTTTAACTGCAGCGGAACAAGCAATCCATTAAAAGAGTTAAGTAGAGAATAAAATCTACTATCTTTTATGATTTAAAAGGTTTTTCATCACTTTTATCGCTGGGACTCAGCTTAATAAATAATCCATATCATCCCTGCACTACGGCCAAGGATATTCATTAGTATCACAACCATAAATTATCCATGAACTACGGGCCAAGGATTTTCATATATTCATCAATGGTCATGATCATGCCAACAACTGTCCATCAATGCACTACGGGCCAATGAGGACTTTTACCACATCATTTGTAACATCACGGTTATGATTATACCGAATAATCCCTGGTCATAATCATACCAAGTCCATCTATGCACTACAAGCTCAGATGACTTTCAACATAATATAAACCTGAGGATGATGATAATGATATAAGAATTCAATAAAACAAGTTCAAGAATTAATTTATCCAAAAACCAATAATGTCCAAATTGTCAACATGATACTGCTTTGTTGGATAAAACTCAAGAATGCTCAGAAGAATATTTCCATGAAAAGATAATGGATGAAGCGCAAATATCAAGGATATTCCACTAATTTCATGGAGTATAGAAGTCAAAACTTTAACCAACTGAGTATAATAAAAAAATGGAATAACAAAATAAATCACCAGGCATACGATAGACCGCACAGACAGGTTATACCAACAGAATAATAAATAATGGAACCAGATCATGCGTAAACGCACAGATAGGATATTCCAGTAGAATAATAAATAACGGAACCAGGTCAGACGAAATTCATACCGACGGGATGTTCCAACAGAATAATAAATAACGGAACCAGGTCATGCGTAAACGAACAGACAGGATGTTCCAACAGAATAATAAAGAATGGAATAACAGAAGAATTTCACCATGTATGCGGTACTTCGCATAGACAGGTTATTCCAACATAATGATAAACAATGGAATAACAAAAGAATTTCACCAAGTATAGGGTAGACCGCGTATACAGGTTATTCCAACAGAATAAAAAAATGGAATAACAGAAAGTCTCTTCATGAATATAAAAGAAATAATACCCCTTACCTTAGAACAACTGGATATAGGAGTAGTGAAGTAGCCGAATACTTTTCTTCTTTCTCTCTATAGTTTCTTTCTCTAGAGTTTTAGTGAATTCGTAAGAAATAATGAAGGAATGAGCTTCTAATTATAGGAGAATGGACTGAATAGTAACTAATTCCTGAACGGTCCAGATTGATTTACTTTTAAACAGACGGTCCAGATTGGGTTACTATAAAATATTCGAATAAAACAAAATCTTTTAAATAAAATATAATATATTCTATTTATAATCTAATAAAATGAATAACTTTATAAAAGTATTCTGTTTTATATAAACAGATTTTACTATGCAAAACACTATGCAGGCACTATGCAAATACTATACATAATAAAATATAATATCTTCTATTTATAGTATAATAAAATGAATAACATTATAAAAGTATTCTGTTTTATATAAAAAGATTTTACTATGCAAAATACTATGCATAATAGAATATAAAATATTCTATTTATAGTGTAATAAAACGAATAACTTTATAAAAGTATTCTGTTTTATATAAAAAGCTTTTCAGTTTTTATTACATTAATAATACTAATAAAACAAAACTTCATCATCATTATTATAATTCACACTATTAATCGACCAGGTCGTTCCTAGGAAAGAGGGGGCTTTCCAATAAGGATTTCTCCCTATTGGCACGCAATTAGGTGACCAAACCTCTCATTGGAAGAACTTCTAGACGTCGTTAATATTACAAATAATAATATTAATAACTTCGTCGTCTCAATTATTAATTTAATAATATATAAAATATCGACAATAATTGAATCAATTAACGTGAGATACTATTCAATAATTACTGAAGCAATAATTGAACAAAACTGAGTGACTTCTCACGTAAGCATCAATAATGGGTGACTTGAGTGACTTGCACGACAGTTGTATTAATGAAGTTTGTATTTAGATTATGTACCATGTATTTGACGACTCATAATGGGTTGTGTGGACCTATTTTTGGGGGCGTCATATTTTGTATCAGAGCTTAGGAATATGATCTCTGGTGGAGATCTTAGATTAGAACTAGGAGGGGAGAGATGAGTAAAAGCTTTGCTAGTGTGTCCTACCTAAGCTTATTTGTTATTGGTCGGTCATAATATAAGGATAATATGTGGCATATGAATTTCTTTAATTAACCCTTGTTTTGTGGCAGTGTTTGAGAATGGCATCTACAAATTCTGAGATTAACAATGGAGCACATGAGACCGTTAAGACAACGCCAATCAATAACTTAGATAATGTGCATTAGGAAGGCAATAATCCTCATGTAAATAACAATACCGAATAAATGATGAATGATGAGATATTTAAGAGCTTTTTACAATTTGCGCAACACCAAATGAGAGAAACTTTTGTTCAAAATACTGGTGGAAACAATGTCAACTCACGACTGGTCACTGCTAAGCAATTCAAAGAGTTGGGACCGCTAAAGTTTTTGGGAAAGCCAGAGCCACTTAAGGCAGAGGCATGGATTAAGAAGATTACAAAGATATTTGATGTATTGGGATGTACTGAAGAGAAAAAGGTTCCATTCGCCACCTTTATGTTGTGCGGAGAGGCAAATTACTGGTGGGAATCCGTAAAACGTACTCAGTTGTCCACACTTAAGATGTCTTGGGAGAAGTTCCGAGAATTGTTCAACGACAAGTACTTTCCAGAAAGTATTCATCACATTAAGGAGGTGGAATTCATCAAACTGAAGTAGAACAATATGACTGTATCGTAATACGAGGAAAAGTTTATAGAGTTATCCCGGTTTGCATCCCATTTGGTAGATAATGAGGATCGAATGACGCGAATGTTTCTAAGAGGTTTGAAACCCAAAATTCACTGACATCTCATCTCTCATAAACTCTATTTGTATTCAGATGTAGTGAATAGAGCTCAATTATTGGAGCGGAATTATGAGTCAGCTCAACCAAAAGATAGCAACTGGCAGTAAGATAATAGTCATGCTAGTGACAACAGTCATCGAAGCAGTGATAACCAGCGTGCCAAAAATGGTAACCACTTCGGTGGTAATCATGGATAAGATAATAGGAGAGGTGAGTCAAATGGAAATTTCAAAATAGAAGATTTAACAATGATGGAAAGACATTGGCAGCAGCACCAGCACCAGTAACAATTTCTAGGGGAGGACAACGACCGCCAGTTAAATGGTACAGATGCGGAGATGAGGGACACAAAAGTCCAAACTATTCACAGCCTTTCAAGGTGTGTTTCAGTTATGGAAAAGACGATTACATAGCCCGATTTTATCCTGTAGGGAAGTCAAGTCCAGCTAGGACGGTGGCACCAAAGGCGACTACGGACAAAACAAAGTCAGTGGTTCAGAGGAGAGCATTTGTTGTGACGTCGTAAAAGACAAAGAACCCAAACGAAGTTATCACGGGTAAGCTAATCATAAACTCTTGCGAAGTCTATACCTTATTAGATACTGGTTCTACCCATTCTTTTATTTCACCTGCTCGTGCTCAATGTTTGAACTTAACCCTTGAGAAATTAGATTTTAACTTATCTGTTGAAACTTTGTTAGGAGAAACCTTCATTACATCCACTGTTTATAAATCTTATTTGATTTAAATCGGCATCCTCACATTACCAGTTGATTTTATCTCTTCGAAAATACTTGCATTTGATGTGATTTTAGGGATTGATTGGTTAACTACTCATCAAGCTAAAATTGATTATTTTCATAAGGTTGTTAGTTTTCATATTCCTAACCAACCTGTTATGTGAATTCAAGTAACCAAACCACTAAAGTTAATCAGTGTGATATCAAGTCATAAAGTCATTCATTTATTAAAAAATGGATGTCAAGCTTTCTTAGCCCATGTTATGGATTTAAACAAAAATACATCAGATTTAAATGGTATTTCTGTTGTTAATGGATTTCCTGTCGTATTTCTTAAAGAACTTCCTGGACTACCCCCAGAGCGTGAAATTGAATTTTGTATTAACCTTGAACTCGGTACAAAATGCATTTCTAAAACCCCATTTTGAATGGTTTTTATTAAACTTCAGGAGTTAAAAACCCAACTACGAGAGTTGTTAGACATTGGTTTCATTCGTCGTAGTACATCTCCTTGGGGTGCTCCTATTTTATTTGTAAAGAAGAAAGATGGGAGTATGCGACTTTATATTGACTATCGGGAGTTGAACTATGTCACCATCAAAAATAGATAGCCGTTACCTCGTATTGATGACCTATTTGACCAGTTGCAAGCTGCTAAATTCTTCTCAAAGATTGATCTTTGTTATAGATATCATTAGTTAAAGATTAAAACTGATGACATTCCAAAGACGGTTTTCAAAACTCGGTACGTGCATTACGAATTCCCAGTCATGTCTTTTGGATTGACTAATGCTCCTGTGGTTTTCATGGATATGATGAACTGAGTATTCAAAGAATATTTGGATCATTTTGTGGTTGCTTTTATTAATGACATCCTTATCTACTCCAAAATTCGTGAAGATCATGAGCAACACTTGAAGCTGATACTCCAAAAGCTTTGTGAAAACAAGCTATACACCAAGTTGAAGAAATGCGAGTTTTGGCTTGAGGAAGTAGCATTCCTTGGGCACGTGATATCAAAGTATGGAATATCATTTGAACCTACAAAGATTGAAGCAATAAAAAGTTGGGAGCAACCTAAGTCAGTAACCGAAGTACATAGATTTCTGAGCTTAGCTAGTTATTATCATAGATTCGTTTAAGGATTTTCTCGAATCACTACTCCATTAACTTAGCTAACTCAAAAAATACAAAATTCGAATGGAGTAAGGAATGTGAGAAGAGCTTCCAAAAACTCAAGAGGAAACTCATTTCAGCACCTATTCTGACAATACCATCAGGTTCAGAGGGATTTGTCATCTACAACGATGCTTCAAGCAGAGGTTTAGGACGTGTTCTCCTGCAACATGGGAAAGTCATAGCCTATGCATCACGACAACTCAAAGAATATGAGAGGTATTATCCTACTCATGATCTAGAGTTGGCAGTAGTCATTTTTGTGCTAAAGATCTGGAGGCACTACTTGTATGGGGAGAAAGTAAAGATCTAAACAGATCATAAAAGCCTCAAATATTTCTTCACCCAAAAGGAACTCAACATGCGACAACGACTTTGGCTTGAGCTGTTGAAAGATTACGACAATACTGTGACACCCCCAAATCTGGGTTACCTGACCCCCGAGTTTGGTGTTCACGATCCACAATTTAAATAACATTTAACTACCCATAATATATATAGATAGTATCTTACATAAGTTTTTATCAGAGTGTCATAATACATCACCCAGGTTCTCTAACCTTAACTTTACAAACATACCCTTTAGATATACAAAAATGGTTTACAATACAACAATATAAATAATACTGTTTAATATAACTAATTTATAACTACACCTTTGCCTTTGTCCTTTGCAGCACCTCCTGCAACTTCGCCCCTAGCTGAAAAATTTTATTTAGCAAGGGTGAGCAACTAATTTGCTCCGCAAGTTAAGACATACAATAAATGTATATGAATCAACAATAATATCCTATCTACTTTGATAGAATGAAACCAAAGTTCGGGGAACTTTGAAATAGCTGAACAATTTGTTATTCAATAACAAAGTTTCTCCTTTTCTATGCAACACCATAATTTGATAATGAAAGAGTGCAACGCTTTCAAAATTCTACAAGAATCAATTCTACACAATAACAAAGTGGAATAATTTCCAGATTTATACTGAGTGATCACACAAGATCTTTGAACTTATTTTCTCGGGCATCTATCAAAGATTTACTTTGATATATACCAGGAGTATCAGATAACCATAAAGATTAAATCATACCCCTCTACAAGTACTTAGAGCCGGCCAACTCCTTGTACCCTATATTATGCATAATACTCAAAACGCGCGCAAAGGTCGAATTCACGACCCAAAATGTTTCCTTTATATAAAAGGTTGTTCTTCTCAGTTTTAGAATCAATATTTTGATTTTATAACGAAATACTGTGATTTCAAATTCTACTTACTTATCGATCTTGCCGAAATAATTGGCATCGATTCTACCAATAACAATTGAATTATTTTCTTGAATTTATCAAGTTCTACCCAATGTTTGTCTAGCCAGAATAATTAGCTAAGACATTTCTCAAAATAATTTGACAATAAACAAGAATTATCTGTAATGTCAATTCTAACTTCTACAAATTTGAATATTCAAAAACAGTAATTCTACGAATGTATATTTCTGAATCAGTAATTCAATTTGAATTATTAAGCATGCACTAACTGCGAATAATCAACAATAACTTCCCTGGATGTGGTGTAATTAGCAATAATTAACCACTATAATAATTGAATGAAATATAACTCAAGGTTGAGTTAGGAAACTTGCCTTCCACGTTGATTACAGCTACACAATATAATTAACTGCGTTCGAAAGACCTATATTCAACAATGTCGGTCTCACAATTAGTACAAACATTTATAACACATAACACTGTATTTTACAGTCAAACTTGTCCTAGGCACATTACCACATAGCCACATTAGTGTTTATAACCTACAAACACTTATCACGTCTAATTATTTCGATCTGGATGGATTTCTGTCCATTCTCGGTGTTCTGGTCACCCTATCCGATAATTAACACATTGATTGTCAATTAAACTTGGTCTCTAAGCTTCAATATTATTTTAGATAAGTCAAATATCGTTTATAATATTTTCCGGAAGCTTTTAATAATTTATAAACACTTATTATAATTTATAATAATTTTTCAAACACTCTTAAATGATTTAATTATCAAATAATCTTAGCATTATTAATATTTAATAATATAAAAATATTAATAACATACATTCCAAAATATTAAAGTTATTATTAATAACTTAAAATATTTTTAAATCGTCAATATTCTACTTAAATGATTTTTAAAATAACTAAAATCATTTTTAAATCATCACCATTAATATATAAATATTAATGAAATTATTATCTAAATATTAAAAGTCATTAAATATAGCTTAAAATATTTTTAAATCAATTTTCTCATTTTAAATGATTTTTAAATCAATAAAACCATTTTTAATTCATTTATTTAATATAATAATTAAATAAATAAAATATCATTATTATTACTTTATTAATGAAAATTCTCCAAAAATATTGAAAATTATATTTTATAACTTAAAATATTTTTTAACACTTTATTCTTAATTAAAATGATTTTTAAATCATTTAAATCATTTTTATCTTATTTATTTAATTTAATAATCAAATAAATATAATATCATTAATATTAAATTATTAATGAAAATTCTCCAAAAATATTAAAAGTTACATTTTATAACTCAAAATATTTTTAAATACATTTTTCTTATTTAAAATGATTTTTCATATTATTAAATCATTTTTCTTTAATTTATTTAATAAACTAATTAAATAAATTAAATACCTTTAATATTTAAATAATTATAAATATTAAAGAAAATTATTCCAATTGGTCAAAAATTATTTTTTATAATTTAAAATAATTTTTAAAACTATTTTTGGTAATTTTTATAATTTATTTCTATTTTTTATTAATTTCCAAAATTTTCAGAAAATAATTTAATTAATCCGTCGCTAAAAGCCTATAACGACACTTTCTGTCGCTATAGGTGTTCTTGAGCCAAACCTAGATTTTCCGGCAGTTGCAAGGGTGGGTGGTTTGACCACTTGCCATTTTCGATCTAAACAGTTTTTGGGATATCTTTAAGCACGATCTTGTAGAGTTTATGTAACACTACAAGAATCAATAACAATATAAGTAATATCACACAACACTATCAAGATCCAAGCCCCTAAAGTCACTGACAACGTGACCTGGGAATTTTCAGGGCATGAGCAGTTCGAGTTGCCATATTCAAGCTCGATTTAAGCTATGTTCTGGTATTGGTTCATGTGGTTTGATGACTCAAATTTGTAGTACTCATGTCAAGGAACAAATATAAATCAACAGATCATTTAACCAACATCACAACTGCTAGATTAGTTCCGGTCAAACTCTGACAGAAACTGAGTTCATACCGTTTTCTGGGTTTTCCAGAAACTTCAAAACAGACCGAGTGGTCTACTTTGACCACTCGTCACGATCAATATGTTGCGTTTATAAATGATCTAAAGGCTTCACTTTATAATAAACATAACCAGCTACAAGACGTACTAATTAACAACATCAAAAACTAAACATACTGACAGATCAAGAGGCCTAAACTCATTGTCAAACGCTAATCTCAATTTCTGGGCTTGCCCAGATTTTGGCTGGTCATGCCCGGTCAACGGGTTTTGACCAGCAATAACTAAAAATCTAGACATCAAATGTCTGTGCTTTCACTTCCAGATCCAAGACAACATAACAAGCTATCAATATCAAGTTTAAATTAACACATAACATATACGAGCAAAAATCTGTGGCGACTGACATTTGGTTGTCAGACCACATTTCAAGCTCAAGAACAGATTTTTAAAACTTGCATTTTTACTCACTTTGATTCTATGGATCCATGATGAATCATCATAGATCAACTAAAAACATATTCTAGCATGAATCTAAACACATAAACACACAAAATTTCTTAGCATGAAAGATCAAACTCAAGTTAGGGTATATACCTTTTCTTGCCAAATCTATGATCTTGTCTTAACAATCTGATCTAGACGTTTTAAAGGACTAATATAGGACTGTTCTACTTGTATAATTCGGAGCTTTTGGTGAGAGAGAGAGTAGGTGAGAGCTTAATAGGAAATAAACAACTTTTATGAACTTTCTCTCTCTAAATCTTATATATATTGCTTGGATATGTTGCTAGATCTGATCTTGCTGTCATGTAGGGCTGATGTGCTGGTTAGTAGGCTAAACAAAGTCAAGAGAGTTGTCCACCAACTCTTGATTTGGCAAGATTTGCAAGAAATCTAATAAAATCACCATAAAGGGCATTATGGTCATTTCCAATTTTTTCTAGAACTTGGATTTGATGAAACCCTTAGGGTTTAGGGTTTGGACATTAAGGTTTAGGGTTTAAACCCTTTTAGGTTTTAAAAAATTTCTAGTTCCCAAAATTTTCAAATTTAGGGTTTAATTAGAAAAATAAATTTTCTAAAATAAAATTAGGGTTTCAAAAATAGAAATTTATCATACAAAAATATAATTAAAGTTTTCTAATCACATTTAAGTTTAATAACACAATAGTTTTACCCATTAGGATTAGGGTTTCCTAATTTAGGGTTTATAATTCCTGGTTTTGAAATTATGGTTTCTCGGCGTACAATTAGGGTTTCTAACGATACGTTAGGGTTTCTAATCCTGAGATTAGGGTTTATTAATATTAAACCTTATCCGATCAATCATTGATCAAAAATTCTATACCGTTAAAACACATACATATTAATATAATTATTTTTTCTATCGAATCCCGTTCCAAAAATTAGGGTTAGGGTTTTTATTCTCGGTTAAGCACAACTCTATTCTAATTTTATTAGTCAATACATAAATTGACCTTCTCGATATACGTATCACAGAAACTTGTCACAAAATTGATAATTAATATTAATATTAATTAAAAAAAAATTTATTTATAAATTTTGGATTATTCGAAATCCTGGGTTATCACATTCACCCCTCCTTAAAAGGATTCCGTCCTCGGAATCACCGCTTTCTTATATTCTACAATCTTTTAATGTTGTATCATCAATTTATTTTAATCAACACCATAATAATTTTGGTTTCAAATTCTAACCTGTGACCTGAGTCTATAAAAGAAAATAGTTCACAATATTATCTAACTCCTATTATTCGCATAATAAAATCCTTACCTGCTGCCACGTCCTGAGTTGCCACTACATCTTGCGCCGTCATGTTGAATGTACGGGCCGTTGGTCTTCCTGGCTGTGCAGGTCCTCGAATCGTCAAGCTTCCGCCACCGGGTCCCTTGTTGGCGCTTTCCTTCTCAGCATTTCTTTTCGGACAGTTTCGAACAATATGGTCGGTCAATCCGCATCCAAAGCAACCTTGAATTTTCTTCGGACTGGGACAATTGGGTGACATATGCCCCTCTTGCCCGCAGTTATAGCAAACTCCCTTCTTCTTCAAACAAACTCCATCATGGTGCTTCCCACAATTCGAACATGGCTCCCTTCCCTTCCTATTATCTTCTGTCTTATTACCCGACTGGGTATTCTCATTCCATTTTCTCTTATTCGGATTACTTCCTCCACTACTTCCACCATCATTTGTTTTCTTCTTCTTTTCCTGATGAAATCGAAACACTGCTTCGCTCCCTCCTTCAGCAATTAGCGCTTTCTCCAATAAAGCCGCAAAAGTGTTGATCTGTAGCACAGCTACTTTGTTGAATATCCCCAGTTTCAGCCCATTCTCGAATCTTCTCGCTTTTCTTGCTTCTGTGTCCACTTGATGGGGTGCAAATCTTGCCAGTTCGTTGAATTTGGCAGCATATTCAGATACCGACATGTTCTCCTGCTTAAGTTCCAAGAACTTAACTTCCATCCGAGCTTGCATACTCGGTGAGAAGTAGTTCTCAAAGAACAACTCCTTGAATCTCGTCCACAACACCACATCTGTACCAGCTCTTGTTTGGTTCGTCTCCCACCAGTAATTGGCTTCTCCCTTCATCAAATAAGTTGCAAAAGTCGTCTTTTGCTCTTCTGCCACACGTGCAATGATGAATGCTTTCTCTATTTCCTTTACCCAAGTTTGGGCTTCAATCGGGTCGGTGGTTCCTTTGAATTCCGGCGGTCCTACCGCTTTAAATTCCTTGAAATTGGCTAATCTATCAGCTGGCTGTTCTCTCACTCTTCCTCTTCCTGCAGGAGCTCTATTCTCCATAGCTTCGGCTATCATATTTGCAAAATTTTGCATTGGGTCAACTTGACCTCCTTCGTTATTCATTGAATGTTCTTCTCGTTGGTTTCGATTCTGTCGTCTAGGCGGCATGATCTGATTTAAATAAAAAATCTTATATTAATACTCTTTCTCTATACCAATTCTTAACACAATAAGAATTCAACACATAATTCTCAAGTAATTGCATATTTATTCAAATAGCACATAGTACATTTAGTACTTCACATATTACTATCCCTTTATAAATCATATCAGGATTAACAACACAACTTTACACAAAAAGTTGTTATTCTCCATTTTCACAATACTATATCCAGTTCATCAAACTTACCACACTTAGGAGTTCGGTAACTTGCCACAATTATATAAGTGTATGAACTTATCCTAGTCAGACCTTTTGACGTCCATTCGCTGAGGGGTTCAAAACATTTTATATAATTATGAGTCATGAACATACCATAAGTATGAGTTTTAAGAATACACAAATTTATTTTAATCTTATATTCATATAGAAAATAAAGAATTCATTCATACAAACATATCATTGCATTTATATTCATGCAAATATTACATAGTACTTTTTAGTACACTACTCATACAACTACAAATAGGTACTATCCCTTTTTAACAAAAGTCGGGATTCATTACTACAACTTTACACAAAAAGTGGAGGCATACAAAAGTTATCTCCTATCAAAGAAAATATTATTCTCCACACACTTAATCCTTCTTCTTTTAAGGACAATTCTTAACCTTATGACTCGTTCCACCACATGCAAAACATCCTCCTTTCTTTGGTTTAGGACAATTTGGGGATAGATGTCCTTTCAGACCACAATTATAACACACATTCTGACCCCACATACATTCTCCCAAATGGCTCTTTCCACACTTGTCACATGCTTGCTTCTTCTTCGAGCTTGACTTTTCTAAATTAGGGCTATCGTCGTCCCTCTTCCTTTTTTTCTTGTCTTTCTGCTGCCTGATCGTCCCTTCAGACGATCCACCACCTTTCGCCTTAATTCTGTCTACCTGCGCCTTGAGTTCGTTCCTTTCTTCAGTCATTTCGCTTAGCACTCGTTCTGTCTTCCATAGCGGCTCCAAGAGAAATGCCTTACTGCGGAGTTCCTGGACTTCCACAGATAGCTGATCTTGTTCACCAACCTTGATCTTATTCTTCTGTTCCACCTTAACTGACTCAGACTCTGCCTCCTCATCTCCACTTAGATACATCTCAGGATAATCGTCATGATCACTCCCAAGATTAAACATTGGTTCATCTTCTCCCAACTTCTCAACCGATTCGCTTTGTGCTGGCACCCCGGCTACTGGCACTGGTGCAACAGCCGCTAGCATCTCCGCACCCTTTTCACCTTCTTTAGACATCCTACAATCAGTTTGAACAACTTGATTAGTACTTCACCAGTACAAATTTCTCTCACTATGTGTCCCCATTCCTCACTATCGTTGCATTTCAGTAATCTCTCACTTAGTACTCTAAATGAGTATTCTCTATCTCGCTTATGGTTATAATCCTAGGTCTTTCCCCACCCCACTTAAGGTTTATAACCTATAGCTCTACTACCAGCTGGTGACACCTTGGTCACTTCAGCTCTGATACCAACCTGTGACACCCCCAATTCCGGGGTACCTGACCCCCGAGTTTGGTGTTCACGATCCACAATATAAATAACATTTAACTACCCATAATATATATAGATAGTATCTTACATAAGTTTTTATCAGAGTTTCATAATACATCACCCAGGTTCTCTAACCTTAACTTTACAAACATACCCTTTAGATATACAAAAAGGGTTTACAATACAACAATATAAATAATACTGTTTAATATAACTAATTTATAACTACGCCTTTGCCTTTGTCCTTTGCAGCACCTCCTGCAACTTCGCCTCTAGCTGAAAAATTTTATTTAGCAAGGGTGAGCAACTAATTTGCTCCGCAAGTTAAGACATACAATAAATGTATATGAATCAACAATAATATCCTATCTACTTTGATAGAATGAAACCAAAGTTCGGGGAACTTTGAAATAGCTGAACAATTTGTTATTCAATAACAAAGCTTCTCCTTTTCTATGCAACACCATAATTTGATAATGAAAGAGTACAACGCTTTCAAAATTCGACTAGAATCAATTCTACACAATAACAAAGTGGAATAATTTCCAGATTTATACTGAGTGATCACACAAGATCTTTGAACTTATTTTCTCGGGCATCTATCAAAGATTTACTTTGATATATACCAGGAGTATCAGATAACCATAAAGATTAAATCATACCCCTCTACAAGTACTTAGAGCCGGCTAACTCCTTGTACCCTATATTATGCATAATACTCAAAACGCGCGCAAAGGTCGAATTCACGACCCAAAATGTTCCCTTTATATAAAAGGTTGTTCTTCTCAGTTTTAGAATCAATATTTGGATTTTACAACGAAATACTGTGATTTCAAATTCTACTTACTTATCGATCTTGCCGAAATAATTGGCATCGATTCTACCAATAACAATTGAATTATTTTTTTGAATTTATCAAGTTCTACCCAATGTTTGTCTAGCCAGAATAATTAGCTAAGACATTTCTCAACACAATTTGACAATAAACAGGAATTATATGTAATGTCAATTCTAGCTTCTACAAATTTGAATATTCAACAACAGTAATTTTACGAATGTATATTTCTGAATCAGTAATTCAATTTGAATTATTAAGCATGCACTAACTGCGAATAATCAACAATAACTTCCCTGGATGTGGTGTAATTAGCAATAATTAACCACTATAATAATTGAAGGAAATATAACTCAAGGTTGAGTTAGGAAACTTGCCTTCCACGTTGATTACAGCTACACAATATAATTAACTGCGTTCGTAAGACCTATATTCAACAATGTCGGTCTCACAACTAGTACAAACATTTATAACACATAACACTGTATTTTACAATCAAACTTCTCCTAGGAACATTACCACATAGCCACATTAGTGTTTATAACCTATAAACACTTATCACGTCTAATTATTTCGATCTAGTTGGATTTCGGTCCATTCTCGGTGTTCTGGTCACCCTATCCGACAATTAACTCATTGATTGTCAATTAAACTTGGTCTCTAAGCTTCAATATTATTTTAGATAAGTCAAATATCGTTTATAATATTTTCCGGAAGCTTTTAATAATTTATAAACACTTATTATAATTTATAATAATTTTCAAACACTTTTAAATGATTTAATTATCAAATAATTTTATCATTATTAATATTTAATAATATAAAAATATTAATAACATACATTCCAAAATATTAAAGTTATTATTAATAACTTAAAATATTTTTAAATCATCAATATTCTACTTAAATGATTTTTAAAATAATTAAAATCATTTTTAAATCATCACCATTAATATATAAATATTAATTAAATTATTATCTAAATATTAAAAGTCATTAAATATAACTTAAAATATTTTTAAATCAATTTTCTCATTTTTAAATGATTTTTAAATCAATAAAACCATTTTTAATTCATTTATTTAATATAATAATTAAATAAATCAAATATCATTAATATTACTTTATTAATAAAAATTCTCCAAAAATATTGAAAATTATATTTTATAACTTAAAATATTTTTTAACACTTTATTCTTAATTAAAATGATTTTTAAATCATTTAAATCATTTTTATCTTATTTATTTAATTTAATAATCAAATAAATATAATATCATTAATATTAAATTATTAATGAAAATTCTCCAAAAATATTAAAAGTTACATTTTATAACTCAAAATATTTTTAAATACATTTTTCTTATTTTAAATGATTTTTCATATTATTAAATCATTTTTCTTTAATTTATTTAATAAAATAATTAAATAAATTAAATACCTTTAATATTTAAATAATTATAAATATTAAAGAAAAATATTCCAATTGGTCAAAAATTATTTTTTATAATTTAAAATATTTTTTAAAACTATTTTTGGTAATTTTTATAATTTATTTCTATTTTTTATTAATTTCTGAAATTTTCAGAAAATAATTTAATTAATCCGTCACTAAAAGCCTATAGCGACGCTTTCTGTCGCTATAGGTGTTCTTGAGCCAAACCCAGATTTTCCGGCAGTTGCAAGGGTGGGTGGTTTGACCACTTGCCATTTTCGATCTAAACAGTTTCTGGGATATCTTTAAGCACGATCTTGTAGAGTTTATGTAACACTACAAGAATCAATAACAATATAAGTAATATCACACAACACTATCAAGATCCAAGCCCCTAAAGTCACTGACAACGTGACCTGGGAATTTTCTGGGCATGAGCAGTTCGAGTTGCCATATTCAAGCTCGATTTAAGCTATGTTCTGGTATTGGTTCATATGGTTTGATGACTCAAATTTGTAGTACTCATGTCAAGGAACAAATATAAATCAACAGATCATTTAACCAACATCACAACTGCTAGATTAGTTCCGGTCAAACTCTGACAGAAACTGAGTTCATACCGTTTTCTGGGTTTTCCAGAAACTTCAAAACAAACCGAGTGGTCTACTTTGACCACTCATCACGATCAATATGTTGCGTTTATAAATGATCTAAAGGCTTCACTTTATAATAAACATAACCAGC
This sequence comes from Panax japonicus, assembly GCA_020205505.1. Classification (NCBI taxonomy): domain Eukaryota; kingdom Viridiplantae; phylum Streptophyta; class Magnoliopsida; order Apiales; family Araliaceae; genus Panax; species Panax japonicus. Next base: position 31,069,763 of record CM035099.1, read on the forward strand.
TACAAGACGTACTAATTAACAACATCAAAAACTAAACATACTGACAGATCAAGAGGCCTAAACTCATTGTCAGACGCTAATCTCAATTTCTGGGCTTGCCCAGATTTTGGCTGGTCATGCCCGGTCAACGGGTTTTGACCAGTAATAACTAAAAATCTAGACATCAAATGTCTGTGCTTTCACTTCCAGATCCAAGACAACATAACAAGCTATCAATATCAAGTTTAAATTAACACATAACATATACGAGCAAGGATATGTGGCGACTGACATTTGGTTGTCAGACCACATTTCAAGCTCAAGAACAGATTTTTAAAACTTGCATTTTTACTCACTTTGATGCTATGGATCCATGATGAATCATCATAGATCAACTAAAAACATATTCTAGCATGAATCTAAACACATAAACACACAAAATTTCTTAGCATGAAAGATCAAACTCAAGTTAGGGTTTATACCTTTTCTTGCCAAATCTTTGATCTTGTCTTAACAATCTGATCTAGACGTTTTAAAGGACTAATATAGGACTGTTCTACTTGTATAATTCGGAGCTTTTGGTGAGAGAGAGAGTAGGTGAGAGCTTGATAGTAAATAAGCAACTTTTATGAACTTTCTCTCTCTAAATCTTATATATATTGCTTGGATATGTTGCTAGATCTGATCTTGCTATCATGTAGGGCTGATGTGCTGGTTAGTAGGCTAAACAAAGTCAAGAGAGTTGTCCACCAACTCTTGATTTGGCAAGATTTGCAAGAAATCTAATAAAATCACCATAAAGGGCATTATGGTCATTTCCAATTTTTTTTAGAACTTGGATTTGATGAAACCCTTAGGGTTTAGGGTTTGGACATTAACGTTTAGGGTTTGAACCCTTTTAGGTTTTAAAAAATTTCTAGTTCCCAAAATTTTCAAATTTAGCGTTTAATTAGAAAAATAAATTTTCTAAAATAAAATTAGGGTTTCAAAAATAGAAATTTATCATACAAAAATATAATTAAAGTTTTCTAATCACATTTAAGTTTAATAACACAATAGTTTTACCCATTAGGATTAGGGTTTCCTAATTTAGGGTTTATAATTCCCGGTTTTGAAATTAGGGTTTCTCGGCGTACAATTAGGGTTTCTAACGGTACGTTAGGGTTTCTAATCCTGAGATTAGGGTTTCTAATCTCTTATTAGGGTTTATTAATATTAAACCTTATCCGATCAATTATTGATCAAAAATTCTATACCGTTAAAACACATACATATTAATATAATTATTTTAATTATATTTTCTATCGAATCCCGTTCCAAATATTAGGGTTAGGGTTTCTATTCTCCGTTAAGCACAACTCTACTCTAATTTTATTAGTCAATACATATATTGACATTCTCGATATACGTATCACAGAAACTTATTACAAAATTGATAATTAATATTAATATTAATTAAAAAAAAATTATTCATAAATTTTGGATTACTCGAAATCCTGGGTTATCACAAATACCATTCAATACCATTCTGGAAAAGCGAATATGGTAGCTAACGTATTGAGTAAAAGATCATATGCGGGTACAAGTGCGATATTGTCAACATAAAGGCCCATTTTGTATGACTTACAAAGGATGGAGATAGAGTTGAAAACTCTAGGGACCCACGTGATGATGTCAAATATACGAGTAGAACCAACTTTAATCGATAAAGTTAAAGCTGCTCAAGCTACAGACCCGGAGCTGATGAATATGAAGAAGAAAGTAGAAGAAGGTGATATTCTAGAAGCAAGAATTGACGAAGAAGGAATACTTCGAGTTAACTCCAGACTTTATATTCCTAACGACTGTAAATTGAAGTATAAAATCATGATGAACGCACACAACACACCATATGCAATCCATCATGGAAGTACTAAAATGTATCGTGATATTTGACATACATTTTGGTGGAGAAATATGAAGAGCGAGATCGTAGAGTTTATCTCAAGGTGTTTAATTTGTCAACGTGTCAAGGCAGAACATCAGGTACCAAAAGGTCCATTGCAACCACTTGAAATTTTAGAATAGAAGTGGGAACACATTAACATGGATTTCGTTACTGGTTTTCCCAAGGTTTCTCAAGGTATACATGCAATTTGGGTCATTATCGATATATTAACCAAGTCTACTTATTTCTTGCCTATACGAGAAACTTATTCACTTGAACGTCTTGCTCACTTGTACATAATTATGATTGTGAGATTGCATGGTATGCCAGTATCCATAGTTTCTGATCGAGACCTAAGATTCACTTCACGATTTTGGGTTAGCTTGTAGAAAGCTATGTGCACTGATCTACTATTCAGTTCTGCATATCGTGCTCTGATGGACGGGTAATCAGAGAAGACTATTCAAACTCTTGAAGACCAATTAAGACTTTGTGTCCTAGACTTCAAAGAAAGTTGGGACAAGTAATTGTCATTGGTAGAATTATCCTATAACAACATTTATCAAGCAAGTATAGGCATGGCTCTATTCGAGGCATTGTATAAGACCCCAACTTTTATGAATAAAGATTAATTTTTCTCGAAATATATTTTGGAATATTATGGTATGGATTTGATATAATGTTATAGTTGTGGGTATTGTTTACAAATTTTGCAAAGTAAGCAAGTTGTTATAAAATATTTGTTTGGTCGGGGAATATTCATTTTAATAGGGAATATTCATACGATGAAACAATCATTGGTGGACCCCACAACAGAAGTATTGTCGTAGTTAGAAAACAACAGAAATAACTTTTTATAAAAATAACAGCGAAAGTTTTACCATTAAACTGTTGAAATACTCGGTGATAAAAATACAGTAATTCGCGTGGTTGCATAGTAGCACACGGTATTGATTATTGATGCTTATGTACGAACCCACTCAGTTTACTCAATTATTTCTACAGTAATTGTTGCATAGTATCTCACGTTATTTGATTCAATTATTGTCACGATATCATTTGCACAATATTTTATATTATTAATGTGACACCCCCAAATCCAGGTACTTCATTCCCACATGATTTGGTGTTCACTTAATCAAACATTCATATCTAACTACCCAATCATAATTAAACTGGATAAATAAAACCTTTCCTATTAAAGGGTTACATAAAAAATCTCTCAGTTTATCTAACCTTTAAATACAATCATTCAAATGCGGAAATTAAATAAACATCATTAAAACCAAGTCTAAGATCATCGTAATAAAAGTCTAAAGTAAAAATTACAAGTCTTCATCACTTGCACATTTTTCCCTTTCCTTTGCTAGACGAAGGTTCATCTACATTCTCTTCTTTAGCTGCAATGAGTTTTAAAATATGCAAGAGTGAGCAAACCAATTGCTCACTGGATACAATATGAAATCAACAGGAGTATAGTAATAATAACTGCCAATAATAGGCTCATCAACAATGAATAGTACTCTATCATCTATAATCAGAAACTGACATCCAAAATATGGAATACATATAACTGAGGGTCATAAGACCATGAACTATGTCCACAGTTGTGAGTAATCTTTCAACTCCAACTTTAACAGTCATAAGACTATAACGACTCCTCGTACTTAGGGGGATCATCCCTTCGTACCATGTATTGTGCACAAACATTTAACGCTACGCGTAAGTTATCCACTAATAATAATAGGGTTGTTCATCTAAGTATTTGGAGTACAAGTCCGCACCAAAGAGAGTTTGGTTTGGATAAGCTTTCAAGGGTAATTTGAAGTTCAACGACCATCAACTTGAGGACTAGTTGAATTAATAACATTGTATTACAGAATAATTGTAATTGAATCAACATGGTAAACCAAAATCATGCTTTAGGAATAATCTAATAGCATATACTTTGAATAACTATAACATGTCTTGCTTGAACAATATTAAGTCAAGGTTAATTAGAATTGAGTAATAAGCATGCATAACAATTTGAACGATGAAATTGCTCAACATTAGTATAAATAGTTGTGCATGCTAAACAACAAGTTAAATACAAGAGTAACTTGTCAACATTAAACCAAAGTTTAGAAATCTTGCATCATTCATAAGGTAATCGAATTGAAACAATAAATAGTTCAACAAGATAAAGAATTAGAAAACTTGCATTATTATATTGGAAACAATAATTGATTTCAATTACATAAGTAGAGTTAGTGAACTTTCCTTGCTCGTAGACTAAACAAAATCAATACGAATCACAATATCCTATAAACATATGTCATCATGACATAATTAGTCATTACCATCTTACAAACATAAATAAGTACGTTCATCAATTAAAATTAGATTTTTAATCACATAATCAAGTTATAACACAAGTTAATCCTTAATAACATAATTATTCATAATATAGATATACTAAAATCAGCATTTAGCAGTCCTACTATCATCACATAACTTTCTTAAAATTTCGTGTATAAAAAGTATGCTGTCAGACCATTTTGCTAAATCGCGCCGAGGCACCACAATTAACACTGTGGGTCGCGCTGCGGCGTGAGTATGGTGCTGCGGCGTGGAAACAAAGGTATAAAGTCGTGCCGCGGCATGGCGCCAGCACTGCGGCGCGAAACTAACACTGTTGGGTCGCACCGCGGCGCGAAACTGTAGTTTCGACTGACAGCTTCGGCAACAGTGCATGAAAAAGCCAATTTTGGCCTACAAGCTCATTTGTAACAGACTAAATAACATATAATTCATACAAAAACTTTATGTAAACAAAATTCAAGAATTCCTAACATGTTTATATCCATACAACAACATAAACAACAAATTTAGCACATTTAATTTCACTATTTTTGATAAAAACTCACTTTTTGATATTTTAATGAAATTCAACACTGTAAATTTTGTTTTTCAACCAAAAACACTAATTCAAAGTGTTTTTATCAACAATTCTACAAGCTCTATCAAATTAAATGGTCAATTTATCAACTAAACAACTAATTAACCCTCAATTCTTATTTTAACTAAACAATATATAATCACCAAAAACTCTCTGTAAAACCATTTTCTTCAGAAATTATATATATATATATATATATATATCATCAATTCCTTGATTATAATCATATATAACCTATGAAAATAACTTTACAACAATGGTTTATCATATGAACACACATAAAATCAATAATTATCCTATCACAAGAATTTCACACAGAAAAATTGGAGAAGGGAAAACTAAAGGAAATAGGAGAATACCTTGATTGTAGAAGATGATGACTATCCCTTTTGATTATCAAACCTCTTTTCCCCAATTCTTTTCTCAATTCTCTAGCCTTCCTTCCTCTATTCTCTTATTCTTCTTCCATTGTGTTTTTGTTTTTCTTCCTAACTCTAGAGCATACTAACAACTAACGTATATAGCATATAATATATATATTAATTATATAATATAACTCTAATTTACTGACATCAGTTACTTATTTTGAAAACCAAAAGCCATAAGGCTTGTTTGGCCAACCACTAACAAAATAACCCATTAATCCTAACATCTTGTTTGGTAAAACTCAAATAAATTAAATACTTAATAGTCCTTAAGCCTTGTTTGGAAAAACTAAATTAAAACTCCTTTAAGTTATTTTAGTAACTCCTTTATAACAAGGTTATTTGTCACACATTAATTTAATTAAATTAATCATAATAACAATTTATTAAATCACTTCATCACATAAATCAATACCACAAAATTATAATTTTCTATATAATTATAACTTTTATTTAATCCACCAACACATCCTTTTTAATTACAAATTCCAATAAAAAGAATAGTTATTCAATTAATCAAAATTCTCTAACCTAATAATTAAATTAAATTAGCAACATAATTAGTTTTCCTTAATTATTTATTTAACAAATAATTAACCATGTCAATTCAAATTTGAACAATTATTTATTCAACAATAAACACAACCATTAAATATTTAAATAATTCAATAAATATTTAATATAACAATTAAAATTCTAGAATGTTACATCATTCCCTCCTTACAAGGATTCTGTCCCCAGAATCATAATTCAAACAATTCATTCGTCACAATCTCCTCTACTTACAAAGATTATGCCCCCAAAATTGAAGACACGTATTAAACAAGTAACTCAGGGTAATTCTTCATCATTTCAGCTTCGAGTTCCCACGTAGCCTCTTCGACATTGTGGTTCCTCCAAATTACCTTCACAGAAGGTATCACCTTATTCCTGAGCACTTGTTCTTTCCTGTCGACTATCTGGATAGGAACCTCTTCATAGGACAAATCTTTCTCAAACTGCAATGGTTCGTACTCAATTACGTGCTTGTAATCAGGTTTATACGGTCGTAACACCGACACATGAAAAACATTATGAATGTTTTGCAATTCTGGAGGTAGAGCTACCTCGTAAGCCACCTCTCCAATCTTTCGCAGCACTTCGAAGGGTCCAATAAATCTCGGACTTAGTTTCCCCTTCTTACTAAATCGAATTTTTCCCTTCTAAGGAGAATCCTTTAGGAACACAAAATCTTATACATCGAATGCACGATCTTATCTGTGTTGATCAACATATTTTTTTGTCTGTCTTGAGCAGCTATCAATCTTGTTCTGATGAGTTTGACAACCTCAGCAGTTTGTTGTACCAGTTCTGGTCCTAACAGTTGACGTTCACTGACCTCATCCCAGCACAGTGGAGTTCTACACCTCCTGTCGTATAATGCTTCGTAAGGCGGCATGCCGATGCTAGCGTGGTAGCTGTTATTGTAGGAAAATTCCACCAATGGTAATTGTTCATCCTAGCTTCCTTTGAAATCCATAACGCATGCTCTTAACATATCTTCCAATGTCTGAATCGTTCATTCGCTTTGGCCATCTGTTTGTGGGTGATATGTCGTACTCATTCGCAACAGTGTTCCCATACATTCTTGTAGTCTCTTCCAGAAGTTTGATGTGAACCTTAGATCTCTATCTGACACAATCAACACTGGAACTCCATGTCTCGACACGATCTCTTTAACATATAACTTTGCCAGCTGATCAATATTGATTCTAATCTTTATTGGCAAAAAGTGTGCAGATTTTGTTAATATGTCCACTATCACCCAAACCGCATCGTATCCTTTCTGAGTTATTGGAAGACCTACTACAAAATCAATTATGATATGTTCTTATTTCCATTCTGGTATCTCTAACGGTTGAAGTAGTCCTCTTGGTCTTTGATGCTCAGCCTTGACTCTCTAACATGTCAAGCACTTTGCAACGCATTCTGCAATGTCTCTTTTCATATTTGGCCACCAAAAATGTCGCCGTAAATCTTGATACATCTTCCTACTTACTAGATGAATTGAATATCTTGAGTTATGAGCTTCGGTTAAGATGTCTTCTTTAATATCTGGTACTCCTGAAACCCATATTCGTCTTTCAAACCTCAGCATTCCATCGGTATCAATCCTGTATTTCACCTCTTTTCCCTTAACCACACTTTCTCTGATTTATCATTATTCCTCATCCTATAGTTGAACGTTCTTCACTATGTCGACCAAAGTTGGACTGGCTTCCATCTGGTAACATCTTTCCTTGGATTCTCTTTGAAATTTGATTTCCAACTCTAACCTTGACATTGTCGTAATAAGCTCCTCCTTATTAGTTAACAACATCAACTTTTCCCTGCCTTTCCTACTCAAGACATCTGCAACCACGTTTGCGTTTCCTGGATGATAAAAAATATCACAATCATAATCTTTTATCAGTTCCATCCATCTTCTTTAACGCATGTTCAGGTCCTTCTGTGTGAAAATATACTTCAGACTCTAATGGTCTGTGTAAATCTTACATTTCTCTCCGTAGAGATAATGTCTCCATATTTTTAAAGGAAACACAATCGTCGCTAACTCTAAATCATGAGTCGGATACCCTTTTTCGTAATCTTTCAATTGCCTTGATGCATACGCGATGAATTTTCTTTTTTATATAAGGACACACCCTAATCCCTTGTGTGAAGCATCACTGTACACCACAAAATTTCCTATACTATCTGGTAACGGCAACACATGTGCCATACTTAGCTTCTTTTTCAATTCCTAGAAACTTTCTTCACACTTCTCCGTCCAAATAAATTTTACAGATTTCCTCGTTAAATTTGTCAACGGAGTTGCAATCTTGGAGAAATCCTGGATAAACCGTCTGTAATATCCTGCTAATCCCAAGAAACTTTTCACTTCTGATGGAGTTCTCGGTTGTTCCCAATTTATCACAGCTTCAACCTTTGATGGATCCACTAAAATTCAATCCTTGTCAATTACGTGCCCAAGAAATTGTACACGTTCCAGCCAAAATTCACATTTAGAGAATTTCGTATACAACTTTTCTTTTCTTAGCGTCCCTAGCGTTAGACGTAAATGTTCCACATGTTCTACTTGGGTTTTAGAGTACACCAAAATATCGTCGATAAACACTACCACAAGCTTGTCCAAAAATTGTTTAAACACCATGTTCATCAAATCCATGAACGTTGCAGGGGCGTTTGTCAAACCAAAAGACATCACCAAAAATTCGTAATGTCCATACCGAGTTCGAAATGTCGTCTTCAGTACATCCTCTTTTCTTACCTTCAGTTGATGATACCCACTTCTCAAATCTATCTTCAAGAAATATCTAGCACCCTTCAATTGATCAAACAAGTCATCAATTCCTGGCAATGGATATTTGTTCTTAATAGTGACTTTGTTTAACTCTCTATAATCAATGCAAAGACGCATTGACCCATCCTTCTTTTTTACGAATAACACCGGTGCTCCCCACGGTGACACACTCGACTGAATGTATTTCTTGTCCAACAGCTCATGTAGTTGTACCATCAGTTCTTTCATCTCCACCGGAGCCATTCTGTACGGGGCTTTCTGTGACGCCCCCAAATCCGGGTCTCTTCCAACCCGACAAATGGTGCTACACGGTACTACCATTCATTCACACATTTCCTCAAATAGTCACAAGAGGACTAATATAACTCCATATATATCAAAGTAATATTACATTACCCAGGTTCTTTGTAACCCTTTCATTTGTTCTTGTCATAATATCAATATATTACAGACATTCTTCTTATACTATTACATAAGTATGCTACGGGTTCGTCTTCGTCTTGCCTTTATCCTTGCTGGATCCTTCAGTCCGCTCGATCTTAGCTGTGTTCATATGGTTCAAGCAAGAGTGAGCATGCCTAGCTCAGCAAGTACTATAATTCTAATAAATAACATGCTTGAAACATAGAACTAATACATCTCCAGTAACTGAACAATAGTTACGAAGTACTATTGGTGATTCAAAATAGTACTCTATTTCCTTCAAAACATTTTTCTATCAATATTCAGTAGAATAACAATTATGGCTCAAGATTATGAGCATACATAAGTTCTTTTGAAAAGGACATCCCGGCACTAAGTCCGTAAGTCCGGCATAGCTTACGAGCACTTCTGAGTGATCAGCTCATAGTACTCTATGTTGATCAACACTACATTCTTTAAACGTGTATACGTTTAATTGTGGCAACCTCACGTGCCTGTCGTTAAACGACAAAAACATTTGAACATGCGTGGTCTTCGATTGAAAACCATACCAATATAACTCGGTAATTTACAAATCATGCTTGACAGAATCATAATATAAGTCTAGCCGGAAGAATAGGCTTAAGACTTCATCATTCTAGATTTCATGTGAAAGAGAACATGAATTACAAAGCTTGTCCAGACTGAACTGGAACAAGGGTTAGAATACTTGCCTTTGGCGTCTGCTTACTGGTTAATACACGTACACTTTAAGTCTCTATGATTCTACAATTCATAATCATATAACATACCATATTAGTTCATAATTAACCAGGTATTTTTTCTATTATACCTTACCCTTTACCTCAATGTAATTCTAACTTAGTTTCGTTATTAAGGGTTTCGGCTTTCATTACGTCATTCATATCCCGCTTGTCTTTGATTGATTATAACCATGCATTAGTGTATTACAAACACCTTACAATGTCTTAATTATGTTGTGATTACATCACAATTCATTTACTATTAATCCCTCTTTCTTTCTACACTTGGAACCCTTCTTCTCTATCTTCTTCCTTGCACTGGCGCCGCGACGCCACTAATTGGTCTGTGACTCGCGCTGCGGCGCGAGTTAGCAGTGTGTCATCCTCCGGCCTCGCGCTGCGGCGCGGACAAGAAGGCTTAGAGTCGCGCCGCGACGCGGACTCTGGTCCTCAGAAAATTTTGTAGTTTTTGAAAATTTTGCTAACTTTCCGGACGCATAACTTCTTCGTTTTAACTCCGAATTGGTCCGTTCAAAAGCCTATGGTTCACAAATTTCATAATCTATGCGTTCAAGCAATCCCCCTTCTCTATCAATCCTATCATAGAAAAGATATAAATAAAGAAAATGAGTCTTACCCTTGAAGACTTCTATTTGCTTTGGAAACTATCAAAGGTTGAAGTGGCTTATAAGTGCTTTAAGTAACTTATTCTCTCTACCAAATAAGTAGCTTATATGCTTGAGAGGAAAGTGTTGGATGATAACAAAACAACCAACAAAAATGAAATGAACTTGGTATTTATAGGCCACCAAAGCTTGGGGCAAAATGGACAATAATCAATCCCACCTCCTCATTCCACCTCCTTACTATTCACAACTTAACCTTCAAGTCTTCTTGCTAGCCACTTCTTTTACTTGCTTACCACAACACTTGGTCATCACACTTAATTCTTGCCCATCAAGACTACCCACTTCCTTACTTGGTTTGACCCATGGGTCAAGGCTTCACCTTGGGCTTGGTTAATTAATCCAACTACTTTCCTATTGGGCTTGAGTTACAATAGATTGGACTTGTGATAATCATACACTTGGGCTTCTACCAATAAACTAGAAATCCCACAAGTCCATTATCTTAAATTCAATAACTTAACATACACTTCCTACGTATAATTCTCGTATGCTATCTCGTATATTAATTCAAAATATACCTTATCTCATTCTTCGTACATAATAATACAATACGTCATATTATACCTACCTTCCTTACTCCATATAATGTTTACACATTATATGATCACAACTTCCTTCTTTTAACGCTTATTAACCTAACTATCTCAAATTAGGCACACATGCGAAATATTTCATTTTCCATACTTAGATTATTATTACATAATTGATATCATCTTGATATTATAACATTACGTATTTCTCGGAAGTTCAAAAATAATTCCCGAGCAGAAATTGATGAATAGTGTTTTTCGGAAAATTTCTCAGAAAACTTTTATTTTCGTTTTAGAAATTCAAACACTTTAATTCTCCCACGTAGTTAAAATACTACTACTTTACGACGTTTCTAGGTTATAGAACGACATCCATCATCTCAACACGCAATAATAATAAATAATATTATTTTATTCATTATTAAAAGAAATTACAAAATGTTCAATTTTCTGGGGCGTTACACTCTCTCCCCCTTATAAGGATTCTGTCCCCAGAATCTCGCTATATATAAAAAAATTACACAAATAAATTCGGGTAATTCTTTTTCATCATTTCTTCTAACTCCCACGTTGCTTCTTCTGCATCGTGGTTCTTCCATATCACCTTTACTGAAACTATACTTTTGTTCCGCAGAACTTGTTCTTTCTTATCGACAATTTGAATTGGCGTTTCTTCATATGTTAAGTCCTTCTCAACATGAATAGGCTCGTATTCTATCACGTGCTTATAATCTGGCTTATAAGGACGCAATACCGAAACGTGAAATACATTATGTATTCGTTCTAGGTCTGGAGGTAATGCTACCATGTAAGCTACCTCACCTACCCGTTTTAAAACCTCAAAAGGTCTTATAAATCTCGGACTTAACTTTCCTTTCTTCCCAAAACGTATCTTTCCTTTCCAGGGAGATACTTTTAGGAATACGTATGAACCCACTTCAAACTCTCGATTCTCTCTATGCGGATCTGTAAACTTCTTCTGTCTGTCTTGAGCTACTAAGAGACGCATCTGAATCTTTTTAACAATATCCGCTGTCTGTTGCACCAATTCTGGTCCCAACATTCGGCGTTCTCCTACCTCATCCCAATACAGTGGCGTTCTGCATTTCCTACCATACAAAGCTTCGTAAGGCGGCATACCTATGCTTGCATGATAACTATTATTATATGCAAACTCCACTAATGGTAGATGATCATCCCAACTACCCTTGAAATCCATAACACAAGTTCTTAGCATATCTTCTAATGTCTGAATTGTCCTCTCGCTTTGTCCATCCGTTTGTGGATGATACGCCGTACTTAGCTTCAACTGCGTTCCCAACTGCTCTTGCAGACTTCTCCAAAAGTTCGACGTGAATCGTGGATCACGATCTGACACAATCGATACTGGCACTCCATGTCTAGAGATTATTTCTTTAATATAAAGTCTAGCTAACTGGTCTAAGTTATACTTAACCCTAATTGGCAAAAAGTGAGCTGATTTCGTCAATCGGTCCACCATTACCCAAATTGCATCATAACCCTTCTGAGTAGTCGGAAGTCCCACCACAAAATCCATTGTGATATTCTCCCATTTCCACTCCGGAATTTCTAATGACTGTAACAAGCCACTAGGTCGTTGATGTTCAGCCTTAACTCTCTGACAAGTTAAGCACTTACTGACGTACTCAGCAATCTCTCTCTTCATGTTCGGCCACCAGAAACTCTGTCGAAGGTCTTGATACATCTTAGTGCTACCAGGATGAATCGAAAACCTTGAACTATGAGCCTCTTGTAGAACCTGCTCCTTTAATTCCGTCTCATCCGGAACCCAAATTCTTCCGTCAAATCTTAACAATCCCTCATTATCAAGACTATATTTAGCATCTTTTTCGTTGGTCAGCCGTTCCTTCATCCGGTCACACTCATCAGTTTTGAGTTGCACCTCCTTAACTCTCTCTACAATGGTTGGTTGTATCTCCATTGCAAACAACATTGGTCTTTCTTCTTCACTGGGCAGCTTCACCTCTAACTCCATCCTATCCATCTCTGCTATTAACTCAGTTTGAGCCGTTAACAAAGACAACTTTTCCCGACCCTTTCTACTTAAGGCATCGGCAACTACATTGGCTTTTCCAGGGTGATACAGGATTTCACAGTCGTAATCCTTTATTAACTCCAGCCATCTTCTCTGCCTCATATTCAACTCCTTCTGTGTGAAGATATATTTTAGACTTTTATGGTCCGTGTATATCTCACATTTTTCTCCATAAAGATAATGTCTCCATATCTTTAGAGCAAAAACTACTGCGGCTAGTTCTAGATCATGAGTAGGGTAAACTTTCTCATAATCCTTCAACTGCCTAGATGCATACGCAATGACCTTGCCATGCTGCATGAGCACGCAACCAAGTCCTCTATGCGAAGCATCACTATACACTACAAAATTTCCCGTGTCATCGGGTAATGACAACACAGGTGCCTCACTCAACCTCTTCTTTAGTTCTTGGAAACTGTTCTCACACTTGTCAGTCCAAGCGTATTTCACCGTCTTCCTTGTTAAATTAGTCAACGGAGTAGCTATCTTTGAAAAATCTTGGATAAATCTCCGATAGTAACCCGCTAACCCTAGGAAACTCCGCACCTCAGTCGGCGTTTTCGGTTGTTCCCAATTCATCACGGCTTCTACCTTTGCTGGATCCACTGAAATCCCCTCATGGTCAATGACATGACCCAAAAATTGCACTTTCTCTAACCAAAATTCACACTTTGTGAATTTCGCATACAACTTCTCCTTCCTTAATGTCTCCAACACTAATCTAAGGTGTTCAGAATGATCTTCTGGCGTCTTAGAATAGACTAGAATATCATCTATAAACACTACGACGAACTTGTCCAAATATTGTTTGAACACTCTGTTCATCATATCCATGAATGCAGCTGGTGCATTTGTCAACCCAAATGACATCACTAAAAACTCGTAATGACCATAACTAGTCCTGAATGCTGTCTTTGGCACGTCCTCCTTCCTAACCTTCAACTGATGATACCCCGTTCGTAAATCTATTTTAGAAAAATAATTAGCCCCTTTCAGCTGATCAAAGAGATCATCGATCATGGGCAATGGGTATTTATTCTTTATCGTTAACTTGTTCAACTCTCTGTAGTCGATACAAAGTCTTAACGATCCGTCCTTCTTCTTGACAAACAGTACCGGTGCTCCCCACGGTGACACACTCGGCTGAATGTACTTCCTATCCAATAGTTCTTGTAACTGCACCATCAACTCCTTCATCTCTACTGGCGCCATACGGTACGGTGCCCTGGAAACTGGTGTCGCTCCTGGCACAATGTCTATCACAAATTCTGTCTCCCTATCTGGCGGAAGACCAGGTAATTCACTAGGAAATACATCGGCGAATTCCCTTACTATAGGTATTTGTTCCATGGTTGCTACCACTCTTTCGGTATCAACAACATGGCACATATATCCTACGCATCCCTTCCTCAGTAATTTTCTAGTTTGTGTCATGGTTAGACAACACGAACGTCCCGGCGATCTATTTCCATAAAATACTACCCGAGGCTGTTCTAACGTCTTAATGTTCACACACTTCTTTTGACAATCTATTATTGCCCCATGGTTTACTAACCAATCCATTCCAAGAATTACATCGAATTCTTCTAACTTTATTGGTAATAAATCTACCGATAATTTACAACCCCGTATATCTACACAACAACTCCTATGAACATCTTCAATAGGAATTATATCTTCGTTTGCTACCTTAATATTTACAGGTATAGGTAACTTTTCGGGAAGTAGTCCTAATCGTCTAGCAAAACCGCATGCTATAAATGAACAAGTAGCACCCGAATCAAACAGCACGTACGCATTGATATCGTTAATCGGGATAATACCTGCAACGACGTCCCCTGATGCAACCGCATCCTGGACTATCATGTTAAAGGTACGACCCATCGGCCTACCCTGCTGAGCTGGACCCCCAATAGCTAACTTACCGCTATTAGTGCCCCGATTCCCGTCCATCCCCTTCTTCGGGCAGTTCCTTGCCATGTGGTCGGTTGACCCACACACAAAGCATCCATGATTCTTTTTCGGACTCAGACAATTTGGCGCAATGTGCCCCTCCTGTCCGCAGTTATAACAGACGGCCTTCCCCTTGAGACAGACTCCTAAATGAGTCTTTCCACAGGTCTTGCAGGCCTCCATTCTTCTCTTTGGGTCTCCTTGCTTCACTCCGATATTCCCAGAGTTAATTACCTTCCTCTTTTGACCCTCGCCACTCCCACTGGCTCCCTCAATCTTGACTCTCCCGTCAACTTTCCCCTTATTCCTCTTTTCCTTGTGGTATTGGCTCAACGCCTCACTACCACCTTCGGCGATTATCGCCTTCTCTAAAACGATCCCAAAAGAAGTACTTTGGAATACGGATATACGGTTATAGAGCCAGGGTTTCAAGCCCTGCTCAAACCGTCGCGCCTTCCTCACCTCGATATCCACTTGGTGTGGAGCGAACCTAGCCAGTTCATTGAACTTAGCAGCGTATTGGGGAACCGTCATTTCCCCTTGTTTCAGCTCTAAAAACCGCATCTCCATCCTTCCCTGCATGCTCGTGGGAAAATAGTTCTCAAAGAATATCTCCTTGAATCTATCCCACGTTAAAGTCGTTATCCCGACCCTAGCCTGATTGGCTTCCCACCAAAAATTGGCCTCTCCCTTCATCATATAGGTTGCAAAGGCAACTTTCTGGGCCTCATCAACATTTGCAATTACAAATGCCTTCTCTATCTCCTTAACCCACGTTTGGGCTTCGATTGGGTCCGTAGTTCCTTTGAACTCCGGCGGACCTACACTCTTAAAATCCTTAAAGGTAGTAGCTCGTGCTACTCCTGGATTTACGGGGATATTAGCCCCTGTTCTATTAAAGGCGGCTGTTAATAAATTAACAAACTCCTGCATCGCGTTAACCGGACCTCCCTCCGGTTGATTTACGTCCGCACCTTGATTTCGTTGCACTCTTCTCGGCGGCATTTTGCCTGATACAATAAACACATTACGTTATTATTCCTTTCTTTATTAGCTATCATTAATATAAAACAATAACTCCAAACATTCATAACTCATTGCTTTCCATAAAATGATCTTTATATACATTCTTTGTAGTATAATACTACATCGGTTACATATTCAGCCTAAGCTGATTACATTACTTTCCCGCTATCACTTTCCAAAAATTGGGATTTACAAAAGACTACCCTTTAATATACAAAAAGGGTTTTACATCACTACTACTTACCAAAAATATCTACAAACTATTCTAACCACCACTAAACTACATCTGCCTCAAGGCATTATTGAAATCTGCCTTGGCCAGACCAGCAATGATATCACGGCTAATAGTATGCCTCGTTTGCCCCACCTCCACCGGATATCCAGCTACCTGCTGCTGAAAATCCGTGTGAGAACTCCTATAGATATAGGACATCCTCCCTATTTTCTGCACTTTTGTCTTGAGCTCCTCCTTAAGCTCCAAGACCTCGTGCTTTAAATCCTGGACTTTGTCCTTAGCCAAAATCCTCTCGTCATGCTCCTGCTCCCACATGGACTCGACATCAGTCTTGTCCTCTATAAGCATTTGAAGCTCTGTCTTCAGCTCCTTAACCTCCTGACAGTAATGGATATTTCTATCCAACACTGACATAAACAGAGACATCATCGACCCCCCAGGAGCTATCTCTGCTGCTATAGCCACTGGGTTAAAGGAGACTGTCTCTACCTCCTCCTCTATCATCCCGTCAAATACTGACATGTAGTCAGCTTCTTCTGAGTCTTCTGACTCAATGATTACTACTTCTGGCTCTGCTGCTATAGGGTTCGGTACAACCTCTACTTGGTTCACTGACTCTTCACTTATGGTCTGTTCATAAACAAACATCCCGTTTACTCCTGACATCTACATAAAACAAATGAGTTGATTAGTACATGTCAGTAAAATAATAAAAATACATATCATAAACATAATGCATTTTTATAAGGTTATTTTCTTCTTGTATTTCTTTGATTCTTTCTAAGGTTATGGCTTAAGGTTTTAATTCCCCCCCTTAAGTTTTATAACCTCTTGCTCTGATACCAACCTGTGACGCCCCCAAATCCGGGTCTCTTCCAACCCGACAAATGGTGCTACACGGTACTACCATTCATTCACACATTTCCTCAAATAGTCACAAGAGGACTAATATAACTCCATATATATCAAAGTAATATTACATTACCCAGGTTCTTTGTAACCCTTTCATTTGTTCTTGTCATAATATCAATATATTACAGACATTCTTCTTATACTATTACATAAGTATGCTACGGGTTCGTCTTCGTCTTGCCTTTATCCTTGCTGGATCCTTCAGTCCGCTCGATCTTAGCTGTGTTCATATGGTTCAAGCAAGAGTGAGCATGGCTAGCTCAGCAAGTACTATAATTCTAATAAATAACATGCTTGAAACATAGAACTAATACATCTCCAGTAACTGAACAATAGTTACGAAGTACTATTGGTGATTCAAAATAGTACTCTATTTCCTTCAAAACATTTTTCTATCAATATTCAGTAGAATAACAATTATGGCTCAAGATTATGAGCATACATAAGTTCTTTTGAAAAGGACATCCCGGCACTAAGTCCGTAAGTCCGGCATAGCTTACGAGCACTTCTGAGTGATCAGCTCATAGTACTCTATGTTGATCAACACTACATTCTTTAAACGTGTATACGTTTAATTGTGGCAACCTCACGTGCCTGTCGTTAAACGACAAAAACATTTGAACATGCGTGGTCTTCGATTGAAAACCATACCAATATAACTCGGTAATTTACAAATCATGCTTGACAGAATCATAATATAAGTCTAGCCGGAAGAATTGGCTTAAGACTTCATCATTCTAGATTTCATGTGAAAGAGAACATGAATTACAAAGCTTGTCCAGACTGAACTGGAACAAGGGTTAGAATACTTGCCTTTGGCGTCTGCTTACTGGTTAATACACGTACACTTTAAGTCTCTATGATTCTACAATTCATAATCATATAACATACCATATTAGTTCATAATTAACCAGGTATACTTTCTATTATACCTTACCCTTTACCTCAATGTAATTCTAACTTAGTTTCGTTATTAAGGGTTTCGGCTTTCATTACGTCATTCATATCCCGCTTGTCTTTGATTGATTATAACCATGCATTAGTGTATTACAAACACCTTACAATGTCTTAATTATGTTGTGATTACATCACAATTCATTTACTATTAATCCCTCTTTCTTTCTACACTTGGAACCCTTCTTCTCTATCTTCTTCCTTGCACTGGCGCCGCGGCGCCACTAATTGGTTTGTGACTCGCGCTGCGGCGCGAGTTAGCAGTGTGTCATCCTCCGGCCTCGCGCTGCGGCGCAGACAAGAAGGCTTAGAGTCGCGCCGCGGCGCGGACTCTGGTCCTCAGAAAATTTTGTAGTTTTTGAAAATTTTGCTAACTTTTCGGACGCATAACTTCTTCGTTTTAACTCCGAATTGGTCCGTTCAAAAGCCTACGGTTCACAAATTTCATAATCTATGCGTTCATGCAAGAATTTTATCTATTTGACTTCATTTGCTAAAATTTGACCTATTAGTCCATTTTAACGAAAACGATAAACGTTCGTGAACGTGCAATGCTCATTTCTTCGTTCTAAGTCGGAATCCGGTCATTTTCGAGTCCACAACTCTATAATGACTACAATGACTTGTCTCCATCAAAAACCAACGTTTTCGACTTCCAACACAAAATATGACTTCTATTCCGAGACTTTCACGAATTCGACGTTAATCGTCTAATCGTGCGAAGTTCGTCAAATCAACCATACTACGCGTTCTAAGTGGATTTTAACCAACATATCATCATTTCAAGTTATTTATTACTCCAACTTATAATCAAAGTAGGTTTTGACTTATTTCCATAAGTCATTGACTTTCTCAACTTATGAACTAGAAATCTTCATACTCATGACTTACCAATAATTTAAGTCCTTCAATCAATGTTCTCATGTTATAAACAACATACTAATCATCATATGACAAGTTCTTCATGATCTTAACAACTTATTAGAGTTCAAGTTGCTTATTCAACTTATTCGGCTTAAGTTCATTCCTTATAACTTATTACATGTTATCCTCAAGCAATCCCCCTTCTCTATCAATCCTATCATAGAAAAGATATAAATAAAGAAAATGAGTCTTACCCTTGAAGACTTCTATTTGCTTTGGAAACTATCAAAGGTTGAAGTGGCTTATAAGTGCTTTAAGTAACTTATTCTCTCTACCAAATAAGTAGCTTATATGCTTGAGAGGAAAGTGTTGGATGATAACAAAACAACCAACAAAAATGAAATGAACTTGGTATTTATAGGCCACCAAAGCTTGGGGCAAAATGGACAATAATCAATCCCACCTCCTCATTCCACCTCCTTACTATTCACAACTTAACCTTCAAGTCTTCTTGCTAGCCACTTCTTTTACTTGCTTACCACAACACTTGGTCATCACACTTAATTCTTGCCCATCAAGACTACTCACTTCCTTACTTGGTTTGACCCATGGGTCAAGGCTTCACCTTGGGCTTGGTTAATTAATCCAACTACTTTCCTATTGGGCTTGAGTTACAATAGATTGGACTTGTGATAATCATACACTTGGGCTTCTACCAATAAACTAGAAATCCCACAAGTCCATTATCTTAAATTCAATAACTTAACATACACTTCCTACGTATAATTCTCGTATGCTATCTCGTATATTAATTCAAAATATACCTTATCTCATTCTTCGTACATAATAATACAATACGTCATATTATACCTACCTTCCTTACTCCATATAATGTTTACACATTATATGATCACAACTTCCTTCTTTTAACGCTTATTAACCTAACTATCTCAAATTAGGCACACATGCGAAATATTTCATTTTCCATACTTAGATTATTATTACATAATCGATATCATCTTGATATTATAACATTACGTATTTCTCGGAAGTTCAAAAATAATTCCCGAGCAGAAATTGATGAATAGTGTTTTTCGAAAAATTTCTCAGAAAACTTTTATTTTCGTTTTAGAAATTCAAACACTTTAATTCTCCCACGTAGTTAAAATACTACTACTTTACGACGTTTCTAGGTTATAGAACGACATCCATCATCTCAACACGCAATAATAATAAATAATATTATTTTATTCATTATTAAAAGAAATTACAAAATGTTCAATTTTCTGGGGCGTTACACTTTCGATATCAGAACGTTTCCTGGTGCTAAGTCGATCACGAACTCAATTTCTTTGTCAGGTGGAAGTCCTGGCAAATCCTCTGGAAACACGTCCACAAATTCCCTAACCACTAGTATTTCTTCCAGTTTTGCACCCTTCTTCTGAGTATCGACTATGTAAGCTAAATAACCCACGCAGCCCTGACTCAACAACTTTTTGGCCTGCATAACTATTAGACATCTCATTTGTCTAGGCAATTTACTACCATTGAATACTACCTTTGACAGAGTCATAAGGTTTACACATTTATTTTGGCAGTCAATTATCGCTCCATAATTGAACAACCAATCCATTCCCAAAATAATGTAAAACTCTCCTAGCCTGGTCGAAATTAAATCTACTGCCATAATATTCCCCTTAATGTTCACCCTACAGTTCTTGTATACAAACCTAACAGGAACTACTTCCCTATTCGAAATTTTTATGTTTAAAGGGAAATTAAATTCTTCACTAGGCAATCATAATCTCATAGCAAATTCATTAGATATAAATGAGCAAGTAGCACCCGAATCAAATAATACATAAGCATCAATATCATTGATCGGGATAATATCTGACACCACATCATTTGATTGCACAGCATCTTGCACAGTCATGTTAAAGGTTCTGGCTGTGGGACTTATTTGTTGTTGTTGGTCCCGCAATAGCCAACGCACCTCCACTAGCATTTCCCTTGCATCTATTTGTCTCACCAGATCTCTTCTTGGGGCATTCACGAGCAAAGTGATCCTTGGATCCACACGTGAAGCACACATTCTTCTTAGCTTAAGTGTAATTTGGGGCGATGTGACCCTCCTGGCCACAATTGAAGCATACTCGTTTCCCCAGCAGACACACTCCTTTATGAAACTTTTCACACGTAGCACATGGTTCGAACTTCTTATTTTGTTGGTTTCTTTGCTGATTTCCAGCTCCTTCATTTCCATTCCACTTCCTCTTTAGGTTGTTGCCATTATTACCGTTACCACTACTCTTAGCTTCACCTTCACTTTTCTTCTTTCTCTGCTCTTGATTATGCTTTGTTACCGCCTCACCTCCACTTTTAGCGAGAATTTCCTTCTCCATCACTGCTGCAAATGTCTTCAATTGGAACAGGGAGACCCTACTGTACAACCAGGGTTTCAGTCCCCGCTCAAACCTCTTCGTCTTGCACTCGTCTGTGCAGACCTGATATGGCGTAAACCTCGCCAACTCATTGAACTTTGCAGCATACTCCGACACCGACATTGTTCCTTGTTTCAACTCCAAAAACTTTACTTCTAACTAGCTTTTCGAATTCTCATGGAAATTGGTCTCGAAGAAAATCTCCTTAAACCTATCCCAAGTCATAATTTCTGGTTCTTCTCGTGTTTTGTTGGCCTACCACCAATAACTAGACTCCTTCTTCAACATAAACGTTACAAAAGCAGTCTTCTGATTCTCCTCTACCCTAGCAACATCAAAAACCTTCTCGATTTCACTGTTCCATACATGTTTCTATCCATGTTTCAAAAACTTTATGTAAACAAAATTCAAGAATTCCTAACATGTTTCTATCCATACAACAACATAAACAAGAAATTTAGCACATTTAATTTCACTATTTTTGATAAAAACTCACTTTTTGATATTTCAATGAAATTCAACACTGTAAATTTTGTTTTTCAACCAAAAACACTAATTCAAAGTGTTTTTTATCAACAATTCTACATGCTTTATCAAATTAAATGGTCAATTTATCAACTAAATAACTAATTAACCCTCAATTTCTATTTTAACTAAATAATATATAATCACCAAAAACTCTCTGTAAAACCATTTTCTTCACAAATTACATATATATCATCAATTCATTGATTATAATCATATATAACCTATGAAAATAACTTTACAGCAATGGTTTATCATATGAACACACATAAAATCAACAATTATCCTATCACAAGAATTTCACAGAGAAAAGTAGGAGAAGGGAAAGCTAAAGGAAATAGGAGAATACCTTGATTGTAGAAGATGATGGCTATCCCTTTTGATTATCAAACCTCTTTTCCCCAATTCTTTTCTCAATTCTCTAGCCTTCCTTCCTCTCTTCTCTTCTTCTTTTTCCTCTCTGTTTTTGTTTTGCTTCCTAACTCTAGAGCATACAAACAACTAACGTATATAGCATATAATATATATATATATATATATATATATATATATATATATATTATAATATAACTCTATTTATTGACATCAGTTACTTATTTTGGAAACCAAAAGCCATAATAAGGCTTGTTTGGCCAACCACTAACAAAATAACCCATTAATCCTAACACCTTGTTTGGTAAAACTCAAATAAATTAAAGACTTAATAGACCTTAGGCCTTGTTTGGCAAAACTGAATTAAAACACCTTTAAGTTATTTTAGTAACTCCTTTATAACAAGGTTATTTGTCACACATTAATTTAATTAAATTAATCATAATAACAATTTATTAAATCACTTCATCACATAAATCAATACCACAAAATTATAATTTTCTATATAATTATAACTTTTATTTAATCCACCAACACATCCTTTTTAATTATAAATTCCAATAAAAAGAATAGTAATTCAATTAATCAAAATTCTCTAACGTAATAATTAAATTAAATTAGAAAAATAATTAATTTTCCTTAATTAATTATTTAACAAATAATTAACCACATCAATTCAAATTTAAACAATTATTTATTAAAAAATAAACACATCCATTAAATATTTAAATAATTAAATAAATATTTAATATAATAATTAAAATTCTAGAATGTTACAATTAAATCAATAATTGAGAAAACACATTTATTCATATGATTATTTATATTATTGACAATGTCTACAAAGTTCTGTTGAGGAAAGGAATTTGGTCACCTAATTGCGCACCCATAAGGAGAAATCTTTATCGAAAAGCCCCCTCTTACATTAGAAAGATCTGCTTGTCAATATTGTAAGCTATAATATTAATGATGAATAATTATTAATAGATTAAAAATGTTTTTATTAAAGATAAATGATTTATGGTAAATATTCTTTTAACTTTTGATATAAATATAGGAATTTGTATGAGGCATTTGTTGTAAGTTTGACTTAGTATTCTGTGGGAAGATTTACTAATTTTATGGACCGTCGGTGGTGATTTTAATAGTAAATTAATCTGGACCGTCGGTGGGCATTTTAATAGTAAATTAATATGGACCATAGATGATGGTTTTAATAGTAAATCAATCTAGACCATCGATGGTTGTTTTAAAAAGAAAATCAATTTGGACCGTCAGTGGTGGTTTTAAACTAAATCAATTTGGACCATCGGTGGTGGTTTTAAAAGTAAATCAATCTGGACCGTCCGTTCTAATAGTAAATCAATCTGGACCGTTTGCGAATTAGTTACTATTTAGTCCATTCTCTTATAAATAGAAGCTTAATTCTTTTTTAATTCTCACTAATTCACTGAGATTCACAAGAGAAACTATAGAGAGCGAGAGAGAAACTATAGAGAGAAAGAAGAAGAGTATTCTGCTACTTTACTATTGCAATATAGACCGTCGGGGTGTTATTTTTTTTTGTATTCGGAAGGGGTATTATTTCTTTCGTATTCATAAGGAATACTATTTTTCGTTTTCATCCTTTAATATGTCGGAATAACCTGTTTACGCGGATTACGTACCGCTTGACAAGTGAAAATCCATTTACAGTTTCGTATGTTATTTCTTTTCATATTCTTAAATTTAAACTTACTATGGTAAGTATTGCTTTTATAAACCATGAAATTAGTGGAATAGCCTTGAGTCTTCATCCAGTATCGTTTTATTATAATATTGATTTGAACTTTCTTATTAAATATCAATATTTTCACTCAAGGTACTATTCACGGGTTACTATTCACTCGAGTATTATTCACTCGGGGATTCGGGGTACTTTTCATGCCGGGATACTATTCACAAAGTACTATTCACGAAGAACTATTCATGAGGTATTATTCACCCAAAAAATTGATTTCATTTCTGTCTAAATTATTTTTGAAACATGGATATTATTCTTGAATTTTACTCCACAAAGCAGTATCAGGTTGACAAGTTGGACAATATTGAAATCCGAAAAAATTAAATTAAAAATCTTTAAAATTTATCATTGATTTCATTTAATTGAATTATTATATCATTGTCATCATCTTCATGCTTATATTATGATGAAAGTCATCTTTGGCCGTAGTGCATAAATGGACTGTTAATTGGTATGATTATGGCCAGAAATTATTCGGTATAATTATGGCCTATAATGTTACAAATGATGTGGTAAAAGTCCTCATTGGCCCGTAGTGCATTGATGGACAGATGTTGGTATGATCGTAACCATGCGTTCTCTCAGCCAAGGGGGAAAAGATGAATTATTGTTTGGCATGATCATGACCATTAATGATTACACGAATATCCTTGGCACGTAGTGCAGGGATAATTCGTGGTCGTGATACAAATGAATATTCTTGACCCACAGTGCTGGGATGATTCAATGATGTGGTTTATTTATTAAGCCGAGTCCCAGCGATAAAATTAATGATAAACTCTTTAAATTATAGAAGATAGTAGATATCATGATTTACTTGACTCTTCTAATAGATTGCTTGTTTTGGTGCAGTTAAACTTGATGTTTATTGTATTTTATCAATTTAATACTGTTGAAGGCTAAAGATAATTTATTCTGCATTATCTTAATCATAATATTTCTTATTGGGCTAGTTGAGCTCACCTCATTTGCTTTCATTGTTCTCTTCAGGAAATGAGAACATAGCCGAGACTAGTCAGTGAAGGTCCGAGATGGTTGTTTTAGTAGTCCTTAGTATTTAGTTTGATAATAAATGTAATGAGAATTGAAGAATTTAAGTTTGGATATTGTTTATGAGACAATATTCGTGTAAAAACTCAACTATGTTTTGTCGTATTTTATACGACTGTTGTATTAATTAAGTTTGTATTTGAATTCTGTGCCATGTATTTGGTGACCCAAGATGGGTGATGTATACCTATTTTGGGGACGTCACACGTTGTATGGACGTAAGTGTCGTTCTCCAGTATGGTGGGACGAGGTGGGTGAAGTAACATTGTTGGGACCAGAAATGGTACGCATGACTACAAAAAAGATTCAAATGATCCGTTATCGTATACAAACTTCTCAAGTTTGACAAAAACGTTATGCTAATCTTTATCGAAGGGATGTGGAATTCAATGTTCGAGATCATGTATTGTTATGTGTTACTCCATAGAAAGGAGTTCCAAGATTCAGAAAGAGAGGGAAGCTCAACCCTCGATTCATTGGTCCATTTGAAATCCTCGATCGAGTAAGAACTATTGCCTATAGACTCGCTTTATCGCCATGTATGTCTCGTGTTCATAACATTTTCCACATATCCATGCTACATAAATATGTGAAAGACCCAAACCACATTAGACGAGATAACAGAAGATTTAACGTATAAAGAGGCACCTGTTACAATCTTAGATAAGAAGGAACATATTTTACACTTAAAGGTTATACCTCAAGTCAAAGATTTATTGAGAAACCACGATATTGAGGAAATGACCTGAGAGTTAGAATCTAAAATGAAAATAATGTATCCTCACCTCTTCGACATACTAGGTACGTACATCAATTTTGAGGACGAAATTTCATAAGGAGGAGGGGAGGATGTAAGACCCCAACTTTTTATGAATAAAGATTTAATTTCTCTAATTATTATTTTTAATAATAAGGCGTTGAATTGATATAATGTTTTAGTTATGGGTGAAATGTGCAAAATTTGCAAAATAAGCAAGTGGTCATAAAATATTCATTTGGTCGGGGAATATTCTTTTTTTCGGGGAATATCCGTACGAAGACGCAATCATTGGTGGACCACATAACAGAATAACCGTCGGATATAGAAAGCGACAGAAATAACCTTTTTATAAAAATAACGGCAAAACTTTTATCGTTAACTATTGAAATACCCGGTGATAAAAGTGCAGTAATACGTGTGGTTGCACAGTAGCACATGGTATTGCACAATATTTCTAATTATTGATTCTTACGTAAGAAGTCACTCAGTTTTATTCAATAATTTCCACAATAATTGTTGCATAGTATATCATATTATTGATTCAATTATTGTCATAGTATCATCTGCACAATATTTTATATTATTAAATAAACAATTAACACGACACAATTATTCATATTATTAGTTAACATTATTGGCAATGTCTAGAAAATTCTGTCAAGAAAAGGGGTTAGGACGTTATATAATTACGCGCCAATAAGGATTTGAAAGCCCCCTATTTCTTGGGAATAATCTGGTTGTTAATATTGTGAGCTTATAATATTAATTGTGAATAATTTTTATGTGGTGGTTATTAGTTCAATTTTTATATAAATAAAGGAATTTTTGCATGAGATATTTGTTGAAAGTTTGGCATATTTTTTTTGTGGAATTACAATTATTTTCTTCGATAAAATATTCATTCAAACATATTATTATAATATATTATAATTGTTTAAATAAAAATATTATTATAATATATATTTAAGCATGTGAGAAAAGGACGGAGAACAAGTTGCTTTGAATTATTTTTTTTTCAAATTGGGTGTGTTGAAGTCATTTATTCAAAATTTTCGTGCACATCTCCTTTTAAATTCTCATGCATATGTTTTTTCCCTCCAAAATGGAGGCTTGCTTAAAACCATCTCCTGCAATGCATTCATCTTCCAAAGGGGTGGGCCCTCAACCTATAAGAGGTAAGGAAAAGTTTTGCATGAAAGAAAATAAGAATTAGGCAGGAAAGGTTGGCAGGAGTAGGCAACCTGCTTAATTCTTTTCTCCCTCCATTGCACTTTAAATAGGGGGTAACCCCTCCTTCCTAAACACACCTTCAAGATCAGAAATTCTTATTCTATAGTATTGTGAGTATTTCTCTTGAGTATAAGGATAATTTGAGTGTAGCTTTTTGTTCAAGATTTTTTCAGAATAATATCTGATATTCCAGTCAAATCAAGTTTATACTAAGGTAAAGGATATTATTTTATTACAATACTCGTGAGAAATATTATTTTCTTTCATACTCCATATTATGTAAGGGATATTATTTCATTGCATATTCCTAAATTTAAAATTCGTATGGCAAGTATTGCTTCTATAATTCCTGAAATGATTAGAAATTCCTTAAGTTTTGCGCTTCATCTAATATCATTTCACTGGAATATTGGTCTGAACTTTCTTATGAAATTTTAAACTTTTCATATCTTGGTACTATTCATACGGTACTATTCACGAGTACTATTCATAACATATTTAATTTTCTTTTCTGTCCAAACTATTTTTGATACATGGATATCATTCTTGAATTTTACTTCACAAATAGTTATCATCTTAACAATTTCGACATTTTTGAAATCTGGATAAATTGAATTAGAATTCTCTAATATTTATCCTTTATCTCACTTGATTGAATCTTTATATCATTGTCATCATTCTCATGCTTATATTATACTAGAAGTCATCTTTGGCCCGTAGTGCAAAGATGGACTGTTGATTGGTATGATTATGATCAGAAATTGTGTATTGGTATAATAATAATCTTTAATGTTACATATAAAGTTTATGGTGAAAGTCCTTTTTGGCCCGTAGTGCATAGATTGACAGGTGTTTGGCATGATCATGACCACTGGTGATACTATTGAATATCCTTGGCCCGTAGTGCATGGAGAATTTGTTAATTTGAAATATTTATTGATTAGTGTTACAAGGATAAAATATTGATGATGGACTTTTAAATCATATAAGATAGATATCATATTCTACTTGACTCTTCTAATGGATTGTTATTTCTGCTATAGTTGTACTCTAAAACTTGTTGTCTATTGTATTCTATTAGATTTTTCCCCGTTGAGGAATAATGATAATTTGTTTTATATTATCTTATTCATAATATTCTTTACTAGGCTAGTTGAGCTCACCCTTTTCCCTTTGCTTCCATTGTTCTTCTCATGAGGCGAGAATATAGGTGGAACTAGTTGGGGTGTGGAGTGATGGTTCAAGATGGTTATTATAGCAGTCCTCACTATTTTTTAAAATAATAGTGTATTAAAAATTGTAATGAGGACTTTAATTGACTTTGGATATTGTCTACAAGACAATATTTGTATTAAAACTCACAAAATATATGTTGTCGTATTTTGCACAATAGTTGTATTAATGATGTTTTTATTTGGATTATGTACCATATATTTGGTGACTTAGAATGGATTGCGTGGACCTATTTTGGGGGCGTCACAACAGCTCTGTCTAGTTCAGTCCAATCGCAATAAAATCAAACTTTTCAAATCGTTGACATTTATGTCAATCTTTTCTAAAAATACACATTTGAAAGATAAATCAACCTAGATCACATAAAGGGTAACAAACTAAAACAGAAAAGGGAAAACACGACGTCGACAGGTGGTGACAATAGAGGGCTTAAGCCACATTTCAATCTTTTCAATTCCCTTTTATCTGCATGTGTGTGAATGTTGTCTTTATATTGAATAGATGTGAATAAATGTTTATTTACAGTGCTTTATATTAATGTTCGCACAATGTCATTATATTACATACGATAAGGCGTGATGTATGTGAATGTATGTTGTGTGATTCCTACACTAGGAGGTAAACCCGTCGGTGACTGATTACTGGACTCAAGAGGAGCATAATCCCCCAAGGCTCAGGAAAGGTGCCACTCAGATCCGCTCTAATTGATAGATCAGATTAATTTCCCATCCTAGTAGATTATGATGATCTGGGAACCTTCATGCCAAAAAGCCCATGAGAGTAACCTAAGATAGGTCAGCCTCTGATAAACCAAATGTGAAGGGAAGTCTCTTCATGCCTTTCCTTTAAATTCATGTCAAATTTCTTTCGACATCGAGATTTTTATGTCCCTTTTCTGTTCTTGTTCTTTGGTGTTCTCATGTTATGTGAGATTCGTTTGAAAAAATAAGTGAAAAGGTCCGACATGTATCATGTCGACGATTTGACTATAAGAGTCGCCAATTGGTGTTTTTAACTGGTTGCACCAACGCAGCCGAGAAAAGGTTTGCACATTGACCCAGTGATGTGACATTGCTAAATGGGTCTGTGAAACCGAGATTCATTTGGGTTCGGGGGCTTGATTATACGGAGAGAAGGTGTTAGTCACCCCCAACATCCGTGTTGCCATGGTGACCGCCATTTTCAAGAAACTATTATATGAATGTATGTCTGTGTGTGTGTGTGTTTGTGTGGGTCAATGTGCTATTATTTAGAAGTAGTGTGAGGCCTCGTTCGCACCTATATACAAAGGGTTTAAATTTGTATGAAATTTTCAGTTTTAAACATGATATAGCAGTGAAGTTTTGTAAAAGTGGTTTTTCAAACCCTGCGCTAAATAGTAATTGAGACATTTTCATACTTATATTTTATTATTAAATGTTCGGCTTGTTTACTTTTATTTTCGAGATGCGAAGAATCTTCGAGAAATAATATATAGAGGTACCAAACTCCTCATGGGCATGACAACCATCTAAGGAAATTCAAACACCATGAATAATTTGCAAGCTGCTTACAGCTGAAAATGTCCATCACGGGAACCGAATTTAGATTCAGTGGACTAAATCTGTGATCACATGATTCCTAGGCTCACAAGATGCCGCAGTAAGTAGTTATATATATAAAAGCTATAAATATATATATATATATATATATATATATATATATATATATATATATATACACATGATCAACCACCACGAAGCACCTCCATGGGTGAACAAAAATGTAAATATATAAAAGCGGTAAATATATATATAAAGACATGATCAACCACCACGAAGCACCTCCATGGGGGATCAGAAATATAAATAAAGCAATAAATGCGATCAACTACCACGAAGTAAACTCCAAGCTGGACTAAATGTAAAGAAAGTAGTAAAAACGATCAACCGTCATGAAGTAAACTCCGGGCAGGACGAAATGTAAATAAAGCAGTAAAAGGCCACGAAATAAACTCCAGGCTAACAGAAATGTAAATATATATATATATATATATATATATATATATATATGTATATATACATATATATATAAACGGTAAACACACATGATGTTTCTCAATCCCGACTTGGTTTATCATCGCTGAAGTAAACGCACCAGATATAAAATCCAGGCTCATTGAATAGAGTTCGACAACATTTCATATATATATATATATATATATATATATATATATATATATATATATATATATATATATATATATAAGAAATAAATGCTCCAGACATAAGTCTAGGCTTAATCGAGGCATAACTCGATAATGTTAGTCCATATATACAAATATATACATATATAAATATACATATACAAACATAAATGAAAACCACGGACCGAAGTCCGGGCATACACACACAACACGACTCTCAATGTGAAGAATAATATGTGCAAAGATGAAGAGAAATACTTTATATTTTGTAAGAAGGCCTACAGTGGGCAGCCAAAGAAGACTTCTATGACTATAAATGGATGAACACTCAGCTCCCTCCGGTAAAAATATAACTATATTTGAGCTAACATGTGTTTAAAATGAGAAAGCACTCAATATGGGGTGTGTACAGAGCAAATTTAATAGGGTTTCCTAGCCTTTTTCTCTTGAATTATGGCCACCCCAAGATCTATATTTATAGAGCTGGTGGCCATAGGTGTACCTGCGACAGCCTCAGAAGCACCTGCGGCTTCCTGGAGTGCCCCGGGCTCTGCGGGTCCCTCCATCTCGAATTACGTGCACTCATGCACTCTGATGTCCGCTCGAACTTGAAGAACTTCAATCCGAGCATCCGAATGAGGTGTACAAGACCTTCTATGGACCGTTTTTGTCGAGAGTTACGCAATGACATGGGATTAGAGGTTGTACGAAGTCTGGAAGAGGGAACCATGACCATGGTCTTCAAGCTTCAAATTCTATCCGGTGTGCTACCCTGCGTAATAGTCACTCGGGATTGGAATTCCTCGGCTCTTGTGGGACATTGCTATGTAAAAATGTATGTATGAGATGTTGAGACGGCGCGCTGGGGGTTGAGGTGGCAAGATGACAATTTTGCCCCTCACCAGGGTTATCTCTGGTTTGGGCTGATAAAATAGACGTTTCTCAGGGTTATCTCTCTGAGATTGGACTGCTGCAAGTGTTTGAATTCTGTAGGGTCACATCTTTAAGTGTGATTGTCTTCCCGGTGTTATCTCCAGGTATTTGGAATGAGTGCCTCTGTGGGAGTCCCGAGGTTAAAGCTGACTGCATGCATTTAAAACAAGCTTTTTTGGAGTTATTGCCGGAACTGCAACAACATTCCTTAGGGTTATTTTCAAGGATGAAATTCGGGGTTATATCTGAGGTTGGAATTAATACTCCCATTTTGTGTTCCGGGGTTGAGACTGAACTTTCTGTGGTATCCGGAATGCATGTGAGTTTTCTTCCAGGGTTATCTCTGAAAGACGAATCTACCCTCCTACAATGTTAGTAACAGGTGTACAGAAAGTTTCGAGTGTCTACAATTTCAATTCCATGTCAATTCCTGTCAAAGTCAAATTCCATGTCAAATATCAAACCCTATCATGTTATCCTGTCATCAAAACAACTAGACTTTGTTTTGTAGGAAAACATTAAAAACCCTAAAAAATGACACATTACACATCATATATTATATTAGTGTATGTCAGGACTAAACTATGTACCCTTTTTTGAAGGAAAGGTTAGTCCTACTACTAGATCAAAGTCTCAAAAGGCTCAAAGTCTATCTTCAGACATGGTTATAAGTGCCCCATCTGAATCTACTCATGTATCTCGAGAAGAGTTTGAGGGACTTAGAAATCAGATAGCAGCGCTGGCTATAGAGTAAAAATACTCAGGGTCAAAAGACACCCACTCAACCAGAGTCCTCTGCACAATTAAGGAGGCAGTCAGAGTACTGATAAAAAGGTGGAAATACAGATACTTGAACCTCAGTCTAATGAAAAACACAACAAAACCCCAAAAATCATCAATCTCAAAGATGACCAAGAAACTGGGGATATTAGAAAGAAAGTCCAACAAATGGAAGAAACTATCCGGTCAATCAAAGGGACTGAAACATATGGGAGTGCTAACTACTAAGACCTTTGTATCTTTTCAGGGGCTCGTTATTCAGATAAATTTTAAGTCCCGAATTTTGAAAAATACAATGGGTTATGAGATCCATATACTCATTTGAAAGTGTATATTGGAGAACTTTGATCCTCTGTAGAGGATGAAAAACTGAGAATGCAGCTGTTTCAGAAAAGTTTAGTTGAAGAAGCCAGAGCATGGTATGCTCAACTTGACAACTCCAAAATCCATAATTAGGAAGAGCTAGCTCATGCCTTCCTAAATCAATATAGCTTTCAGTCTCAAATGGAACCTGATAAATATCAAGTGAGCAAAGTCAAAAAGAAGAATACTGAATCTTTTTAGGAATATGCACAAAGACGGAGACGTATGGCTGCACAAGTTATTCCTCCCATGACAGAGAATGAAATGGTGATGACATTCATTGACATACAGGAAGCTCCATATTATGAAAGGGTCCTAGCTAAAATAGGAAAACCATTCTCAGAAATGATTAAAAATAGAGAAATGGCTGAAATTAGGTTAAAATCAGAAAAGATCAAAGACCTCACTGCTTTAGAGGTAATGACTGAGCACATCCAGACTAGAAATTATGGTATTAATCCTGAGAACCCATATGAAGAAGGAAGAAGATGTATCCTTGATACTTCAGGGTCAGAATCAATGAGGCAGTCAGAACCCACCAATTCAAAAGTATAATAATTACTCTTCATTCCAAACATCTGTAAAGTCTCCAAATCATCCATTTCATAAAGCAAGAGAAGTTAAACACAGAAGAACTTTTACCCCCTTAGGGGATTAACTTGAAAACATATTGAAGCTTCTGACAACTCAGAAGAAGATCACTTCACTCCTTCCACCTGCAAATCCAAATGGGAAAAGTTTTAACCCAAGAAAAAAGTGTGCTTACCATTCTGGGTCCCATTGCCATGATACCCAAAAATGTTGGTCTCTAAAGCACAAGATCCAAGACATGATAGATAGTAGTGAAATTATGGTGACAACACCAGAACAGCCACATGTCCAAGACAATCCTCTACCTCAGCACAATGAGGAAGGAGTAAACATTATCAGCACGAGGAGTAGAGAAGGTTCCAAATACCTCAAGCATATTAGAGAATCTTCCACTGAAAGTAACCTTGCAAAGATAGGATAACCTTTAATAGATCAGGATCTAAAGTCCATCAAATAACAGATAGATCAATTGGCAGAATTAATGGTATATCAACATCAAGTCACTCGATAATTAATAAGCCAGATCGACCAGATTTAAACAAATATCCTCCTAATTTCAAGGAAGGATCACATTAGATTTCAATAAAATGAAACCTTAGCGAAGAAAATTGCAAAGAAAGAAAGATTCCATGCTCGTAGAGAGTTTGCAGCTAAAAGATAGTTCACTACTTTGGCCCTACCAATAGAGGAAATTTTATAGATGTTGGTCCATGAATGAAAGATCGCATAATTGTTACCCTTAGTAGACCCCCGACCAAGGAGGTTCAATGCCACTAAAATATGTCAATATCATTCCAATACTTCGAGTCATGACACATAAGGGATGTTTGGGCACTTCGTTATCTAATCCAGAATTTAATTAATAGTGGTGTTTTGCCAATGATATATAGTGACAATACCGTGTATGAAGAAGAGGAGATATTTCCTCCCGGAATACATAGATAGAGGGAAGTTGTAGCAATCATGTCCTCTGAAGGAGATATTCCTGCAACACCTCTAGTAATTCAAGGAATGTGGGATAAAAAGGGAAAGAATCCTATGAAGATAGCTGCACCATAATCACTAATGTTGCATATCTACCCCAATATCCCATTCTCAATTTGAAAAGAGTCTTATGGAACTATAGGAAAAATACGGGATCAACATCAGATTTTATTGTTGTCATATCAAAGGATAATCTGTTATACTTACCTTAGCGCATGTTAAAGACCATTATCAAAACCTCGGGTAAAGTACCCGAGAAGAAGGTTACAGAATTCCTCAGCAAAATGCGGCATAATGAAGCCAGAGTGGTGCAACTATTAAAAGAGGCGTCTATTCAGATCTACATCATGGATTTGATCTTATCCTCAGAGGACCAACTTAAAATTTTGGTTCAAGTAACGGAAGAAGGGCATCTGCCAAGAACGATGTGTTAAGAATAAGCATGTGAATGATATTCCTATTTACATATGATTTGATTATGATATAAATGAATGAATATGAGAGTGCTCTTGCATTAAGAAAAGGTGTAAAGTTCTTTGATAGATAATAGGAACATATGTACAAGGACTTAAAATGAATTGATCAAATATGTTAGGTTGATCCTACATAAACAAAACAGCTTTCTAAAGTCCTTAAAAAGAAATGATGTACAAGAACTATAAATATAGAAAGATCAAGCTTGTTAGGTTGATCTTATAATGTAATAGATAGGCATGTCTGATCGTCGAGCACTACACCAGAAATCGTAGTCTGCCGGAAGAGTCAAGGAAAGCTCGAGAACTATCAAGGCATAATCTTTGTGAGACCCCAAATTTTATAAAATGAAAGTATTCAATTTTCCTATAATTATTCTATTTAGTAAATTATTAATTTGATAAAAGGTTAAAGTTAAGGGTGATATGTGAAAATTTTACAAAGTAAGCAAGTTGTTATTCGTTGTGTCGGGGAATATTCGATTGGTCAGGGAATATTCGTTTTCACAAGGAATATTCGTATGACGGCATAATCATTGGTTGCCCCACAAACGAAAGTATTTTCGTTTAAGAAAATGACAAAATTATCTTTTTATAAAAATAACGGCGAAAGTGTTACCGTTAAAACTGTTGAACTACTCGGTAGTAAAAGTACAGTAATACGCGTGGTTGCATAGTAGCACACGATATTGATTATTAATGCTTACATAAGAAGTCACTCAGTTATACTCAATTATTGCTACAGTAATTGTTGCATCATATCTGTCATATTATTGATTCAATTATTATCACAGTATCATCTTTATAATATGATATATTATTAACTTAATATTTGAGACAAAAAATTTATTCATATTATTATTTGTAATATTGACAATGTCTAGAAGTTTTGTCAAGAAGAGGTTTGGTCACGTAATTGCGCGCCAATAAGAAGAAATCCTTATCGGAAAACCCCCTCTTTCCTGAGAACGACCTGGTTGTTAAATATTGTGAGTTATAATATTAATGATGAATAAGTTCGTGATGATTAAAGATGAAATTGATAGTTTCATTGTGTTGGAATTATTAGTGTTAGTGAAAATTGACATTTATTTCAATAATAATTGATGTCTGGAGGTTATATTGACCAATCGGGTAATTAACCGGATAAATGAGCAATTAATTGCTATTGATTCACATGATTATAACTATTTGTTCACATGTGTGTACTATTGATTCACATTCATTTACTATTAGGGGAGTTGGTGCAAGTTTGATAATACTTGCATAACTAAGTTAAAAATGGAGGTATAGATGAAGATACTATACTATAATTAATTTTTTCACATGTTTAGAACTATTGATTCACACGATTTACTATTGATTCACATGATTTACTATTATGGGAGGTGGTTCAAGTTTGATAATACTTGCATGACTAAATTAAAAATGAAGGAATATGGAAACTATATTTTCCTATAAATAGAAGCTCATTCCTTCATTATTTTTCACCAATTCACTAAAGCTATATAGCAATTATTATAGAGAGAAATTATAGAAAGAAAGAGGAAGAGAAGTCTGCTACCTCACTATTCCAATATCTAGTTTCTTCTAAGGTAAAGGGTATTATTTCTGTCGTATTCAAGAAGAGAGTTATTTTATTTTAATACTCGTAAGAGTTGTTATTATATTCTTTATTATTATATTGAATAACATGTTTATGTGAAGTACCGCATACATGGTGAAATTCTTCTATTATTCCATTTTTTATTTTTTCTGTTGGAATAACCTGTCTGTGCGGTCTATCACATGCCTGGTGAATTCTGTTGTTATTCCATTCTTTATTATTCTGTTGGAATAACCCGTCTGTGGTGTCCATCGCATGCTTGGTGAATTCTGTTGTTATTCCATTCTTTATTATTCTGTTGGAATATCCTATCTGTACGGATTACACATGACCTAGTTCCATTCTTTATTATTCTATTAGAATATCATGTCTTTGTAGATTACGCATGACCTAGTTCAATTCTTTATTATTCTGTTGGGAATAACATGTCTGTGCGGTCTATCGCATGCCTGGAGAATTCTTCTGTTATTCCATTCTGTATTATTCTGTTGGAATAACCTGTCTATGTGGATTACCTCGGGCATGGTGAATGATCCTTCGTATTCATTCTTTATTAAATTATGGAAATGATTTGTCTACGTGAATTACCGCATGGCGGGTGAAAATCCATTTCTAGTTTCGTATATTCTATTATACTCATATGAGATATCATTTCTTTTGTACTCGTCATGGAATATCATTTTCTTTGGTATTTTTTTACGAGTTACTATTCACCCAGTTACTATTCACACTAGTATTATTCACTAGGGTATTCGGGGCATTTTTCGTGTCAAAGTACTATTCATGAGTTACTATTTACGGGTTATAATTCACACAAATTACTATTCCCTTGAATATTATTCACTTGGTTATTTGGGGTACTTTTCATGCCGGGGTACTATTCACGAGGTACTATTCCTGAAGAACTATTCATAGGGTACTATTACGGGGTACTATTTACCCAAAAATTATATTTCTTTTCTGTCCAAATTATTTTTGGTACATGAATATTATTCTTGAATTTTACTCCATAAAGCAGTATCATGTTGACAATTTGGATATTTTTAAACTCTGGATAAATTTAAAGTCTTTAATATTTATCCTTGATTTTGTTTGATTAATGCTTATATCATTGTCATCATCCTCATGTTTATATTATGATGAAAGTCATCTTGGGTTTACGTGCAAAGATGAACTATTGATTGAAGAGTATCCTTGGCTTACGTGCAAAGATGGACTGTTGATTATTGGTTTTACTGTTGTATATCTTTAGCTTACGTGCAAAGATGGACTGTTGATTATTAGTTTTACAGTTGTATATCTTTAGCTTAACTGCAAAGATGGACCGTTGATTATTGGTTTTACAGTTGTATATCTTTGGCTTACATGTAAAGATGAACTATTGATTGATGAGCATCTTTGACTTATGTGCATAGATAAACTGTTTATTGGTATGATTATGATCAGGGATCATTCGGTATAATCATGACACGTAATGTTATAGATGATGTGGTAAAAGTCCTCATTGGCCCGTCCGTAGTGCATTGATGGACAT
This sequence comes from Panax japonicus, assembly GCA_020205505.1. NCBI lineage: Eukaryota > Viridiplantae > Streptophyta > Magnoliopsida > Apiales > Araliaceae > Panax > Panax japonicus. The sequence goes on from CM035099.1 coordinate 31,107,630, forward strand.
TTATTGGTATGATTATAACCAGGGATTATTCGGTATAATCATAACCATTGATGATTACATGAATATCCTTGGTCGTAGTGCCGGGATGATTTGATGATGTGGATTATTTATTAAGCTGAGTCTCAGCGATAACATATTGATTATACACTTTTAATTTGTAAAAAATAGTAGATATCATGCTCTACTTGACTCTTCTAAAATACAGTTATATGACTTTGGCCTATAGTGCAAAGATGAATTGTTAACGAATATCTTCGGCCGTAGTGCAAAGATGAATTTATTAGTATGATTATGAGCAGGAATTATGATTTGGTATAACCACGATTTTTGATGTTTCAGGTGAAGATAAGTGATAAAAATTATCTTCGTCCTGGGTACGAAGAGGAATTTAGAATCACAATTATGATTATGAGTTATTCATATGATTGTGGACAGGAATTATTGATTGACGTTACATGGATAAAATATTATTGGTGGACTTTTAACATGGAAAAGATAATAGACTTGATGGTCTATTTGACTCTTCTAATGGATTGCTCGTTTTGCTGTAACTATGGTTGAAAAGTTTTATCATTTACCATATGTTCTAAATCTCTGATTTATTACTGATGAAGGCTACTGATGATGTAAATTATCTTTAGTCAAGATATTCTTTATTGAGCTAGTTGTGCTCACCCTTTTTGCTTCACAACTCCTTTCAAGTAATAAGAGTGTAGCTGGGTCGAGCGGGGGTAACAGGAGAATAGAACGACAATCTATAGCTGTTGAGGTTCTCCCTGCATAGTATGGAAATAATTTTATTGAGAACTTTAGATAAGTGTGTCGTATTGTATACGTCATTTGATATTTATTTTTGGTGAACCGAATAGGGTGAGGTGAACCCAACTTTGGAAGGGTGTTTTGTCACTATCATACAAGATGTTTAATGACATACAATCTCGTGTTATCATAAGACAGGGTTGTGCACATCCACTTGCTGAGTATATCTACGAGCACTACTTATATGATCTTGGAGTTTGGTTGAAATATAATTTTCAATTGCAGACAGTGGAGATAGTTATATGTCAAGAGAAGACTCACCATTGGAAAGAACATGATAGAAATCTTCTCGTTTTTCTTTGGGGTCTATTGGGTCAACTAAGGATAATTCTGTGAACATATGATATTTATCATAACCTAGACGCATAGTCTCCCATGTACGAAGGTTTCCTTGAGCACTTCCCAAAGATTTTAATTTCTAAAATAGTTTTTGACTGTACTTTTATGTAAAGTACCATTTTAAGGTTGTGGTCGAGGCCCCGTGAGAGTTACATATATTTGTATTAAAACTCATAGTTTAACTGTGGTCATATTCTGCACAACTGTTCAACAGTTGTATAAATGAAGTTTGTGTTTGATTTTTATAGTATGATATCTGGCGACTCAGAATGGGTCGTGTGGACCTATTTTGGGGGGCGTTAAAAATGATATCAGAGCATAGGGATATGGTTGTTGGCGGAGATATGAGTCTAGAACTAGGAGGGGAGAGACGAGTATTATAATTCGCTAGTGTGTGACTTACCTTAAGCTGAAATTGTTTACTTGATAAGTTGACAAATTGTGATATGTCAATTAACCTTTGTTTTGAAGGTATATTCTAGAATGATATCTGAAATACAGGAGATGAACAAGAGGAAAATCATGATACAAAGGAGATAACCGGGAAGGTACAATCCGAAAAGAAAGCAAGGTATTCCCATCTCTTCGAACTTCCAGATACATAAATTTCGAGGGTGAAATTTCATAAGGAGGGGAGATTGTGAGACCCCGAATTTTATGAAATGAAAGTATTCAATTGTCTTATCATTATTCTATTTAGTAAATGGTTAAATTGATTAAAGGTTAAAGTTAAGGGTGATATTTGAAAATTTTACAAAGTAAGTAATTTTTTATTCGTTGTGTCGGGAAATATTCGATTGGTCTGGGAATATTTGTACGATGGCATAATCATTGGTGGACCCCACAACGGAAGTATTGTCGTATTAAGAAAATGACATAATTATCTTTTTATAAAAATAACGGCGAAAGTGTTGCCGTTAAAACTGTTGAACTACTTGGTAGTAAAAGTACAATAATACTCATGGTTGCATAATAGCACACGATATTGATTATTGATTCTTACGTAAGAAGTCACTCAGTTATACTCAATTATTGCTATAGTAATTGCTGAATCATATCTATCATATTATTGATTCAATTATTGTAACAGTATCATATGTATAATATGATATATTATTAAATCAATAATTGAGATGACAAAGTTATTCATATTATTATTTGCAATATTGAAAATGTCTAGAAGTTCTATCAAGGAGAGGTTTGGTCACCTAATTGCGCCCTAATAAGGAGAAACCCTTATCGGAAAGCCCCCTCTTTCCTGGGAACGACCTAGTTGTTAAATATTATGAGTTATATTGTGATAACCCAGGATTTCGAATAATCCAAAATTTGCGAATAATTTTTTTTTTTATTAATATTAATATTAATTATTAATTTTGTGACAAGTTTGTGTGATACGTGTATCGAGAAGGTCAATTTATGTATTGACTAATAAAATTGGAGTAGAGTTGTGCTTAACGGAGAATAGAAACCCTAACCCTAATTTTTGGAACGGGATTCGATAGAAAATATAATTAAAATAATTATATTAATATGTATGTGTTTGAACGGTATAGAATTTTTGATCAATGATTGATCGGATAAAGTTTTATATTAATAAAACCCTAATAAGAGATTAGAAACCCTAATCTCAAGATTAAAAACCCTAACGTACCGTTAGAAACCATAATTGTACGCCGAAAAACCCTAATTTCAAAATCGGGAATTATAAAACTTAAATTAGGAAACCCTAATCCTAATTGACAAGCCTATGGGTTCATTAAACTTAAATATGATTAGAAAACTCTAATTTTATTTTTGTATGTTAAATTTCTATTTTTGAAACCCTAATTTTATTTTAGAAAATTTATTTTTCTAATTAAACCCTAAATTTGAAAATTGTGGGAACTAGAAATTTTTAAAACCTAAAAGGGTTCAAGCCCTAAAACTTAATGTCCAAACCCTAAACCCTAAGGGTTTCATCAAATCCAAATTCTAGAAAAAAATAGAAATGACCATAATGCCCTTATGTGGAGATTTTATTAGATTTCTTGGATATCTTGCCAAATCAAGAGTTGGTGACCAACTCCATTGACCAATGTGACACAAAATCTCAGCCAAATCATCCTATTGTGATAGCAACCTCAGCCATTCAATGAATCCAAGCACTATATATTAGTTTAGAAAGAGAAAGTGTACCCATTTTGTTTAATTCTCTCCAAGCTCCTACCAACTCCCTCTCACACAAAAACCTCCGAAAATCAAAGTTAGATCAGTCATAATACCAGCCCTAGATCAATCAAAAACATCTTGGAGAGCTTAGATCAAAAATCGGAATAAAAAAGGTATAACCGAATTTCTTAATTTTGATCTTTGATGCTTAAGAAAATTTGGTGTTTTTGTGTTTATTATTATGTAATAGGATGTTTTTATTTGTTATATAATGATCCATGATGGATCCATAACATCAAAGTGGGTGAAAAACGATTTTTCAAAAATCTGTTCTTAAGAAAAATTTTGGTCTGACAAGGAATGTCAGTCGCTCTAGATCTTGGTGTCTTTATGATTTGTGATGTTTTATTGTTGGAATCAGTAGTCTGGTAGATGTTCTTTAATCTGGAAGTGGTAGTGAGACCATTAGATAGCTAGATGTCAAGTTATTTAGGGTCAAACAGTGTTGACCGAAGTTGACCAGACAAAAATCTGGGCAACCCAAAAATTTGAAAACCGAGTCTGACAAGCTTTTGTAATGGTCGGATCTGTCAGTATGTTTATTGTTTAATGTTGTTAATTGGTAAGTCTTGTAGCTGGTTATGTGTACTATAGATTAAAGTCCTTATATCTCTTATAAACGCAACAGATCGATCGTGACGAGTGGTCAAAGTAGACCACTCGGTCTGTTTTGATGTTTCTGGAAAACCCAGAAACGGTTAAGAACAACTGTTCTGACATAGTTTGACCGGATAAAATCTGGAGATTTGGATGTTGTTTATCTGATCTGTTGCCTCATATTTGTTCCTTGACATGAGTACTATAAATTTGAGTCATAAAACCACATGAACCAAGACCGGAACGTAGAATAAATCGTGCATGAAAGTGAGCACTCGAAACTGCTGGGTTTCTGGAAAACCCAGAAACCGTCTGACAGCAACTTCGGAGGCTTTGATCTCCTTGTTGTGATGTTGTTTGACCAAAGTATCGATTATGTATTGTAGTGTTACATTATTACTACAATACCAAAGTTTTAGATAGCCCAGAACATGAGCAGATTGGAAATTTAAGCCGGTCAAACATGACCCCTTGAGCTGTCGGCTGTCAGTGTTCTTGAGATCAAGAACACCAACAGCGACGCTTTGTGTCGCTAAAGGGCTTTAGCGGCGGTTTTATTTATTTATTTTCTGAAAATTTCGGAAATTAATAAAAAAGTAGAAATAAATTATAAAAATTACCAAAAATAGTTTTAAAAATTATTTTAAATTATGAAAAATAATTTTTGACCAATTGGAATATTTTTCTTTAATATTTATAATTATTTATAATATTAAAGGTATATAATTTATTTAATTAGTTTATTAAATAAATTAGAGAAAAATGATTTAATATTATGAAAAATCATTTTAAATAAGGAAAATATATTTAAAAATATTTTGAGTTATAAAATGTAACTTTTAATATTTTTGGAGAATTTTCATTAATAATTTAATATTAAGGATATTATATTTATTTGATTATTAAATTAAATAAATAAGATAAAGATGATTTAAATGATTTAAAAATCATTTTAATTAAGAATAAAATGTTAGAAAATATTTTAAATTATAAAATATAATTTTCAATATTTTTGGAGAATTTTAATTAATAAAGTAATATTAATGATATTTAATTTATTTAATTATTATATTAAATAAATGAATTAAAAATGGTTTTATTGATTTAAAAATCATTTAAAAATGAGAAAAATAATTTAAAATTATTTTAAGCTATATTTAATGACTTTTAATATTTAGATAATAATATTTATTTATTAATGGTGATGATTTAAAAATGATTTTAATTATTTTAAAAATCATTTAAGTAGAATATTGATGATTTAAAAATATTTTAAGTTATTAATAATAACTTTAATATTTTGACAAGTATGTTATTAATATTTTGATATTATTAAATATTAATAATGATAAGATTATTTGATAATTAAATCATTTAAAAATGATTTAAGTGTTTGAAAAATTATTATAAATTATAATAAGTGTTTATAAATTATTAAAAGCTTCCGAAAAATATTATAAACGATATTTGGCTTATCTAAAATAATATTGAAGCTTAGAGACCAAGTTTAATTGACAATCAATGTGTTAATTGTCGGATAGGGTGACCAGAACACCGAGAATGGACCGAAATCCAACCAGACCGAAATAGTTAGACGTGATAAGTGTTTATATAGGTTATAAACACTAATGTGGCTATGTGGTAATGTGCCTAGGAGAAGTTTGACTGTAAAATACAGTGTTATGTGTTATAAATGTTTGTACTAATTGTGAGACCGACATTGTTGAATATAGGTCTTACGAACGCAGTTAATTATATTGTGTAGCTGTAATCAACGTGGAAGGCAAGTTTCCTAACTCAACCTTGAGTTATATTTCCTTCAATTATTATAGTGGTTAATTATTGCTAATTACACCACATCCAGGGAAGTTATTGTTGATTATTTGCAGTTAGTGCATGCTTAATAATTCAAATTGAATTACTGATTCAGAAATATACATTCGTAGAATTACTGTTGTTGAATATTCAAATTTGTAGAAGTTAGAATTGACATTACAGATAATTCCTGTTTATTGTCAAATTGTGTTGAGAAATGTCTTAGCTAATTATTCTGGCTAAACAAACATTGGGTAGAACTTGATAAATTCAAGAAAATAATTCAATTGTTATTGGTAGAATCGATGCCAATTATTTAGGCAAGATCGATAAGTAAGTAGAATTTGAAATCACAGTATTTCGTTGTAAAATCAAAATATTGATTCTAAAACTGAGAAGAACAACCTTTTATATAAAGGGAACATTTTGGGTCGTGAATTTGACCTTTGCGCGCGTTTTGAGTATTATGCATAATATAGGGTACAAGGAGTTGGCCGGCTCTAAGTACTTGCAGAAGGGTATGATTTAATCTTTATGGTTAGCTGATACTCCTGGTATATATCAATGTAAATCTTTGATAGATGCCCGAGAAAATAAGTTCAAAGATCTTGTGTGATCACTCAGTATAAATCTGGAAATTATTCCACTTTGTTATTGTGTAGAATTGATTCTTGTAGAATTTTGAAAGCGTTGTACTCTTTCATTATCAAATTATGGTGTTGCATAGAAAAGGAGAAGCTTTGTTATTGAATAACAAATTGTTCAGCTATTTCAAAGTTCCCCGAACTTTGGTTTCATTCTATCAAAGTAGATAGGATATTATTGTTGATTCATATACATTTATTGTATGTCTTAACTTGCGGAGCAAATTAGTTGCTCACCCTTGCTAAATAAAATTTTTCAGCTAGGGGCGAAGTTGCAGGAGGTGCTGCAAAGGACAAAGGCAAAGGCGTAGTTATAAATTAGTTATATTAAACAGTATTATTTATATTGTTGTATTGTAAACCCTTTTTGTATATCTAAAGGGTATGTTTGTAAAGTTAAGGTTAGAGAACCTGGGTGATGTATTATGAAACTTTGATAAAAACTTATATAAGATACTATCTATATATATTATGGGTAGTTAAATTTTATTTATATTGTGGATCGTGAACACCAAACTCGGGGGTCAGGTAACCCGGATTTGGGGGTGTCACATATATATTAATGATGAATAAGTTCGTGTTGATTAAAGATGAAATTGATAGTTCCACTGTGTTGGAATTATTAGTGTTAGTGAAAATCTATATTTATTTCGATAATAATTGATGTCTGGAGGTTATATTGACCAATCGGGTAATTAACCGGATAAATGAGCAAATTAATTTCTATTGATTCATATGATTATAACTATTTGTTCACATGTGTGTACTATTGATTCACATTCATTTACTATTAGGGGAGTTGGTGCAAGTTTGATAATACTTGCATGACTAAGTTAAAAATAGAGGTATAGATGAAGATACTATACTATAATTAATTTTTTCACATGTTTAGAACTATTGAGTCAAACGATTTACTATTGATTCACATGATTTACTATTATGGGAGATGGTGCAAGTTTGAAAATACTTGCATGACTAAATTAAAAATGAAGAAAAAGATGAAGGTATTATACTGTAATATTTCGAGGCAAAAAATGTGCAATTATAGAAACTATATTTTCCTATAAATAGAAACTCATTCCTTCATTCTTGTACTATTAGGGGAGGTGGTGCAAGATTGATAATATTTGTATGACAAAGTTAAAAATGGAGGTATAGATGAAGATATTATACTATAATTAAATTTTTCACATGTTTAGAACTATTGAGTCACACGATTTACTATTGATTCACATGATTTACTATTAGGGGAGGTGGTGCAAGTTTGATAATACTTGCATGACTAAATTAAAAATAAAGGAAAAGATGAAGGTATTATACTGTAATATTTCGAGGCACAACATGTGCAATTATGGAAACTATATTTTCCTATAAATAGAAGTTCACTCCTTCATTATTTTTCTCCAATTCACTAAAGCTATAGAGAAATTATTATAGAGAGAAATTACAGAGAGAAAGAGGAAGAGAAGTCTGCTACCTCACTATTCCAATATCAAGTTTCTTCTAAGGTAAGGGGTATTATTTCTTTCGTATTCATGAAGAGAGTTATTTTATTTCAATACTCGTAAGGGTTATTATTCCATTCTTTATTATTATGTTGGAATAACATGTCAATGCGAAGTACCGCATACATGGTGAATTTCTTCTGTTATTCCATTTTTTATTATTCTGTTGCAATAACCTGTCTGTGCGGTCTATCACATGCCTGGTGAATTCTGTTCTTATTCCATTCTTTATTATTCTGTTGGAATAACCTGTCTGTGCGATCCATCGCATGCCTGGTGAATTCTGTTGTTATTTCATTCTTTATTATTCTGTTGGAATATCCTGTCTGTGCGGATTACGCATGACCTGGTTCCATTCTTTATTATTCTGTTAGAATATCATGTCTGTGCGGATTACGCATGACCTGGTTCCATTCTTTGTTATTCTGTTGGGAATAACCTGTTTGTGCGGTCTATCACATGCCTGGTGAATTCTTCTGTTATTCTATTCTTTATTATTCTGTTGGAATAACCTGTCTATGTGGATTACCGCAAGCATGGTTAATGATCCTTCGTATTCATTCTTTATTAAATTATGGAAATGATCTGTCTACGTGAATTATCGCATAGCGGGTGAAAATCCATTTTCAGTTTTTTATATTCTATTATACTCATATGAGATATCATTTCTTTTGTACTCGTCATGGAATATCCTTTTCTTTGGTATTTTTTTACGAGTTACTATTCACGGGTTACTATTCACCCAATTATTATTCACTCTGTATTATTAACTCGGGTAATCGGGGCACTTTTCGTGTCTGAGTACTATTCATGAGTTACTATTCACCCAAATTACTATTCATCAAAATATTATTCACTCATGTATTTGGGGTACTTTTCATGCCAGGGTACTATTCCCGAAGTACTATTTATAGGGTACTATTGCGGGGTACTATTTACCTGAAAAATATATTTCTTTTCTGTCCAAATTATTTTTGGTACATGAATATTATTATTGAATTTTACTCCACAAAGTAGTATCATGTTGACAATTTGGATATTTTTAAACTCTGGAATAAATTTAAAGTCTTTAATATTTATCCTTGATTTTGTTTGATTAATGCTTATATCATTGTCATCATTCTCATGCTTATATTATAATCAAAGTCATCTTTGGCTTACGTGCAAAGATGAACTATTGATTGATGAGTATCCTTGGCTTACGTGCAAAGATGGACTGTTGATTATTGATTTTACAGTTGTATATCTTTAGCTTACGTGCAAAGATTAACTGTTGATTATTTGTTTTATAGTTGTATATCTTTAGCTTACGTGCAAAAATCGACTGTTGATTATTGGTTTTACAATTGTATATGTTTGGCTTACGTGAAAAGATGAATTATTGATTGATGAGCATCTTTGACTTATGTGAATAGATGAACTGTTTATTGGTATGATTATGACCAGGGATCATTTGGTATAATCATTACCCGTAATGTTATAGATGATGTGGTAAAAGTCCTCATTGGCCTGTCCGTAGTGCATTGATGGACATTTATTGGTATGATTATAACCAGGGATTATTCGGTATAATCATGACCATTGATGATTACATGAATATCCTTGGTCGTAGTGCAGGGATGAGTCGATGATGTGAATTATTTATTAAGCTGAGTCTTAGCGATAACATATTGATTATACACTTTTAAAAGCGGAAGTTTTATCGTTAACTGTTGAAACACCCTGTATTAAAAGTACAGGAATACGAGTGGTTGCATAGTAGCACACGATATTGATTATTGATGCTTACGTGAGAAGTCACTCAGTTTTGTTCAATTATTGCTTCAATAATTGTTGCATAGTATGTCATGTTATTTGATTCAATTATTGTCGATATTTTATATATTATTAAATCAATAATTGAGATGACAGAGTTATTAATATTATTATTTGCAATATTAACGATGTCTAGAAGTTCTGCCAAGGAGAGGTTTGGTCACCTAATTGCACGCCAATATGGAGAAATCCTTATTGGAAAGCCCCCTCTTTCTTGGGAAGGACCTGATCAATTAATATTGTGAATTATAATAAAGGTGATAAGTTTTGTTTTATTATTATTATAAATGTAATAAAACAGAATACTTTTATAAAGGAATTTGTTTTATTAGACTACAAATAAAATATATAATATTCTATTATGCATAGTGTTTTGCATAATAAAATCTTTTTATATAAAACAAAATACTTTTATAAAGTTATTCGTTTTATTAGATTATAAATAGAATATATTATATTTTATTTAAAAGATTTTATTTTATTAAAATATTTTATTAATACTACATAGTAAAAAAATATGGATCGTCCGTTTAAAAGTAAATCAATCTGGATCGTTCATGAATTAGTTACTATTCAGTCCATTCTCCTATAAATAGAAGCTCATTCCTTCATTATTTCTTACGAATTAACTAAAACTCTAGAGAGAGAAACTATAGAGAGAAAGAAGAAAAGTATTCTACTACTTCACTACTCCTATATCCAGTTTCTTCTAAGGTAAGGGGTATTATTTCTTTCGTATTCATGAAGAGAACTTCTATTATTCAATTCTTTATTATTCTGTTGGAATAACCTGTATACGCGGGCTACCCTATACTTGGTAAAATTCTTATGTTTTTTCATTCTTTATCATTATGTTGGAATAACCTGTCTATGCGAAGTACCACATACATGGTGAAATTCTTCTGTTATTCCATTATTTATTACTCTGTTGGAACATCTTGTTTATGCGTTTACGCATGACCTTGTTTCGTTATTTATTATTCTGTTGGAATATCATGTCTGTGCATTTACGCATGACCTGGTTCCATTATTTATTATTCTGTTGGAATATCATGTCTGTGCGTTTACGCATGACCTGGGTCCATTATTTATTATTCTATCGGAATATCCTATCAGTGCGTTTACGCATGACTTTGTTCCATTATTTATTATTCTGTTGGAATAACATGTCTGTGCGGTCTATCGCATGCCTGGTGATTTCTTTTGTTATTCCATTCTTTATTATACTCAGTTGGTTAAAGTTTTAACTTCTATACTCCATGAAATTAGTGGAATATCCTTGATATTTGTGCTTCATCCAGTATCTTTTCATGAAAATATTCTTCTGAGCATTCTTGAATTTTACTCTACAAAGAAGTATCATGTTGACAATTTGGACATTATTAGTTCCTAGATAAATTAATTCTTGAACTTGTTTTATTGAATTCTTATATCATTGGCATCATCCTCATGTTTATATTATGTCGAAAGTCATCTCTGGCCAGTAGTGCATAGATGAACTTGGTATGATTATGACCAGGGATTAATCGGTATAATCATGATCGTAATGTTTCAAATGATATGGTAAAAGTCCCTATTAGCCCGTAGTGCATGGATAATTTGTGGTTGTGATACTAATGAATATCCTTGGACGTAGTGCAGAGATGATGTGGATTATTTATTAAGCTGAGTCGCAGCGATAAAAGTGATGAAAAACCTTTTAAATCATAAAATATAGTATATTTTATTCTCTACATGACTCTTTTAATGGATTGCTTGTTCCGCTGCAGTTAAACTTGATGTTTGTTATATTGTATCAGTTTAACACTGTTGAAGTCTAACGATAATTTATTCTGCATTATCTTAGTCATAATATTTCTTACTGGGCTAGTTGAGCTCACCCTTTTACTTTCATTGTTCTCTTCAGGATATGAGAACGTAGCAGGGACTAGTCAGGGGAACGGAGTGACGATCCATATGATAGCATTAGTAGTCCTCACTATTCTATGAAATAGTGTGATAATAAATGTATTGAGGACTTATTTTGAGTTTGAATACTGTCTAGAAGACAATATTTATATTAAAACTCACAGCTCATGTTGTATATTTAAGATTGTATTTGTATTCTGTACCATATATTTGGCGACTCAGAATAGGTGATGTATACCTATTTTGGGGGCGTCACAGTTGGTATCAAAGCTTAGGGATATTATCCCTGGCTGAGATGTGAGAGAAGAACTAGGAGGGGAGAGATGGGGAATTCCTTCGCTAGTATGATCTACCTAAGTTTATTTGTTATTTAATTGGTTGGTCAGAGTATAGGGATAATATGTTATATATTAATTAACCCTTGTTTTGTGGCAATATTTGAAAATGGCATCCGAGAATGTTGAGATTAGCAATGGAGCACAGGAGACCGTTGAGTCTCCACAGATCAATAATCAGGACAATGTGCATCAGGAAGGCGACAATCCTCATGCAAACAACAACACTGACCAAATAATGAACGATGGAATGTTCAGAGGCTTTCTACAATTCATGCATCATCAGGCAAGAGAGACTTCTGTCCGAAATGCAGGGGAAACACTGGCAACTCTCGGACTATCACTGCTAAGCAGTTCAAGGAGCTGGGACCACCGGAGTTTTTTGGAGAGCCAAAACCACTTAAGGCGGAGACGTGGATAAAGCAGATCAACAAGATATTTGATGTCTTGGGATGCTCCGTGGAGCAAAAGGTTCCCATTATCACCTTTATGTTGCGGGCAGAGGCAGATTACAGGTGGGAATTTGTAAAGCATACTTAACCTGCCGCACTGAAGATGTCTTGGGAGAAATTCCAAGAATTGTTCAACGACAAGTACTTTCTCAAAAGTATTCGTCACATAAAAGAGGTAGAGTTCATTAAACTGGAACAAAACAACATGACCGTGTCGCAGTACGAAGCCAAGTTTGTCGAGCTGTCCCGGTTTGCGTCCCATTTTGTTGATAATGAAGAGAGAATGACACGGATGTTTCTAAGAGGTTTGAAACCCGAGATACGTCAATACCTCATTTCTCATAAACTTTGATTGTATTCAAATGTTGTTAATATGGTTCAGTTATTGGAGCACGATAATGAGTCAACCCAACTAAAAGAGAGCAGCCGGCAAAATGATAATATCAGTGATAGCAAGCGGTGACAAAAAGCGTGGAGGGAATCAACATGACAGAAATGGTAACCACTTTGGTGGTAATCATGGTCAAAGCAATAAGAGTGGACATTTTAAGAAGAGGAGATTCAACAATGATGGAAAGACGTCAGCATCAGCACCCGTCGTTAAGGAAGGAGAACGACCACCTATCAAATGCTTCAAATGTGGAGGGGAGGGACACATCAGTCCAAACTGCGTGATGCCATCTAAAGCATGTTACAATTATGGAAGAGAAGGTCACCTGGCCTGATTTTGTCGTGCATCGAAGACAAGTCTAGCTGGGATGGAGGCATCAACGGTCATCCCAGACAAGGCAAAACAGGTAGTTAAAGGGAGAGCGTTTGTCGTAACCTCTCAGAAAGCAAGGAACCCGAACGAGGTCATCACGGGTAAGCTTATCATAAACTCTAACGAAGTATATACCTTATTTAATACCGGTTCTACCCATTCTTTTATTTCTCCTACTTACGCTCATCGTTTAAATTTGACTTTGGAGAAATTATACTTTGACTTATCTGTTGAAACCTCATTGCGAGAAATATTTATTACATCCACTGTTTATAAGACTTGTTTGGTTAAAATAGGTACCCTCACATTACCCGTTGATCTTATTACATTGAAAATACTTGCATTTGACATAATTCTAGGAATTGATTTGTTAACTACTCATTATGTAAAAATTGATTGTTTTCGTAAGGTTGTTAGCTTTCATATTCCTAACCAACCTATTATCTGAATTCAAGCAACCAAATCATTAAAATCAATCACTGTCATCTCAAGCCATAAAGCTATTGGTTTATTGAAAAATAGATGTCAAGCTTTCTTAGCTCATGTCACAGATCTAAACAAAAATACATCAATTTTTAATGATATTTCTATTGTTAATGAATTTCCTGACGTATTCCCTGAAGAACTTCCTGGCCTACCCCCAGAGCGTGAAATTGAATTATGTATCGACCTTGAACCCGGTACAAAATCCATTTCCAAAGCCCCATATCGAATGACTCCTATTGAACTTCAGGAGTTAAAGACCTAACTGCAGGAATTGTTAGACATCGGTTTCATTCGTCCTAGTACTTCTGTGACGCCCCCAAAATAGGTATACATCACCCATTTTGATTCGTCAATAACATGGTACAGAAACAACTACAACTTTATTAATACAACATGAAAACTGTGAGTTTAAATACTAATATTACCATCTAGACAATATTCACACCCAAATAAGTCCTCATTACAATTATTGGTACATTATTTTACAAAAATGGTGAGGACTACTAAAACGACTTCTAGAACCATCATTCCACACCCCGACTAGTACTCGCTACATTCTCGCCTCCTGAGAAGAAAAATGGAACAAAAAGGAAAAGGGTGTGCTCAACTAGCCCATTAAAGAATATTATGACTAAGATAATATAGAACAAATTATCGTTAGTCTTCAACAGGGAAAAATTTGATAAAATACAATAGACAACAAGTTTCAGATCAATATTCGCAGCAGAAATAATAATTCATAGAAGAGTTACGTAGAGAATGAAATCTACTTTTATCTTTGAATTTAAAAGTCCATCATCAATATTTTATCCTTGAAACATCAATCAATATTCATCTTGAATCAAATATTCTTCTTTGCGCTACAGGCCAAAGATATTCATCAGTTGGACATGTTCATTTCAACACCTGTACATCTTTGCACTACAGGCCAAAGATATTCATAAAAAATTCATTAATCTTTGCACTACAGGCCATAGATATTCAGTAATACCATCATTTAGGACTGAGGATGATGAAAAATATTTTAAAGAAAACGAATCTAGTGAAACAAAAGAGAAAATATTAAGGATTCGTACTTTAAACAATCTAAGTTCAAAAATACATCATTAATAATCATAGTGAAGTAAAATTCAAGAATGATCAAAACATGGATACAATCAAAGCTAGTATCCATAATAGATATTTTGGACAACAAAACAAAATTTTAATTTTTCTGTGAAGTGTCGTATACGTGAATAGTGTCGTATACGTGAATAGTAACCCTGACACTAAAAGACAAGAATTTCACAAGAAAAATCTTACCAATATTTCGACATAATGATATTAAAAGAAATAATATCATTTAAAAAAAATAATAATATCCCTTACCTTGAAAAGACTGTACTTCTAGCTGGAATACCGGATATATTGTTGAAAGGAACTTGCACCGTATAGTAACACTCAAAGTATCAAAATACTCACAAGAATACACTCGATATTATAGAGAGGGAAATGGGAGAGAAAACTTCAGTTTCTGGTGTGATTTTCAATTATAACCTAAGCACCCTATTTATAGGAAAATGCTTAGAACACCAAAACAGAAAATTTAATAAAATATAAATAAACTTTTCTTAAATTCCTACGCCACTTCTTTTGTCTAGATATCAGCCAAACATGTGCCAACATTACAAAAAACGTTTTTAATACTAAAATTATTTAAAATCCAAAAAAATAAAAATCAATTAATCTAGAACTTCAATAATTCACAATAAATAGCCCTTTTATCAGAGAAATTCGAGCCCCATGTCCTTTCCATAGGAAATTCCATTCTCTACAACTTTGCAGAAGAAAGTTTTTCCAAATTCCAAGCAGAAGTTGACCGAAATCCATAAACGGGAAATTTTACGGGCTATAAACCAATTTTAGTCAAGAAATGGGGTCCACCGACATGTTTTAAACATTAATTGTAACAAAAATACTCCTCCTCCTCATATACTCATATATCCCACATTCATTGTAAAATTATCACCATTATTATATTATCAAAATATAATAATATATTTAAATGAATTATTTACCAGAAAAGATAAAATAACAATTTTTTAACAATTGTCACATTAAAATTTTCTCCATCTATATCCATATAAAATGAATATTTTCCTTATCATATAAATCAATAATTAATTATTCACAAATAATATTACAGAATTACAATATTGACAACCAAGCAGTTCCCAAGAAAGAGGGGCTTTCAAATAAGGATTTCTCCTTACTGGCGCGCAATTAGGTGACCAAACCTCTCCTTAGACAGAACTTTATAGACATTGCCATTAATGTTATCTAATAATATTATTCAAATAATATGAATTATTAATCTGATAATGAAAATATTGTGTAGTGACAATTATTGAAACAACAATAATATAAAAATATCAACGTAGCAATAATTGAATCAATAAAATAAAATATTGAACAGTAATTACTGTAACAATTATTGAGTAGTGCCTTCTTACGTAAGAATCAATAATTGGCTGTGTTTTAACCAGGGGTATTTCAAACAGTATTAACGGTAACAACTACGCCGTTATTTATAAACAACTTATACTTGTCGTTTTTCTTCATTCAATTGCTTTCCGTTATGGGGCCGACACAAGGTTGCGCCGTCGTACGAATATTCCCCGACAGTAAGAATATTCCACGACCAAACGAATATTCTACGATAAAAATGAATATTTTATAACCTCTTGCATATTTGAAATATTTGCGCATTTTATCCATAACTAACCACATTAATCAAATCAACCCTTACTATTTCAAAATAATAAATATAAGAAATTTGATTTTATTTATAATAAGTTGGGGTCTTACAACCTCCCCTCCTTATGAAATTTCGTCCTCGAAATTGACGTACGTACCTGGTGTTTCGAAAAAGTGAGGATACCTCGCTTTTATTTTCGTTCCCAACTCCCAGGTCATTTCCTCAATAGCATGGTTTCTCCACAAAACTTTAACTTGTGGTATGACCTTTGTACGTAAGACATGCTCCTTCCTATCCAATATCTTGACAGGTACCTCCTCGTACGTTAAGTCTTCGGCTATCTCATTCGGTTCTAACTCAATAACGTGGTTCGGGTCTTTCACATATTTACGAAGCATAGATATATGAAAAACATTATGAACACGAGACATACTTGGAGGTAACGCGAGTTTATAGGCTACATTTCCTACTCGGTTAAGAATCTGAAATGGATCAATAAATCATGGATTGAGCTTTCCTCTCTTCCCGAATCTTGTAACTCCCTTTCATGGAGCAACACGCAACAATACATGATCCCCAATACTAAATTCCACGTCCTTTCGATGAAGATTTGCATAACTCTTTTGTCGATCTTGTGCCGTTTGTATACGTTGTCGAATCATTTGGATCTTTTTTGTAGTCATACGTACCAACTCGGGTCCCAACAATGTTGCTTCACCCACCTCATCCCAACATATTGGAGAGCGACACTTTCGTCCATACAATGCTTCGAATGGAGCCACACCTATACTTGCCTGATAACTATTGTTGTAGGAGAATTCCACCAAAGGTAAATACTTATCCCAACTCCCTTTGAAATCTAGGACACAGAGTCTTAATAGATCTTCAAGAGTTTGAATAGTCCTCTCTGATTGTCCGTCCATTTGAGGATGGTATGCCGAACTGAATCGTAAATCCGTGCCCATAGCTTTTTGGAAGCTAACCCAAAATCGTGAAGTGAATCTTCGGTCACGATCCGAAACTATGGATACTAGCATGCCATTCAATCTCACAATCTCATATACATACATATGAGCAAGACGTTCAAGGGAATTAGTCTCCCGTATCGGCAAGAAATGAGCAGACTTGGTTAATCTATCAACAATAACCCAAATAACATTTATGCCTTGAGAAACTGTGGGAAGACCCATAATGAAATCCATGGTAATATGTTCCGACTTCCATTTCAGAATCTCAAGCGGTTGCTACGGACCCTTAAGCACTTGATGCTCCGCCTTTACACGTTGATAAGTTAAACACCTCGAGATAAACTTTGCGATCTCTCTCTTCATATTGTTCCTCAAAATGTATGTCGAAGATCACGATACATTTTGGTACTTCCAGGATGGATTGCAAATGGTGTATTGTGTGCCTCCATCATGATCTTGTTAAAAAATCTGGAGTGGACTCGAAGTATTCCTTCTTCATAGATTCTTGCATCTGGAATAGCACCCTCTTGTACTTTCTTCTTCATACGCACCAGCTCCGGGTCTGTTTCTTGAGCAACTTTAACTTCTTCGATTAAAGTTGGTTCTATGCGTATACTTGACATCATCGTACCCGTTCATGCATATGATCTTCTACTCAACGCATCAGCTACCATGTTTGCTTTTCCAGGATGGTATTGAATGGTGTGGTCATAATCTTTTAACAGCTCGAGCCAACAACATTGTCTCATGTTGAGTTCCTTTTGGGTGAAGAAATATTTGAGGCTTTTATGGTCTAAATATATCTCCACTTTCTCTCCATATAGATAATGCCTCCAGATCTTGAGCGCGAAAACGACTGCTGCCAACTCTAGATCATGAGTAGGATAATTCCTCTCATATTCTTTAAGTTGTCGCGAGGTATAGGCTATAACTTTCCAATGTTGCATTAGAACACATCCTAACCATTTGCCTGAAGCGTCGCTGTAGATAACAAATCCATCCGAATCAGATGGTATTGTCAGAACAGGTGCCGAAATGAGTCTCCTCTTAAGCTCTTGAAAACTCTTCTCGCATTCCTCGCTCCATTCGAATTTTGTATCTTTTCGAGTCAGCTGAGTTAACGGAGTAGCGATTTGAGAAAATCCTTCCACGAATCTCCGATAATAACCAGCTAAGCCCAGAAAGCTACGTACTTCGGTCACTGACCTCAGTTGCTCCCAACTTTGTATTGCTTCAATCTTCGTTGGGTCGATAGATACTCCATGTTTTGACACCACGTGCCCAAGGAATGCTACTTCCTCAAGCCAGAACTCGCATTTCTTCAACTTGGCATATATCTTGTTTTCACGAAGCCTTTGGAGTACCAGCTTCAAATGGTGCTCATGATCTTCACGGCTTTTGAAATATATGAGAATGTCATCAATAAAGACAACAACAAACTGATCCAAATAATCCTTGAATACTCAGTTCATCATATCCATGAAAGCTGCAGGAGCATTAGTCAATCCAAAAAAAATGACTAAGAATTCATAATGCCCGTACCGAGTTCTGAAGGTAGTCTTTGGAATATCTTCAGTTCTAATCTTCAGCTAATGATATCCAGAACGAAGATCAATCTTTGAAAAGAATTATGCTCCTTACAACTGGTCAAACAAATCATCAATATGAGGTAGCGAATACCTATTCTTAATAGTGACATGGTTCAAATCCTAGTAGTCAATACAAAGTCGCATACTCCCGTCTTTCTTCTTTACAAATAAAACAGGAGCACCCCAAGGAGATGTACTAGGACGAATGAAACCGATGTCCAATAACTCCTGTAGTTGGACCTTTAACTCCTGAAGTTCAATAGGAGTCATTCGATATGGGGTTTTAGAAATGGGCTTTGTACCAGGTTCAAGATCAATAAAGAATTCAACTTCACGTTCTGGGGGTAGACTGGGAAGTTCTTCATGAAACAAGTCAGGAAATTTACTAACAACAAGAATATTATTTAAATCTGACGTGTCTTTATTCAAATCCATAACATGGGCTAAGAAAAGCTTGACATCCATTTTTTAATAAATGAATAGCTTTATGACTAGATATGACAGTGATTGATTTTAATGGTTTAGTTACTTGAATTCGTACAACAGGTTGGTTAGCAATATGAAAACTAACAACCTTACGAAAATAATCAATTTTGGCATGATGAGTAGTTAACCAATCAATCCAAAAAATCACATCAAAAGCAAGTATCTTTAAAGAGATAAGGTCAACGGGTAATGTGATGGTGCCAACTTGGATCAACAAGATTTATAAACAGTGGATGTGATGAAAGTTTCTCTTAACGGAGTATCCACAGATAAATCAAAGTCTAATTTCTCCGGAGTTAAGTTTAAACGTTGAGCACAAGCAGGAGAGATAAATGAATGGGTAGCACCGGTATCTAGTAAGGTATAAACTTCGTAAAAATTTATGATTAGCTTACACGTGATCACCTCGTTTGGGTTCCTCGCATTTTGACCAGTCACGACAAACGCTCTTCCAGGAACCGTTGACTTTGATTTTCTGGGACAACCTTTTGAGTCACCATCCCCGCTGGACTTGGTTTTGCTACCATACAATTTTGAGCGATATGTCCTTCTTTTCCATATTTATAGCATACCTTGAACTGTTGTGGGCAGTTTGGGCTGATATGTCCCTCTTTCCCACATTTATAGCATACGACCAGTGGTCGTTCTCCTCCCTTAGAACCAGTTGCTTCTGGCGCTGACGTGTTCACATGGTCGTTGTTGAATCTCCTCTTTTTAAAATCTCTTCCTGACTCGCTTCTTTTATTCTAATGGCCATGATTACCACCATGAGTGATTGTCGCTTTTGTCCGTATTCTTCTTTCTCCGCTGGTTATCGTTGTTCTAATGACTGCTGTCACCAGTATGATCCTAGTTATGGTCCCTCGGTTGAACGTACTCGTTATCTCGCTCTAACAATTGAGCCCTATTGACAACATCTGAATAAAGAGAAAATTTATGAGAAATGAGATACTGACGTATGCCGGGTTTCAAACCTCTCAGAAACATCAGCGTCATACGTTCCTCATTCTCCACCAAATGAGGTGCAAACCTGGATAACTTTGCAAACTTTGCCTCGTACTGGGACACCGTCATGTTATTTATTTTCCAGTTTAATGAACTCCACTTCCTTCATATGACGAATACTTTTAGGAAAGTACTTGTCATTGAAAAGTTTCTAAAACGTCTCCCAAGACATGCTGAGTGCGGCTGGATGGGTACGCTTCACAGATTCTCACCAGTAATCTGCCTTATTACGGAACATAAAGGTGGCGAATGGAACCTTTTGTTCCTCCGTGCATCCCAAGACATCGAATATCTTTGTAATTTGTTTGACCCACGTTTCTACCTTAATCTGATCCGGCTTTCCCCGGAATTCTGGTGGTCCCAACTCTTTGAACTGCTTGGCTGTGACAAACTGTGAGTCTATATTTTGTACACGAGTCTCCCTCGTCTAATTTTGCATGAACTATAAAAAGCTTCTAAACATCCCGTCGTTCATCATCTGCTTAATGGTGTTGTTCACAGGAGGAACATTGCCAGCCTGTTTCGCGTTCTCCTCGTTGGTGAGTAAAGGTGTCTCCACGGTCTCATTTACTCCACTGTTAACATTCTCAGTTGACATTCTCAAATACTGCCATAAAACAAGGGTTAATTAAGGAAATCAACATATCACATAATATCCCTATATACTGACCAACTAACAAATAAGCTTAGGTAGGACACACTAGCGAAGGATTTACTCGTCTCTCCCCTCCTAGTTCTATTCCCCGATCTCCGCCAGAGATCATATCCCTAAGCTCTGATACCAAATGTGACGCCCCCAAAATAGGTATACATCACCCATTTTAAGTCGTCAATAACATAGTACAAAAACAACTACAACTTTATTAATACAACATGAAAACTTTGAGTTTAAATATAAATATTGTCATTTAGACAATATTCACACCAAAATAAGTCCTCATTACAATTATTGGTACATTATTTTACAAAAATGGTGAGGAATACTAAAACGACTTATAGAACCATCATTTCATACCCCGACTAGTACTCGCTACATTCTCGCCTCCTGAGAAGAAAAATAGAACAAAAAGGAAAAGGGTGAGCTTAACTAGCCCAGTAAATAATATTATGACTAAGATAACATAGAAAAAATTATCGTTAGTCTTCAACAGAGAAAAATCTGATAAAATACAGTAGACGACAAGTTTCAGATCAATATTCGTAGCAGAAATAATAATTCATAGAAGAGTTACGTAGAGAATAAAAATTAAATTTTATCTATGAATTTAAAAGTCCATCATCAATATTTTATCCCTGTAACATCAATCAATATATATCTCAAATCAAATATTCATCTTTCCACTACAGGCCAAAGATATTCATCAGTTGGTCATGTTCATCTCAACACCTGTACATCTTTGCACTACAGGCCAAAGATATTCATCAAAAATTCATTCATCTTTGCACTACAGGCCAAAGATATTCAGCAATATCATCATTTAGGACTGAGGATGATGAAAAATATTTTAAAGAAAACGAATCCAGTGAAACAAAAGAGCAAATATTAAGGATTCGTACTTTAAACAGTCCAAGTTCAAAAATACTTCATTAATAATCATAGTAAAGTATAATTTAAGAATGATCAAAACATGGATACAATCAAAGCTAGTATCCATAATATATATTTTGGACAAAAAAACAAAAATTTAATTTTTCTGTGAATAGTGTCGTATTCGTGAATAGTGTCGTATATGTGAATAGTGTTGTATACGTGAATAGTAATCCCAACACTAAAAGGCAAGAATTTCATAAGAAAAATCTTACCAATATTCTGGCATAATGATATTAGAAGAAATAATAACATTTTTAAAAAAATATATCCCTTACCTTGAAAAGACTGTACTTCTAGCTGGAATACCAGATATAGTGTTGAAAGGAACTTGTACCGTATAACAACACAAAAAGTATCAAAATACTCACAAGAATACGCTCGATAATATAGAGAGAGAAAACTTTAGTTTCTGGTGTGATTTTCAATTCTAACCTAAGCACCTATTTATAGAAAAATGCTTAGAACACCAAAGTAAAAAAAATTAATAAAATATAAATAAACTTTTCTTAAATTCCTACGCCCACTTCTTTTGTCTAGATATCAGGCAAACATGTGCCAACATTACGAAAAACGTTTTTCATACTAAAATTATTTAAAACTCCAAAAAAATAAAAATTAATTAATCTGGAACTTCAATAATTCACAATAAATAGCCCTTTTATCAGAAAAATTCGAGCCTCATGTCCTTTCCATAGGAAATTTCATTCTCTACAACTTTGCAGAAGAAACTTTTTCCAAATTCCAAGCAGAAGTTGACCGAAATCCATAAACGGGCAATTTTACGGGCTATAAACCAATTTCAGTCAAGAAATGGGTTCCACAGATATGTTTAACATATTTTAAACATTATTTGTAACAAAAATACTCCTCCTCATATACTCATATATCCCACATTCATTGTAAAAATATCACCATTATTATATTATTAAAATATAATAATATATTTAAATGAATTATTTATCAAAAAAGATAAAATAACAATTTTTCAACAATTGTCATATTAAAATTTTCTCCATCTATATCCACATTAAATGAATATTTTCCTTATCATATAAATCAATAATTAATTATTCACAAATAATATTACATAATTACAATACTGACAACCAGGAAGTTCCCAGGAAAGAGGGGGCTTTCCAATAAGGATTTCTATTTACTGGCGCCCAATTAGGTCACCAAACCTCTCCTTAGACAGAACTTTCTAGACATTGCCAATAATGTTATCTAATAATATTATTCAAATATAAATTATTGATCTGATAATGAAAATACTGTGCAGTGACAATTATTGAAAAAACAATAATATAAAAATATCAACGTAGCAATTATTGAATCAATAAAATAAGATATTGAACAGTAATTAATGTAACAATTATTGAGTAGTTCCTTCTTACGTAAGAATCAATAGTTGGTGCAATACCGTGTGCTACTGTGTTTTAACCACTGGGTATTTCAACAGTATTAACGGTAAAAACTACACCGTTATTTATAAACAACTTGTATTTGTCGTTTTCTTCATCCAATCGTTTTCCGTTATGGGGCCCACACAAGGCTGCTCTGTCGTACTAATATTCCCCGACGGTAAGAATATTCCACGACCAAACGAATATTCTCTGATAAAAAGAAATATTTTATAACCACTTGCATATTTGAAATATTTGCGCATTTTACCCATAACTAACCACATTAATCAAATCAGCCTTTACTATTTCAAAATAATAAATAGAGGAAATTTGATTTTATTTATAATAAGTTGGGGTCTTACAACTTCTCCTTGGGGTGCTCATGTTCTATTCGTGAAGAAGATAGATTGGAGTATGCGACTTTGTATTGATTATCGGGAGTTGAATCATGTCACCATCAAAAATAGGTAACCGTTGCCACGTATTGATGACTTGTTTGACCAGTTACAAGGCACAAAATTCTTTTCAAAGATTGATCTTCATTCCGGATATCACCAATTGAAGATTAGAACTGATGACATTCCAAAGATGACTTTTAGAACTCGGTACGGGCATTATGAATTCCTAGTCATGTCTTTTGGATTGACTAATGCTCCTGCTGCCTTCATAGATATGATGAACCGAGTATTCAAGGAATATTTGGATCACTTTGTGGTCGTCTTTATTGATGACATCCTCATATATTCCAAAAGTCATGAAGATCATGAGCAACACTTGAGGCTGATACTCCAAAGGCTTCGTGAAAATAAGCTTTATGCCAAGTTGAAGAAATGCAAGTTCCGGCTGGAGGAAGTAGTATTCCTTGGGAACGTAGTATCAAGTCATGGAATATCTATTGAACTAGCAAAGATTGAAGCTATTCAAAGATGGAAACAACCTAAATCAGTGACCGAAGTATGTAGCTTTCTTGGCTTAGATGGTTATTATCGGAGATTCGTAGAAGGGTTTTCTCAAATCACTACTCCATTAACTCAGCTGACTCGGAAAGATACAAAATTCGGTTGGAGTGAGGAATACGAGAAGAGTTTTCAAGAACTCAAGAGAAGACTCATTTCAGCACCTGTTTTGATAATACCATCTGGCTCGGAGGGATTTGTCATCTACAGTGATGGTTCGGGCAAAGGGTTAGGATGTGTTCTCATGCAACATAGGAAAGTCATAGCATATGCCTCTTGATAACTCAAAGAATATGAGAGGAATTATCCTACTCATGATCTAGAGTTGGCAGCAGTCGTTTTTGCACTACAGATTTGGAGGTATTACTTGTATGGGGAGAAAAGTGGAGATCTTTACGGATCATAAAAGCCTCAAATATTTCTTCACTCAAAAGGAACTTCACATGCGACAGCGACGTTGGCTTGAACTGTTGAAAGATTATGATCATACCATCCAATACTATCCTGAAAAAAGTGAACGTGGTAGCTAACGCATTGAGTAGAAGATCATATGCGGGTACGAGTGCGATATTGTCAACGCAAAGGCCCATTTTGTATGACTTACAAAGGATAGAGATAGAGATAAAGACTCTAGGGACCCACGTGATGATGGTGAATATACGAGTAGAACCGACTTTAATTGATAAAGTTAAAGCTACTCAAGCTACAGACCTGGAGCTGATGCGTTTGAGGAAGAAAGTACAAGAAGGTGTTATACCGCAAGCAAGAATCAATGAAGAGGGAATACTTCGAGTCAACTCCAGACTTTGTGTTCCTAACTATCCTAAGTTAAAGTATAAAATCATGATGGAGGCGCACAAAATAAAGTTCGCAATCCATCCTAGGAGTACCAAAATGTATCATGATCTTCGACATACATTTTGGTGGGGCAATATGAAGAGAGAGATATCGCTGTTTATCTCAAGGTGTTTAAGTTGTCAACGAGTCAAGGCAGAGCATCAAGAACCAAAAGGTCCATTGCAACAACTTGAAATTCCAGAATGGAAGTGGGAGCACATTAGCAAGGAATTCATTACTGGTCTTCCCAAGGTTTCTCAAGGCATAGATGCAATTTGGGTTATTGTTGATAGATTGACCAAGTTTTCTCATTTCTCACCTATACGAGAAACTTATACACTTGAACGTCTTGCTCGTATGTACATAAATGAGGTTGTAAGATTGCATGGTATGCAAGTATCCATAGTTTCTGATCAAGACCCAATATTCACTTCACGATATGCCAGTATCCATAGTTTTTGATTGGCCCATAGTGCATTGATGGATAGTTATTGACATGATCATGACCATTGATGATTAAATGAATATCCTTGGCCCGTAGTGCATGGATAATTTGTGGTTGTGATACTAATGAATATCATTGGCCGTAGTACAGGGATGATGTGGATTATTTATTAAGCTGAGTCCCAGCGATAAAAGTGATGAAAAATCTTTTAAATCATAAAAGATAGTAGATTTTATTCTCTACTTGACTCTTTTAATGGATTGCTTGTTCCACTGCAGTTAAACTTGATGTTTGTTATATTGTATTAGTTTAACACTATTAAAGGCTAACGATAATTTATTCTTCATTATTTTAGTCATAATATTTCTTACTGGGCTAGTTGAGCTCACTCTTTTACTTTCATTGTTCTCTTCAGGAAATGAGAATGTAGCAGGGACTAGTCGGGGAACGGAGCGACGGTCTAGATGATAGCATTAGTAGTCCTCACTATTCTATGAAATAGTG
The DNA here is from genome assembly GCA_020205505.1 of Panax japonicus. Taxonomy (NCBI): domain Eukaryota; kingdom Viridiplantae; phylum Streptophyta; class Magnoliopsida; order Apiales; family Araliaceae; genus Panax; species Panax japonicus. The sequence continues at coordinate 31,133,840 of CM035099.1, forward strand.
TGATAATAAATGTATTGAGGACTTATTTTGAGTTTGAATACTGTCTAGAAGACAATATTTGTATTAAAACTCACAGCTCTTGTTGTATATTTAAGATTGTATTTTTATTCTGTACCATGTATTTGGCGACCTAGAATAGGTGATGTATACCTATTTTTTGAGCGTCACAGTGGACATATGATATCTATCATAACCTAGACGCATAGCTCTCCATGTACGAAGGTTTCCTTGAGCACTTCCCAAAGATTTTAATTTCTAAAATAGTTTTTGACTGTACTTTTATGTAAAGTACCATTATAAGGTTGTGGTCGAGGCACCATGAGAGTTACATACATTAGTATTAAAACTCAGAGTTTAACTGTGGTCGTATTCTGTATGACAGTTCAACAGTTGTATAAATGAAGTTTGTATTTGATTTTTATAGTATGATATCTGGCGAATCAGAATGGTTCGTGTGGACCTATTTTGGGGGCGTCACAATTGTAGTATACAAGATAGTAGATCTCGGAGTTCGTAGACTGCTAGGAGAGACGAGGATGGATCGTAGTGTGTCGATAAGAACTTACTCAAAGTCGTAATCTGGTGAGGAAGTCATATTCAAAATCATAGAGACAACATGTCTAAGAGCCGAACGAGCATCTGCCAAAGCCAAGTCAAGAATCGTAGACCACACATGGAGTCGTAGAGTCTACTGATCATATTAGAGGCAGAAATCATAGTCGAGCCAGATCAGACGAAGACAACAAGCTTAAAGACAAAAATTATAGAGTGTAAAGATCTGATCTCAGAGTCGTAGTGTCTGCAGAACCCAAGCTAAATTGTAGAGTGCAAAACTAAGGCTTCAACAAAAGTGCTTTCAACGCCAAAGCAGAATCGTAGAGGAAACACGATTCTCAACAAATGAGCACTCCCAGAATATCCAAAGGATGAAGCCTTTGGTCTGAGTTGCAAAGATATATTCCTCCTTAAGGAAACCAAAGAGCACTCAACGGATGGCTTGCAAGCTAACAGAAGACTTAAGCACCAACCCAATCAGCATCCAGATTGAGTTATGAAGTCATTCAAGATGAAGTCTTCCACAAGCAAATCCAAAGAAGACTTCAGTAAAAGTGTCTGACTAAGGAAAGTCAGCAGATGCAGTAGCTATCAAGAGAACAGAAGGCAACGATCTTGGGGTTAACCAAGATCGTAGTGTTTGCCAAACAAAGCAGGAACTGATGCAGTTTACACAGAGATACTGGTCAGCTTTTGAATAACAAGGCGAAAGAGATTAAGCACGGGTAAGTCCATTGATGATAAGTGAACGGGAGATCACAAAGAGAAAGTGAGCTGGGCATGCCACAAATCTGATGGGTCTTGTTATTCAGAAGTGACCAGAAAAAGGAATCAAGATATCAGTTCCTAAGATCAGTCAAGGCAAACAGAGGTGTTAAAGAACTACATAAGGGAAGGAAGAGGTGGTCTACATTGAAGATCCAATGAACACTTTTCAAGATCATAGTGTTGTATCAATCAGTCAATGAGCAACATTTAACAAGACACACTACGACCAGGTCCAAGAACATATACATCAGAATCTTAGAGTTCGGTCATCTGAAGATTGAAGCATTGGCAACGGTTCAATCTAAAGACTGATATTTGAACATTTCTATTTAAGAGCATCGATGCAAAAGAATAATTTCTGATGTTCTAATCGAGAAGTCAGAGAGAAGAAATAAAGATGACTACTTTCCTGACATGGAAAAGTGAAAAATCTAAGGTGGTAGGTAAGGTATTCAAATAACTTTCAACGACTATATTCCAACGGGAAGACTGGGAAGGAGTATATATCAGCCAGAGCTTCAAAGATCAACGATTGCTGATTTGAAGGATCATTGAGTTGTTGGAATGCTATAGTCTTGACTCTACGAGTTCCACCAAAGATGAACAGAACAAGTCTTAGTCAGAGTGGGACTACGGAGGTGGAAGTGAAGTAGATTTGAAGATGGACTTGAACAGACTAAAGCTTTACTCAACAATGATAAGAATGCCACTGAAGATGGTGGCTAAGGTGAGAGCCGAGAAAGGCCAAGAAGATAGCATTCAGAAAAGTGGCAGAACACAAAGAAGATCCAGAGAGCCACTCTACGAATCACCATGAACTAAAAGCTGAAATAGAACAGATGCAGAATCATGTCTAGAAACCATTCAAGAAGGGTTCAGGGAAAGCTAAATACCAGACAAAGTCTACTAAAAGCTCAAACACTTAGCAGACCTAAATGGTGATGGTGCACAGCTAACATCGGATAAAGATGGGCAGAAGAGAATGAAGATCAGTTGCACCAAAGAAGAAGTGGTCCAGACTCTACGCAGAATACAAAGAGGACCACAACAAGTTGCTAAGTACAAAAGATGTTCAAGCATAACGACATCTTAGCCGATCAACACCAACAACAATAAGTAGCTAGGGCATGAGGGGTCCTTGTCCGGAGGGACTAAATGAAGATCCAAGCCTGTTGGACTTGAAGAGTTCCTAGGGAACTAGAGGAGTTCCAAGCCTGCTGGGCTTGAAGAGTTCTTAGTGAACTGAAGTTCCAAGGCTGCTGGCCTTGAAAGAATCTTAGTGATTCAGGGTGCAGCCCTTCCTTAGTGGAATTCCTGCTCGTTAAAGCAGAAGACTGGATTAGGAGCTTGAGTCTCTAAACCACTTAAAATTCCTTGTGTCTTTTACATTCAGTTATTTACTTTCTGTCATTTACATTATGTACCTAACTGCTATAAATGCTATGTATGTATTAACTACTTACAACTTAACTAACTCTACGAACAATGTATCCATGTCCATAAATATATCAATGAAGGGGATTTTTTGTTTATTCCGTTGTGCTTGAAAAGATTTTTATGCTTGTCATGTGCTAATTCATTATGAATACGAAATAAACAAGAAGAGTATTTGAAAATGAAAAGGATCTATTCAACCCCCCCTTCTAGATCTATTGTGTGCCTTCTGGGAACTAACACGGTGGACACTGAATTCAGCACCTGATAGATCACATTCTTAACAGTAATGTGATATCCTTCATTGATGATGACATACTAGCAGAAGAAACAAGTCAACATAAGTCATTACATATAACAATGATATCAACAGGATATGTGATTCGGGGGTATTGATAGATGGAGGATCATCCTTAAATATCTGCCCTTATAATACCATAGAAAGGATAAAAATCAATCCAAATAGAATCTGAAGCAGTCAACTCCTCATAAGACCCTTTAATAGATCTTGATGGGATACTATGGCAGAAATAGAACTTCCAGTGAAGATTGGCCCACAAACATTCCACATAACCTTCTAAGTGTTAAACATCACCACTAGATACAACTTACTGTTGGGAAGATCGTAGATTCATATGACAGGAGCCGCCCCATCCACACTTCATCAGCAGGTGAAATACATCATCAATAACAACTTGGTGATTATTAATGCTAAACCAAGGTACTTAATCTCTATGTAAATGGATATACCTTTGATCAATCTCAATGAAGGAATTAAGCATGCTAGCTTTCAAGCTTTTAAAGTGAGCAACACTCATTATTGACATATCGGGGCACCAACCTTGAAACCAAGAATCTCTCCTGAAGTAATGAATTTTGGTCAAGAGATGATAGCTTTAGGCTTCTAGCCAGGAAAAGAGCTGGGAAAGAATCAACAGGGAATTAAAAATCTAATTCAGATATCGAGCCAAGTAGGGAAAACTGAATTGGGATACTACTCTAGATCAAAACACAAAAACCAACATAAACATATGTCGGCTCATCTATCAACCATCTTGTTACCGGATCTCACTAATGCAGGATTCAGGAAATAAGGGAGAAAGATTCCTACCGCGGTGTCCAATCTGTTAATGTTATAGAACAAAGAAGTTGAGGATAAAAATGAAGTGCCACTTCCCGCCAAGGAAGAAAAGATGCAGAATGAATGGTTTCTGTAGGAAATTCAAGATCAATTTGCAAAGATGTTCTACTTGGCACACATTGATGTCCTAGGGAAAGATATTGACCCTAATATGGATGCAGTTATGGTCATTATCAAGGAGGAGGACAACAATAACCCGTTCATCACACCGGTCAACCATGACTAACCTTTGGATAATTGGAGCAACATTCTTTGCATCACTCATAAACGGTCAAAAGGGCAGAAAGTCCATCTGTCTTGAAGTGTAGATATTGTTAAACTATTTAGTTTTATTGCATAGTGCTAGTCTTGTACTATTGTTATGCTTTACTGATACTTTGTATTATCAAATAGTTGGATATATTAAGTAAAAGCATTTTGTTTTCAGCTCTCTAAAGTTGAATTTTTTTAGCTTTGCTAATGAATTGCCAAATCAAAGAGGTGACTACAACTTTGATGTAGAGTTGGACTCTGACCTGATAGGAATTGATCAAGAGTAGATAGATGACAATGAGGTACCTGACGAGATCAAAGGATAGATCGAAGACAAAACCAAACCAAACCTTGAACAAACCACCCCTGTCAATATCAGAAGATCAAAAAATCCCAAAGAACTGCAAATTTGGAATAACTTTACCCCAAGCCAAAAGAAAGACCTAATTATACTCTTTATCCAGTTCCAGGAAGTGTTTGCATTATCGCATAAAGACATGATTGGATTATCCACTGATATTGTCATTCATTAACTGCCCATCAAAGAGGGATTCAAACCAGTCAAACAGAAACTCAAGAGACTGAAACCTGAATGGAGCCTAAAAGTTAAGGAAGAAATCATGAAGAAATTCAAAACAGGCATTGTCATGGTATCAATTTACCCTGAATGGTTGTCCAATGTGGTTTCCGTGCCTAAACCTGGAGGGAAAGTACGAGTATGTGTAGATTACATGGACCTGAACAAGGCTAGTCTCAAAGATGACTTCCCAATACCTTTCATCCACATCTTGATAGACAATACATCGCATTTTGCATGTATTCTTTCGCAGATTATTTTGTTAGATACCATCAAATCATGGTTGTTAAAGAAGATAGGGAGAAAACTGTCTTTATCACCCCTTCGCGGATTATTCCTTCTACTATTGGCGACTAGCTTTCGGCCTTACCAACAGCGGTGCCACATATCAGAGATCCATGATGGACCTGTTCCATCATATGATTCACAGAGAAATAGTGGTTTATATGGATGATATCAACATAAAATCCAAAAAGGAAGTGTGCTTTCGGTGTTAAATCTGGCAAATTGTTGGGCTTTCTAGTGAGCAATAGAGGTATTGAGCTAGATCCAACAAATATTAAAGACATCACAGAAATTCCTGTACCTTAGACAGAGAAGGAGATATGGGGATTTCTAGGGAGAATTAATTTTATAAGTAAATTCATCTCTCAGCTCACAAATACATGGTACAGAAATAACTACAACTTCATTAATACAATTGTCTTGCAAAAAACAACAACACATAAACTATGAGTTTAAATACAAATATTGTCTTCTAGACAATATCCACACTCAAATAAAAACCTCATTACAATTATTGATACACTATTTTAAAAAATAGTGAGGACTACTAAAACAACTATCTTGAACCATCACTCCACACCCCGACTAGTTCCCGCTATATTCTCGCCTCCTAAGAAGAAAAATGGAACAAAAAGGAAAAGGGTGAGCTCAACTAGCCCAGTAAAGAATATTATGAAGATAATGTACAACAAATTATCATTAGTCTTCAACAGGGAAAAATATGATAGAATACAATAGACAACAAGTTTTAGATCAACAACTGCAGCAGAAATAATAATTCATTAGAAGAGTTAAGTAGAGAATGAAATCTACTATGATCTAAGAATTTAAAAGTCCATCATCGATATTTTATCACTATAACATCAATCAATATACATCTTGAATCAAATAGTCATCTTTGCACTACAGGCCAAAGATATTAATTAGTCGGTCATGTTCATCTCAACACGTGTTCATCTTTGCATGACGGGCCAAAGATATTTATCAAGAAATCATTCATCTTTGCAGTACAGGCCAAAGATATTCAGTAATTTCATCATTTAGGATTAAGGATGATGAAAAATATATTTTAAAGAAAATGAATCCAGTGAGACAAAAGAAACAAATAGTAAGGATTCGTACTTTGGTTTATTCATGTTCAAAAATACACCATAATAAACAATTGTGGAGCAGAATTCAAAAATGAAGATCAAAACATAAATCCAATCAAAGATAGGAACCATAACAGACAATCTTGGACACAGAAAAGAAAATTTAATTTTTCTATGAATAGTATCGTATTCGTGAATAGTGTCGTATACGTGAATAGTGTCGTATACGTGAATAGTAACTCTGACACTAAAAGGAAGAAATTCCACAAGAAAAATCATCATGCTTCGTGAATAGTACTCATGAATAGTAACTCGTGAATAGTAACTCATGAATAATAATTCATGAATAATAACTAATGAATAGTAACCCCGACATGAAAAGATAAGAATTTCACAAGAAAAATCTTACCAATATTTTTGTATAATGACATTGAAAGAAATAATACCATTTATAAAAAAAATAACATCCCTTACCTCAAAAAGACAGTACTTCTGATTGAAATACTGGATATAGTACTGAAGGAACTTACTCCGTATAACAACACTGAAAGTATCTAAATACTCACAAAAATACGCTCGATAATATAGAGAGAGAAAACTTCAGTTTCTGGTGTGATTTTTAATTCTAATGTAAGCACCCTATTTATAGGAAAATGCTTAGAACACCAAAGAAGAAAATTTAATTAAATAATAATATTTTTAAAAAAAATTCATGCCCACCTCTTGAAATCCGAATTCAGCATGTTTACCACTCATGTGGGGCCCACCAAAATGAAAAACATGTTTTTATCATTTAATGCAACAAAATCAATTCAGACCAAATATTCCGGAACTTCAATAATTCATAATAAATAGCTCTTTTATCAGAAAAACTCAAATCTTATGTCCATTCTATAGGAAATTTAATTCTCTACAACTTTGCATAATAAAGTTTTTTCAAATTCCAAACAGAAATTGACCGAAATCCACAATCGGACGAGTTTGCAGGCTATAATCAAATTTTAGTAAAAAATAGGGTCCACCAACACACAAAACATGTGTTAAACATTTTTTGTAACAAAAATATTCTTCTTCCTCATTTATTCATATATCACACATTCATTGTAAAATATCATCATTATTATATTATTATAATATAATAATATATTTAAATGACTTATTTTATCAGAAAAGTTAAAATATCAATTTTCAACAATTGTCATATTAAAAATTTTCTCCATATATATCCACATAAAATGAATATTTTTCTTATCATATAAATCAATAATTAATTATTCACAAATTATATTAAAGAATCACAATACTAACAACTAAGCCGTTCCCAGGAAAGATGGGGTTTTCCAATAAGGATTTCTCCCTACTGGCGCGCAATTAGGTGACCAAATCTCTCCTTAGACAGAACTTTCTAGACATTGCCAATAATGCTATCTAATAATATTATTCAAATAATATGAATTATTGATCTGATAATGGGAAATATTGTGTAGTGACAATTATTGAAACAACAATAATATAAAATATCAACGTAACAATTATTAAATCAATAAAATAAAATATTGAACAGTAATTACTGTAACAATTATTGAGTAGTGTATTCTTACGTAAGAATCAATAATTGGTACAATATCGTGTACTACTGTGAAATCACGCATAATACTGTGTTTTAACCACAGGGTATTCCAACAGTGTTAACGATAACAACTACGCCATTATTTATAAAAGAACTTATACTTGTCATTTTTTTCATCCAATTATTTTCCGTTATGGGACCCACACAAGGTTGCGCTTTCGTACGAATATTCCCCGACAGTAAGAATATTCCACTACCAAACGAATATTCCCCGACAACCATGAATATTTTATAACCACTTGCTTATTTAAGATATTTGCACATTTTACACATAATTAACCACATTAATCAAATCAACCCTTACTATTTCAAAATAATAATTCAATTTCATTTATAATAAGTTGGGGTCTTACAACCTCCCCTCCTTATGAAATTTCGTCCTCGAAATTGTCGTTCGTACCTGGTGTTTTGAAAAGGTGAGGATACCTCACTTTTATTTCCATTTCTAACTCCCAGGTCATTTCTTCAATAGTATGGTTTCTCCATAAAACTTTGACTTATGGTATGACCTTTATGTGTAGGACATACTCCTTTTTATCTAAGATCTTGAAAGGTACCTCCTCGTACGTTAAATCTTCGACTATCTCGTCTGGTTCTAACTCAATAATGTGGTTCGGGTCGTCCACATATTTACGTAACATTGATACGTGAAAAATGTTATAAACACGCGACATACTTGGCGGTAAAATGAGTCTATAAGCCACAGTCCCTACTTGATCAAATATTTTAAATGGACTAATAAATCGAATGTTTGAGCTTTCCTCACATTGTTGATTCTTGCTTTTGGAATAACAATTTCTTGCACCTCCTTCTTTATATTCATCAGCTCCGGTGTGTAGCTTAAGCAGTTTTAACTTTATCGATTAAAGTCGATATTACTCGTATATCATCACGTGGGTCCCTAGAGTCTTAATTCTATCTCTATCATTTGTTACGAAATGGGTCTTTAACAATATTGCACTCATACTCGTATATGATCAGCTACCACGTTCGTTTTTCCAGGATGGTATGGTCAGAACATGTGCCGAAATGAGTCTCCTCTTGAGTTCTTCGAAGCTCTTCCCACATTCCTTGCTCCATTCTAATTTTGTATCTCTATAAGTCAGCTGAGTTAATGGAGTAGTGATTCAAGAAAATCTTTCCACGAATCTCTGATAATAACCAACTAAGCCTAGAAAGCTACGTATTTTGATTACTGACTTAGGTTGCTCTCAACTGTGACTCATATCCCAATCTTGGATAGCACGTCACAATGGCACCTATTAATTTACTACCGCATGAATATTGTGTCCCCTACGGAGAGTCTGGCTTAGGTGGATTTCACAAAGGAAGTCACCAGTTAGAGGCTCGGTTATCAACTTCTATAGTTTGGTTTTTAACTCCTGAAGCTCAATAGGAGTCATTCAATATGAGATTTGAGAAATTGGTTTTGTACCGGGTTCAAAGTCGATACAAAATTCAATATCACGCTCTGGGGATAGGCCATAAAATTCTTCAGGAAATACGTCAGGAAATTTACTAACAGAAAAATCATTCAAATCTGACGTATTTTTGTTCAAGTCCATGACATGGGCTAAGAAAGCTTGACATCCGTTTTTCAATAAACGAATGACTTTATGGCTTGATATGAAAGTGTTTGACTTCAATGGTTTGGTTGCTTAAATTCAAAAAAGAGGTTGCTTAGAAATATGAAAACTAACAAACTTACGAAAGCAATTAATTTTGGCAGGATGAGTAGTTAACCAATCAATCCCTAAAATCACATCAAATGCAATTATCTTTAAAGAGATAGGATCAACAGGTAGGGTGATGGTACCAATTTGAATCAAGTAAAATTTATAACCAGTGGATGTAACGAAAGTTTCTCTTAACGGAGTCTCCACAGATAGGTCAAAGTCTAATTTCTCTGGAGTCAAGTTTAAACATTGAGCCCAAGCAGGAAAGATAAATGAATGGGTAGAACCAGTATCTAGTAAGGTATAAACTTCGAAAGAATTTATTATTAGCTTACCCGTGATCACCTCATTCGGGTTCCTCGCATTTTGCCCAGTCACGACAAACGCTCTTTCAGGAACCGCTGACTTTAACTTTTTTGGGACAACCTTTCGAGTCACCATCCCCGTTGGACATGGTTTCGCTACCGTACAATCTCGAGTGATATGACTTTCTTTTCCACAATTATAACATACCTTGAACTGGTGTGGACAGTTTGGGTTGATGTGTCCCTCTTTTCCATATTTATAGCATACGAGCGGTGGTCGTTCTCCTCCCTTAGAATCAGTTGATGTTGGTGGTGATGTCTTCACATTGTCATTGTTGTACCTTCTCTTTTTAAAATCTCCTCCTGACTCGCTTCTTCTATTATCATGGACACAATTACCACCTGAGTGGTTACCGCTTTTGTCTGTATTTTTCCCTCCCAGTTGGTTGTCATTGCTCTAATGATTGCTGTCACCGGTATGTCCCTAGTTATGGTCCCTCGGTTGAACGTAGTCGTTATCTCGCTCTAATAATTGAGCCCTGTTGACAACATTTGAATATAGAGAAAATTTATGAGAAATGAGATATTGACGTATGTCGGGTTTCAAACCTCTTAGAAACATCCGCGTCATACTTTCCTCATTATCCACCAAATGAGGTGAAAACCTGGATAACTCCGCGAACTTCTCCTCGTACTGGGACATCGTCATGTTGTTCTGTTCTAGTCTAATAAACTCTACCTCCTTCATATGACGAATACTTTCATGAAAGTACTTGTCATTGAACATTTTTTGAAATGCTTCCCAAGACATGTTGAGTGCGGCTGGATGGGTACGCTTCACAGATTCCCACCAGTAATCTGCCTCATTATGGAACATAAAAGTGGCAAATGGAACCTTCTGTTCCTCCGTGCATCCCAAGACATCAAATATCTTGGTAATTTGCTTTACCCACGTCTCCGCTTTAATCGGATCCGGCTTTCCCCAGAATTATGGTGGTCCCAACTCTTTGAACTGCTTGGCTGTGAAAAATCCTGCGTTGCTATCATTTCCACCTGTATTTTGTACACGAGTCTCCCTCGTCTGATTTTGCATGAACTGCAAAAAGCTTCTAAACATCTCGTCGTTCATCGTCTGATCAGTGGTGTTGTTTACAGGAGGAACATTGTCGTCCTGTTGCACGTTCTCCTTATTGGTGAGTAAAGGTGTCTCCACGGTCTCATTTACTCCAGTGTTAACATTCTCAGTTGCCATTCTCAAATACTATCATAAAACAAATGTTAATTAAATAAATTGACACACAACATAATAACCCAATACTTTGACCAACCAACAAATAAGCTTAGGTAGGACACACTAGTGAAGAATTTACTCGTCTCTCCCCTCCTAGTTCTATTCCGCGATCTCCGCCAGAGACCATATCTCTAAGCTCTGATACCAACTATGACACCTCCAAAATAGGTCCAATACACCCAACCTATTCTGAGTCGCCAAATACATGGTACAGAAATAACTACAACTTCATTAATATAATTATCGTGCAAAATACGACAACACATAAATTGAATTTAAATACAAATATTGTCTTCTAGACAATATCCACACTCAAATAAAGTCTTCATTATAATTATTGATACACTATTTTCCAAAATAGTGAGGACTACTAAAACAACTATCTTGGACCATCACTCCACACCCCGACTAGTTCCCACTATATTTTCGCCTCCTGAGAAAAAAAATGGAACAAAAAGGAAAAGGGTGAGCTCAACTAGCCCATTAAAGAATATTATGACTAAGATAATGTACAACAAATTATCCTTAGTCTGCAACAGGGAAAAATATGATAGAATACAATAAACAACAAGTTTTAAATTAATAACTGCAGTGGAAACAACAATTCATTAGAAGAGTTATGTAGAGAATGAAATCTACTATCATCTATGAATTTAAAAGTCCATCATCGATATTTTATCCCTGTAACATCAATCAATAAACATCTTGAATCAAATAGTCATCTTTGCACTACAGGCCAAAGATATTAATCAGTCGGTCATGTTCATGTCAACACATGTTCATCTTTGCACTATGGGCCAAAGATATTCTTCATGAAATCATTCATATTTGCATTACATGCTAAAGATATTCAGTAATTTCATCATTTAGGACTGAGGATGATGAAAACTATCTTTTAAAGAAAACGAATCCAGTGAGACAAAAGAACAAATAGTAAGGATTCGTACTTCGGTTTATCCATGTTCAAAAATACTCCATAATAAACTATTGTGGAGCAGAATTAAAAAATGAAGATCAAAACATAGATCTAATCAAAGATAAGAATCATAACAGACAATCTTGGACACAGAAAAGAAAATTTAATTTTTTGTGAATAGTGTCGTATTCGTGAATAGTATCGTATACGTGAGTAGTGCCGTATATGTGAATAGTAACTCTGACACTAAAAGGAAGAAATTCCACAAGAAAAATCATCATGCTTCGTAAATAGTACTCATGAATAGTAACTCGTGAATAGTAACTCATGAATAGTAATTCATGAATAATAACTAATGAATAGTAACCCCGACATGAAAAGATAAGAATTTCACAAGAAAAATCTTACCAATATTTCGGTATAATGACATTGAAAGAAATAATATCATTTATAAAAAAAATAACATCACTTACCTCAAAACACAGTACTTCTGACTGGAATACTGGATATAGTGCTAAAGGAACTTACACCATATAACAACACTCAAAATATCTAAATACTCATAAAAATACGCTCGATAATATAGAGAGAAAATTTCAGTTTCTGGTGTGATTTTCAATTATAACTGAAGCACCCTATTTATAGAAAAATGCTTAGAACACCAAAGTAGAAAATTTAATAAAATAATAATATTTATTAAAAAAATTCACGCAAACCTCTTGAAATCTGAATTCAGCTTGTTTACCACTCATGTGGGGCCCACCAAAATGAAAAACATGTTTTTATCATTTAATGCAACAAAATCAATTCAGACCCAATATTCCGGAACTTCAATAATTCATAATAAATAGCCATTTTATCAGAAAAATTCAAATCTTATGTCCATTCCATAGGAAATTTAATTCTATACAACTTTGCAAAAGAAAAGTTTTTCCAAATTCCCAACAGAAATTGATTGAAATCCACATACGGACGATTTTGCAGGCTATAATCAAATTTCAGTCAAAAATAGGGTCCACTAACACACAAAACATGTGTTAAACATTTTTTGTAACAAAAGTACTCTTCCTCCTCATTTTTTCATATATCACACATTCATTGTAAAATATCACCATTATTATATTATTAAAATATAATAATATATTTAAATAAATTATTTTATTAGAAAAGATAAAATATCAATTTTTAACAATTGTCACATTAAAAATTTTCTCCATATATATCCACATAAAATGAATATTTTCCTTATCATATAAATCAATAATTAATTATTCATAAATAATATTAAAGAATCATAATACTGACAACCAGACTGTTCCCAAGAAAGAGGGGGCTTTCCAATAAAGATTTCTCCCAACTGGCGCGCAATTAGGTGACCAAACCTCTCCTTAGACAGAACTTTCTAGACATTGCCAATAATGATATCTAATAATATTATTCAAATAATATGAATTATTGATCTGATAATGGGAAATACTGTGTAGTGATAATTATTGATACAACAATAATATAAAATATCAACGTAGCAATTATTGAATCAATAAAATATTAAACAGTAATTACTGTAACAATTATTGAGTAGTGCCTTCTTACGTAAGAATCAATAATTAGTGCAATACTGTGTGTTACTGTGAAACCACGCGTATTACTGTGTTTTAACCACTGTGTATTCCAACAGTGTTAACAGTAACAACTACGCCGTTATTTATAAAAGAACTTATACTTGTCGTTTTCTTCATCCAATTGGTTTTTGTTATGGGGCCCACACAAGGCTGCACTGTCATATGAATATTCCCCGATAGTAAGAATATTCCACGACCAAACGAATATTCGCTGACAACAATGAATATTATATAACCACTTGCTTATTTAAGATATTTGTGCATTTTACCCATAACTAACCACATTAATCAAATCAACCCTTATTATTTCAAAATAATAATTGAATTTCATTTATAATAAGTTGGGTTCTTACAACATGAGCCGTCATGAGGTTACAACATTACCTCTACTGTCACACAAACTATCTCATATCCAACATGGAACCTCTAAAATACATTTTTAGTAAGCCCGTGCTAAATTATCTATTGTCAAGGTGGCAGCTAATCGTCCAACAGCTTTACATCATTTATGTTACTAAAAAATCTATCAAAGGTCAAGGAATTAAAGATCAATTGGTCGAAGCACCAACTTGGGACTTCAAACCATTAAAAACTTATTTCCCTGATGATGGGGTAATGCTAGTTTAACAAGGCCATCAAGAGGATATATTCCAATTTTTGAAACTGTACTTCGACAGGGCTGTAAACATAGAAGGTTTAGGAGCAGGGGCAATTCTTGTATCCATTACTGGGGAATAATATCCCATAGCTACTAAGCTATAATTTGTCAACACTAACAACACAATCGAGTATGAAGGTTGTACAATGGGATTGAAATTAGCCCAATCAATGGGTATCAAACGTTTAGTTGTCTTTACGATTCAGAGTTGGTCATCAAACAAACCATCGGGCATATCACACCAAAGAATTACATGTTTTCCCTATCATCGACAGGTTATCAAGATGGCTATGGAGTTCGAAGATATAGCCTTCATCCACATTCCTCAGAATCAAAATAAATTCGCAGATGCACTAACAACCCTGGCCTCTTTACTCAATCTTTCTGCAAAAAGAGGAATCTTAGACATCATATTCACAAACCAGATAGCATCAGCCTATGGAAATTACATTGGAAAAGTATCTGATGAAATATCTCCCATCAAACAGCCCTGGTACTAGGATATCAAAGAATATACGGGATGGATCTACACCCGTCGGGGCAAACCAAGCTGAAAGAAAATGGATCCATAAAATGGCCATGAAATTTTACTTAAGTGGAGATGCTATGTAACAATTGAGAAATTTATAATTTAATTTAAATATTTATTGAATTAAATAAATATTTAAAATAATTTATTTATTGAGGAAAATAAATAATTGATGAAATATGGTGAATTAATTTAGTAATTAAATTGATTGGTGTAAATTAAATTGAGTAATGCTAATTTTATTTGAAGGATTTAATTTAAGAAAATAATTAAATTAAATCAATTGCTTAATATTTAAGAAAATAATTAAATTAAATGAATTTTTTAATTTAAAGGAAATAAATAAATTAAACAAAGTGACGTTTCTAATTTATTAATTAAATTAGATATATAATTATTTAATTATTTATTATAAGCATCATTATAATATGAATATAATTCTTATAGTTATAAATTATAAGCTATTAAAATGGTTACATGTATGACAAGTGTAACTATATAATATAAATATTATTTAAATAATCTAGTATTGGAAATTAGTGTGTAACCAAACGTAGCCTTATGGCTTTTGGGTTATTTTAACTGACGAAAACCTTTGGCTTATCAACTGACGTTAGTGGGGGAAGTGGGAGTCAGTATATTTTTCCTATGCGTCTTATTTTTTCCTAAGGCTAGTTAACAGTTTATTTGCGTATTATATCCTAACCTAAGAGGAAACACAGAGGGTGAGAGAAGTTCAGTGGCTTTGAAGAGAGAATTCTTTGAGATTTCAAGAGGAAGGAGAGGATTGTTAAACCTTATTATCATCTTTTGCTAGCATATACTCAGGAATTAAAGGTATACTTTATTCCTATTTTTATTTTTAGTTTTGGTAGTATATGTATATATCTTCTTAGTATGATTTGGAAATCACGTGAATTGTGATAGATATATGTGCATATAGTTTTGCAAAATCTGTAATTGTCATGTATACTTGATACTTGTTGATTAAATTCGTGAGAAATTGGTGCGTAGGAAAGAAATTGAAATATCAGTGTTATTGTTCTAAAAATATGGCTTAGAAAGTATAAATTTTCATGATCAATACTTGTTATAATCTGTAATTTGTTGGTGGATTGTGATAATATGTTAAGAAACGAAAACAACGTAGTTTAAATCATGTCAATTTATTAGGAAACGAATTCGTGGCGATCGAATTTGTTAAAAGTGTAAAAATGGAAGAAATTTTGAAAAACTATGGTTTTGATTCCTCAAAATGATGTATATGTGATGTTTTGTATATAGAATGGTGTATAGCATGCTTAACTAGGATATTACAAAGTTATAGATGTTGAAGTGTGGTGAAATTCAGTGGAATTAGGATTTTTGGCCTATAACAGAGTCTAAGTTTGCGTTCTACAAAATTAAAACCAATGCATCGCGCGGGCGCGCTATCTGGCGCACTGCTGCCTCGCGGCCGCGCTGCATCTGGTCGCAGGTGTAACGCCCCAAAATTTGTTCTATTTTCACATCCGGATTCCGTATGTCACGATCCCATCTTCTTCCAAACATACATCATTATATACTGAAATATACCAATATACATTCTAAATTCCCAGGTTCTAAAACCTTATAACTCCTTTCATTATAAATAACGATAATTACATTATCCTTTACATCTTACACGAGTAACTTTCATCCGCCACTAAGGATACATAATTGTTCATTAAACTAATCTAAAGTTCATTTAACTTATTTCATATTGAAAGCCATCGCTCGATCTTCTCGCTCATCCACATTCTGAATGGCACTTCATCTGGATACCGCCAGCTTGATCTTTACAGGATCCTTAAGTTTTTCTAACATCTTTCGCTGAAAATATTTTTCATTTAAAGCAAGTGTGAGCATTCAATTGCTAAGCAAGTCATAGCAGTTGAACAAATAACTTCAAGAGTTTAAACGTTCCTTTAGAACTTTGATAACCGAAAAAAGGTTATGAAGCAGCTTGAATAATAGAAGTAATCTCAATTCCTATCATTTTAAAACATTATTCGCATGCACTTTGAAATACTTCCATTCTTCTACCTTTTCCCTACATATTTTATCTGGCTAGAATCATTAGCACAGACTTAATAATAACGAATCATGTATCATTCTCTTATTGAACAATTAAATCATAGAACAGTTCATCTCATAGAAACACCGAAGTGTTCACATTTTGGCTCAAGGCCTCATACGTTCTACCAGCTTGTACAAATATCACACATTCGCACATAGACAGAACTTCTCAAGTTCAACATGTGAGAAGTTTAAGAAACTAGCATTCATTTAGAATATGAATGAAGTGAGCAAACTTTCCTTACATACAGCAACAGCTTACGCTGAACTGCTCATTCTAGTTCCTATGTAGCACATAAGAAAAACAACACGTACACTAATTAGTCATGTATATTTTACTTATGCATTAGTTTTCTTAACTTTACTTCTTAGGGTTCGCGTTCTTGTAACCTAAGTTTACGCGACCACTTTCATTACCGTTCTATGGCTTCGTGACATATGGAGATGTCTTACTTTTACGTTCATCATCTTTGATGTTTTATATCTTATCTTCTTCTTATAACTTCTATAGGACTCATTACACATCACTTCTCTGCTAGTAGTCCATATGGTACTCTGAGTGGTTTCCCACAAACAACCAACAATAAAGTTCCCGTCTCATCTACACTGCCCATAATACTGAGTTAGATCGGTTGCCAGTTTTGTATATACCTTCGCTCTCTGAAGGAATTGTTTACCCCAACTCCCATGTGTCAACCATCAAAGGTTATGATTGTACTACAACTTAACTTATCTTAACTTATCCGAACTATTAAACTATAATCTTCGTTAAGTTAATTTCTCATTCCTTATGGCTTACTGGAAACTAAATGCCACCCCTCACGATTCATTCTTATATGACTCACCTTCGGCTTTCATTACTCTTATTATCGTTCATTACGGCTTTCTCGATAATTCATGTCTTACTTACTACCTTTGTCAACGTCTAGGTCATACAATTAAGGTATACTTAGAACGTTCGTCTGACGCGAATACGATTCACAAGGATCATTTATGTATTCAACGTTCACGTTACTCATATTTTAATCTCCCATTCAACCTTTACTCAAGGTTTTAATCACTTTCGATTGTTATCCATCCCATGAACCCCATGTTCATTAGTCATTCTTAATGTCCAAGCCATACCGTTCATTGTATTCTAAGACTTCTTACAACTGCATTACATTTATTCTCTTCTTGATCTTTTAATCTCTTTCGACCATTTCGTTTAACCATAACTAAAGGTTTAATTCACTTGGTTAAGTGTTATATTAGTTGAACATTATCTTCTTTATCTTCCCATACGTTTCCCACAAGTGTTGAGCAGTTAAAAGCTATTCTCTGGACTTTTCCCTACACTGGTGTTGCGGCGCCACTCTCTTCTTTATCTCTCGCGCTGTGGCATGAATTTACAGTACCCGGCTCCCTAGTTTGGCGCTAAAGTGCCACCTTACAAGGCATGGTTGGCGTCACGGTGCCAAGCCCTAACCCTAGAAAATTTCTTTAAGTGTTAAATTCAATTTGAGACGCTTACTTCCCGCTTCCATAAATTATTCGTTATAACTCAGAACGAGGTCGTTCTAAAGCCATTCTCTTCTGTATCTTACGTACTTCAATACCCCTCAGACTGAAGTTCATTCTGAATTAGTTAACATCCCATTCAATTAGCTTTATCTTCACCCATCGTTCATTTTACGTTTTTAACGCTCTTTGTTTGTTCGTCCGTAATTCGGTTATCCAAACTCAGAATTCGTTTGTTCTTGAGTCCATGACTCACGTTTTCAACATTCTCTTACATTCTTAGGAAACCCTACACGTTTGGGTTCATTTACTAACTTTCTAATTCTCGTTTGTCTCGAAATTTTTTCCATAACTTCATTATATCTAAGTTTTAATTCATTCTTCATGAATGTTTCTACCGTTCCTAACCAAGCAATATGCATCTAACATATACGCGATGGTTTTAAACTTGTCCATCAATAACAAATATCCTACGATGGTTTTAAATTTGTCAATCAACATTTTTCTTCGTGTTCTTCGCATGTTCTTCGTGTTCTTCGTTCGTTCTTCATTTTAATCAATATTTTGGATTACGATTTCACTTTTTATTGGAATTTGATGTTATAGAACATCATTCATTACTTATTTTACGTACTTATTCATATAATCCATTCGGATCGTTCTAATTCATTATGAATCTTATACTTCCTTAAGAAATTTAAAAACTAAACTTTTAATTCTTATTTTCATTATTTCTCATGATTTCAACCATATGAAATCATTCATAACCTCATCTACTTCTTATTCTCATTAATTTATGTTTTAAACATATAAGACTTAAAGAGAATTTAAATTCGACTAGGTTTTAGGTTACCTCTCTTCTTTATTTTTCTTCCGCTAGACAAAGTCAGCGATTCGCAAGCTTTTCTATTTCACAATCACCTTCAATCCGATCATTCACACTCATTCTCTTCCTTCTTCGTCTCAATCCGAACCCTTTCTCTCTCTCCCTCTCTAGTTGTAGGATTTTTAAAATCTCATTTAAATGAAAGTTAGCTTCCTATTTATAGAAAATCCAATGCTAGGGCAAAATAGTCATTTCACCCCCTAACCTCCTTACTATTCACACCTCCATACTATTCATGACTTAAGTGTTAAATTAACTTAGCCCTTAAGTCTACATAGCCTTTAAGTTTCGTGGTTCCGTCTTTCAGGTTTTCATCCGACAGTTTTAAAAACTGCAATTCTCAGAATCCAAATATTTTTGGATATTTCATCTTTCCTTTACCGATTAACTTTTACGTATTCTTTGGATTTCCGGAAAACTGAGAAACACTTTTTGGTGCTAAGCATTTTCCTTCACATTTTCCCTTAACGTAGCTAAACGAATGAAAAATACACAACAGTACTTTTCGTCGTTTTTAATTTTTTTGATTTTTGCACGTTTTTTTTAGAAAAACTTTTATCGGCTTACTTAACTTTTCACGATATTTTATCATCAAATCTTTCGACGGAATGTCATTTCGACATACCAAACTCTCGAAAAGGCTTAGGTTATTCAAACCCTAACTCTTAGGTTTCGTCGGGTGAATAGTGCCTATTTCGTCTTTTTCCCCGAAAATATTTTTGTTCTTGGAAAATTTTCATTTTTGTCTAGGAAATTATTACTCGTTCAGTCTAGCTCGTAGCCAGAATTCTCCCGACTTATAATCATCCTAGGTTCTATAACGATAAATAAACACATAGCACATAATATTATTAATAAAAATTCATTTTATTAATAACTAATTCTTTAAACTTAAATTCTGGACGATCCTAATTTTTAGGTTGTTACACTCTTCCCCTCTTTTAAAAATTTCGTCCTCAGAATTTCTTACAACCACACCCTTACCCTGGTCATCACACTCACCCCTTCTTCACAGAATTTCGTCTTCGAAATTTTAGCTTACTCTTATTCTCAACTTCTCTTCAATGGAGTCCTAATCCTTCAAACATTCCCTCACCTTCATAACTTTAGAAAGAATTATGAAGTAGAATGAACAACGAAGAATATAAAAATTCCTTTAAAATATTTCATACTTTTGCTCAGGGGTTAAATCGACCATGAAGTCTTACTAGGTTTAACAGTATGAAGTCATACCCTTTATTCCACGGTCAGTTTATAATCACAAAGAAAGAAAACTACCTCTTACCCACCGTATACCCCATTTCGGGATATGTTCACCTCAAACATAATCATTAGATTTTGCAGCAAAACAATTTGTTTTGGCACAACATCTTCAAAGAAAGCTTAATTTTCTTTTAAACATGACATACCATTTGCCTAGCCGAATCAAGTAGCTTAGACCATACCAATAAATTGGATATCAACGTGAAACATTCATCTAGTCAACTCAATTGACATTGACTACTTCTTTAAATTCTTTTTCAATACATCAAAACGTTTTATGATGTCATGATACCGTACTTTTCACAGTACGTTGAGGACTTCTTCAGTTTGTGACTTCGTCATTATACATCATACCATAGCGAGTTATTGATCCTAAGATCACATCCAACACCAGGTTCAATTACATTAATATCTCCATCCTTGCATCAATTGCACTGATGATATAAAATTCATTTTGATATTTCAAATCAATTTCTGTCTAGCCGAAACAATTAGCATAGACATACCAAGAATAGTTCTTTTAAAAATCTATTGGTTCCAAAAGTTGAACCAATTCTTTCCTTTATCAAAATGTACATATAAGCACGATTTTAATAAAGTTCGAAGTCTAGCATAGCTAGATGACTTGGAATATCCTATTCTCCATCTTCTTTCATTGTCTTACTGCGACAATACTTAATCTTCTCTAGCACTTTCAATACTAAGCCTACTGAAAATAACTTATTTTCAATCTAAACATCCTTATACCTTAGTACAGTCCATCAACTTACCACACATTATGAGTTCAGGAACTTTCCATAATAATATGAGTTTAAGAACTATCCCAGATAAACCATAAGAGTACATTCGCTGAGAAGTTCAAAAACCTACCATATCATTATGAGTCACGAACGTACCATAAGTATGAGTTTCAAGAACTCGCACCTACCTTATCGTTCTCTACCTACCAAGTATATACATGAGAAAAGATTCACCTTCTCGTCATATATATCTTGACAGCGCAACCAATTCCAATGATTATCACTGTAATAAGCTAAGCAGTTGTTACACCAAGTACAAACCTCTGCCCATAACAAAGGTTCATACAACTCAGCTATCACATGAGTCCTCAATTGAAATTTTTACAACATCTAAATCTCTCTTTACTAAATACAAATTTTCTTTAATTCATATATTATCCTTCTCAACTCAATTTGAGTTCTTCTTCCCGTACTACTTCGTAGTACTATAAATCATTCATCGTTTAACAGCTCATCTGTTACTACGATTCACTATGATCACGTGGTGATCTTCTTATCCCTCTCTCTACGATTATAGTCTTAGATACTCTTACCTAAGATTTATAACCTATCAGCTCTGATACCAATTTGTAACACCTCGAAATCCGATCTATTTTCACATCCGGATTCCGTACATCACGATCCCATCTTCTTCCAAACATACATCATTATTTACTGAAATATAACAATATACATTCTAAATTCCCAGGTTCTAAAACCTTATAACTCTTTTCATTACAAATAATGATATTTACATTATCCTTTACATCTTACACGAGTGACTTTCATCCGCCACTAAGGATACATAACAGTTCATTAAACTAATCTAAAGTTCATTTAACTTATTTCATATTACAAGTCTTCGCTCGATCTTCTCGCTCATCCACATTTTGAATGGTACTTCATCTGGATATCGTCAGCTTAATCATTACGAGATCCTTAAGTTCTTCTAACATCGTTCGCTGAAAATGTTTTTCATTTAAAGCAAGTGTAAGCATTCAGTTACTCAACAAGTTATAGCAGTTAAACAAACAACTTCAAGAGTTTAAACGTTCCTTTAGAACTTTGATAATCGAACAAAGGTTATGAAGCAGCTTGAATAATAGGAGTAATCTCGATTCCTATCATTTTAAAACATTATTCACATGCACTTTGAAATACTTCCATTCTTCTACCTTTTCCCTGGACATTTTGTCTGGTAATAATTACATTATCCTTTAAGTGTTAAATTCAATTTGAGACGTTTACTTCCCGCTTCCAAAACATATCCGTTATAGCTCAGAACGAGGTTGTTCCAAAGCCATTCTCTTCCTTATCTTGCATACTTCAATACCCCCCAGACAGAACTTCATTCTGAATCCATTAACATGCCATTCAATTGGCTTAATCTTCACCCTTCGTTCATTTTACTTTTTTAATGCTCTTTACTTATTCGTCCGTAATCCGGTCATCCAAACTCGAAATTCATTTGTTCTTGAGTCCACGACTCACGTTTTCTACATTCTCTTACATTCTTAGGAAACCCTATATGTTCGGGTTCATTTACTAATTTTCTAACTCTCATTTGTCTTTTACAAAAAAAATTCATATCTTCGTTATAGCTAAGTTTTAATCCGTTCTTCATGAATGTTTCTACCGTTCCTAACCAAGAAATATGCATCTAACTTATACGCGATGGTTTTAAACTTGTCCATCAACAACAAATATCCTACGATGGTTTAAAATTTGTCAATCAACAACGTTCTTCGTGTTCTTCGCATGTTCTTCGTGTTCTTCGTTCGTTCTTCATTTTAATCGATATTTTGGATTACGATTTCACTTTTTATTGGAATTTGATGTTATAGAACATCATTCCTTATTTATTTCACCTACTTATTCATATAATCCACTCGGATCGTTCTAATTCATTACGAATCTTATACTTCCTTAAGAAAATTATAAACTAAACTTTTAATTCTTATTTTCATTATTTCTCATGATTTCAATCATATGAAATCTTTCATAACCTCATCTACTTCTTATTCTCATTAATTTATGTTTTGAACATATAGAACTTAAAGAGAATTTAAATTCGACTAGGTTTTAGGTTACCTCTCTTCTTTATTTTTCTTCCGCTAGACAAAGCCGGCGATTCGCAAGCTTTTCTATTTCACAATCACCTTCAATCCGATCATTCATACTCATTCTCTTCCTTCTTAATCTCTATCTGAACCCTGTCTCTCTCTCCCTCTCTAGTTGTAGGATTTTTAAAATCTCATTTAAATGAAAGTTAACTTCCTATTTATAGAAAATCCAAAGCTAGGGCAAAATAGTCATTGCACCCCCTAACCTCCTTACTATTCACACCTCCATATTATTCATGACTTAAGTGTTAAATTAACTTGGCACTTAAGTCTACTTAGCCTTTAAGTTTCGTGGTTCCGTCTTTCGGGTTTTCTTCTGACAGTTTTAAAACCTGCAATTCTCGGAATCCAAATATTTTTGGTTATTTCGTCTTTCCTTTACCGATTAACTTTTACGTATTTTTTGGATTTCGAAAAAACTGAAAAACACTTTTTGGTGCTAAACGTTTTCCTTCACGTTTTCCCTTAACGTAGCTAAACGAATAAAAAGTACATAGTAGTATTTTCGTCATTTTTATTTTGTCCGATTTTTGCACGTTTTTTTGAGAAAAACTTTTATCGGCTTACTTAACTTTTCACGATATTTTATCGTCAAATCTTTCGAGGGAATATTATTTCGACATACCGAACTCTCGAAAAGGCTTAGGTTATTCAAACCCTAACCCTTAGGTTTCTTCGGGTGAATAGTGCATATTTCGTCTTTTTTTCCCCAAAATATTTTTGTTCCCGGAATATTTTAATTTTTGTTTAGAAAATTATTACTAGTTCAGTCTAGCTCGTAGCCAGAATCCTCCCAACCTATAATCATCCTAGGTTCTAGAATGATTAATAAACACATAACACATAATATTATTAATAAAAATTCATTTTATTAATAACTAATTCTTTAAACTTAAATTCTGGACGATCCAAATTTTCGGGTCGTTACAGCTGGCGCGCTATTTCCGCGTGGGCGCGTGGTAACCCAATGTAATACTGGAAAAGCCACGCCAGTAGCCAGTCACAGACAGTGAAGTCTGCTACTTCTGCAGACTTTGGTCATTTGTTATAATATGGCTTAATGATTATGTTAACGTGTTAAATGTGTAAAAACAAGGTTACAGCAGAGGTGTATCATGTGGTTAGTAATTCTAAATTGTAAAGTTAGTAAGTGGTGAGAATGATATGTATGATTTAAGGAACTTAGTGAGAAATGAATAAGTGTTGAGAAATGTACACTTGTGGTTCTGCAATATGTATGGTAATGAAAGACTTGTACTAAAATGATAAGATTAGCTAGAATTGTACATGTTATTGTATGTTAGCATATCTAATAGATATTGTGATTCCACTAAAATGTGTAGGTCAACGTGAGTTATAATATTATAGCTTACGCTTGAAGCAAGTTTTCTAACTCTACCTTGTGATTATTGAGCAAGTTTATTTACCCTAACTCAATTACAATTGCGCCTGTTTCATAGCTATGCTATCTTTAAGTCAAGCAATCTCTTTATTCCTAAATTTTACATTGAAGTTAAGCAAACCTATTGATTTCATCTCGTGTATGATTGTACAAGCTCTTGTAACCTAATTTGTTACATCAAGCGAGTTTTACTTTCCTTATTATCATTCAAAGCATATATTGTTCTAATATTTTGATTCAAAGGAGATTGTTCTAACTATTCTGAATATAGCGCTTTGCATGTATATCATGTTTACTCAATTATATATTGTTGTTATTCAATCTTTAACTTTGATAACCTTGTTCAAATCATTATTGTTGTATTAAACCTTCAAGTAGTAAGCAAACCATTATTCATTGAATTAATCTATAATTGAATAGTGTTCTAAAATTCTAGAAACACTAATAAGTTAGTTCCGAGCTAAACTTTCTTTAGTGCAGAAATTCTAAATTCAAGTTGAGACGAACAACCCTAGCAAAGGGGATTTTGTACGTGTAATGCTTAGATGTTTGTGCACAATACATGGTACAAAGGGCTGATCCCCCTAAGTACGTTAAGAAGGGTCTGTATAGTCTAAATGACTGTTAAGGTTGAGGTAATAATACCTAAATACCAGAGATATAGTTCGTGGTCTTAAGACCCTCAGATATTGATTTCGAACTTGTTTTCTATTTTGATTCGTAGAACTAGTTCATCATAGTTCAGCATTCGTTGTTCATTCTCATGTTGTTATCATTGCTACTTCATATATCAGGGAGCAATTGTTTTCTCGCTCTTGCATTTAACACTGCAGCTAAAGTTGAGAAAGTTGATGAGCCATCCACTAGCAAATGAAAGAGCAAGATGTCCAAGTGTTGAAGACTTATGAGAATTTTTATTTTAATGAATTATGTTAAAGACTTGTTTTAATATATGATGTATTCCGCAAACTGATGTAATAAGTTTAAGGTTAGATTACCTGGGATTTCTTTTGAGTTGATGATGTAACCCTTTAATGGGAAAGATTAAATGTTTAATTATTTAAATTATGTCTTTATCCTTTATGATGGGTAGTTAGATGTAATGGTTTTGGTAAGTGAACACCAAATCTTGTGGGAATGGAGTACCTGGATTTGGGGGTGTCACATGATATCTACAAAAGAGATGTAGGAATGGGACTCTAAGGTGTATGGAGAAAGACCAAGCTTAGAGACTTATAAATAAAGTACACGGTGGAGTGTGTGGGCCACACATGAGCGGTCCCTTACTTGCCAAAAAGATATTAAGAACATATCATTATTGGATCTCCCTCAAAGCAAACTGTGATGATCACGTCAAGAGATGTTATGAATGCCAAATTCATGGAAATGTTATTCACACTTCACCAAACGAACTATACTGTATGTGTTCACCATGACCTTTCTCCATGTGGGGGATAGACGTGATCGACTTAATTGAGCCCAAAGCCAGCTACGGTCATCAATTCATCTTCACTATGATCGACTACTTCACAAAGTGGGTAGAAACTACCTCATTTCCCAAAGTCACCCAGGATGTAATCGTTAGTTTCATCAGAAATAATGTGATTTGTCGATACAGACAACCGGAGGTGATCGTATCAGACAATGCCAAGAATCTAAATAATCAGATGATGAAGGAATTGTGCAGTAAATTCCATATCAAACATCTCAATTTCGTTATCTATCATCCCAAGATGAATGGAACATATGAAGCATGTGACAACCCGATATTTTCTATATAAATAAATCATAAATTTTGCGTATAATTTTTTTATTTATTAAAATAAATATGAATGATATGTGACATGGTAATGTGTAATTATAATTATATGTGTGATAAATAAAATTTATTTATTACATTAAGTATTGCAAATAAATAAATTTTTAGAATTATTGATTATTATCAATTATAATTTTTATACTAATTAATTCCTTATTGGAAATGCTTTTATTATTTTCTATGAAAATATAATCTTATATTATTTAAATAATATATGAAATGATTTTAGAATAATAATAATGATTATTTTATTATATGAATTTTGTTCAAGATATTAAGTAAATTATTTCTACTTAATTATAAGGTTAATTATGGCAGATAAAATCAGATATGGAATCCAAACCCTAATTCTGGATTTTGATTAAGGAATGATAATAATATTATAATATTTTAATTTTTTAGTGCTATAAATATGTACTGTATATGTGAATCGGTGATGGTTGGCCAATTATGGTGTTATGAGTTAAACCTTATTAATACTGTGTGAAACCCTAATTTAAAATACAAATTAGAGTTTAAAGTTATTGGACAATTGCGATAATGTGGTTAATGTCTGGTATTATAAATATAATCGCTAATTAGGAAAGCCCTAATTATGGTCGCAAAACCCTAATTATGAAATCAAAACCCTAACTGATATTTAGGAACCCTAATCTATAGAATAAACCCTAATTAATATTTCTAAAATCCTAATTTTTGGAAATGAGAAACCCTAATTTGAAATTCAAATTAGAGTTCAAAATTATTGGTAATTGTGATTAGTTGATTAATTAACAAGTATTCGAATTACAATTGTTAATTATAGAAAACCTAAATTGTTAAACCCTAATTACTAAACTATAACCCTAAATTAGTAATTAGAAACCCTAATTGTAATTTGGTAACCCTAATTACCAAAAGGATAAACCCTAATTACTAAATTAGCAAAGTTAATTATAATTAGAGATATTAAACCCTAATGTTACTGTATAAGGTAATTAGAAAATTAATCATAATTATGAAACCTTAATTTCAAAATTTTAGAAACTAAAATTTATTTAATTTTTCTTTAATTTTTTTTTGCAAACTCTAATTGCTAAATCCTACATTTTGTGCTAAACCTTAGGGTTAAACGCTAAGGGTCAAACCCTAAGGCTTTGTATCAAATGACCAATCTAGAAATAAAAATTATATAGAAATGACCAAAAAGCCCTTTTATCACATTTTTATGTTTGTTTGCAAATCTTTACAAGATGTGGGTTGGTAACCTAACCTACCTGCCCCATGTGCTCAAAATGAAAGCACATTAGCCTCTAGCTCAACCATTCATGCATCTTGCTTGTCTATATATAGATTGAGAGAGAGAAAAATTGTATTTGTTAGCCATTTTGTTCACAATACACAAGCCTTTTTCCCTCAACCAAAACCAACAAAATTAGCAAGCTTTTAGTCCCATATACCAGCCCCACGAAATCCCATACCAAATCAGCAACACAAGATCAGAAATTAATCAAAGAAGGTATAAACCCTAGCCTTAATTTCTGTCCAAAAATTCGGTGTTAGATGTTAGTTTGATTGTTAAAATATGTTGTATAGGGTATATAATGATGATCTGGGTTGCTAGATGTTAGATCCATAACATCTAGAGGCTCGGATTTGAAGATTTGTCGAATATGGAAAAATTTTATTTTGTGGTCTGACATCAAATGTCAGAGGCTGTAAATCTCAGCATGTTTATGATTTTTGTGTTTTGAAGGTTTATACTTGTAGTAGTGTATGTGTTATTTAGTCTGAAAGTGGAATCAAAGTCAGAACATGAACCGATTGAAAGTTAATCGTGGTCAAACCACGTTGACCGACCATGACTGGGTGTTTCTGGGTAACCCAGAAACAGCCCAGCACCGGCCTGACAACGTTTTGATTAGACCAGATCTATCAGTGTGTGTATGTTTTAATTCTTTTGTTGCATTACAGTTATAGCATAGTAGTTATTCTACAGGTTAATACTCTTAGATAGCTTTTATCACAAACGTATGAGAATTGAAGTATTGTCAAACTAGGCAGAAAGTCCACGGATGAACTTTCTGGGTAAACCAGAAAGTTCATAAGCGTGGTTTCTAACAACTTTTGACCGGACAAGATCTTGGTATTATGTTATTGTTTTAGTTATGTTTTGTGATAGATCTACTCTTTGACATGTTGGCTAGACACTTGAAACTCTTAGATCACAAAAATAACACAAGATTAGCAAGTCGTGGAAGCTTAAAGCAGGCAGGTCGAACTGTTCTTTATTTCTGGGTAACCCAGGAAATGAAGAACAGACCTGACAACATTTTTGAAGGCACAGATCTCGTTGGTTATATGTTGTATGAACTTGTTTGTTGTTCAATTTTATATTCGTGCATTAGTATTACATTATGTGTCCAACAACTTGCCCAGAAGCACATCACACACTATTATAATCATGGTCAAAGTAGTTATGTAGTACACTGCTATGAATGTTCAAGAACAGCTCAAGAACATGAAGAACACCTATAGCGACCGCTATAGGTGGTCTTTAGCGACAAATAGTATTTTATTTTCTGGAAATTATTTAATAAATAGAAAAAAATAGTTTTTAATTATTAAAAATACAAAATAAATTATTAAAAATTATTTTAAATTCTGAAAAATAGTTTTTAATTATTTTAAATGTATTTCATAAATATTTAATATTTTTGTAATATTAAAAGTATTTAATTTATTTAATTATAATATTAAATAAATTATTTAAAAACGATTTTAATATTTGAAAAATCATTTAAAATTATATTATGGTATAAGAAAATAATTGAAGTTATTTTTGATAACTTTTAATATTATGTGATAATTTTCATTAATAAATTAATATTAATGATAATTAATTAATTTATTAAATGAATTAAATAAATAAAATAAAAATGATTTTATTAAATTAAAAATCATTTTAAATAATAATAAGGTATTTAAAAATATTTTAAGTTATAAAATTTAACTTTTAACATTTAAAGGTTAAATTTATTAATTAATGATTATTAATGATATTAAAGTTATTTAATATTTATATTAAATAAATTAGTTTAAAAATGATTTTATTATTATAAAAATCATTTTAAATGAAAATAAAGTATTTAAAGATATTTTAAGATATAAAATATAACTTTTAATATTTAAAGGATAATTTCATTAATAATTTAATATTAATAATTTTTAATTTATTATTAATGATATTAAATTTATTTAATAATTATATTAAATAAATAGTTTAAAAAAGGTTTTATTAATTTAAAAATCATTTAAAAGGGATATAAATGAATTAAAAATATTTTAAGTTATAATAAATAACTTTTAATATTTAGATAAATAGTACATTAATATTTTGATATTAATGGTACTTATTTAATAATGTTTTTTAATATTTTAAAAAATCATTTAAGGGTAATATAAATGTTTTAAAAATATTTTGAGTTATTATACATAACTTTAATATTTTGGCAATGGTTTCATTAATAGTTTATTATTAATTAAATATTAATGATAATAGAATTGTTTATTATTTAAATCATTTAATAATGATTCTGATATTTCAAAATTATGGTAAATGGAAATAATTATTTTATAATTATTATAAGGTCATGAAACATAGTGCGACTGTTGTTTAAGTTATCTATTTGGATATTGAACTTCGGGATAGAGTCTTAGACTCAATTTTTACCCGATAAAGTTGTCGGTAGGCCGACATGTTTCAGAAATTGATCTAGACTTAGATAATTTAGTTAGTTAACTGTTTATTTGTGAGTCAATGATTGTTGAACATGTGTGATAATGTGAATAGGGAATGTGCTGACAGCAATAAGCAGCGTTATGTGTTACGTTATGATATACTAATCAGTAAAATGATCTGATTAATGATAGGTCGTGATAGAAAAGATAAATCTAAGTTGTGTAATTATAAGCAGCGCATCAGGCAAGTATCCTACCTTTGCATTTTCTTTATGCAATGGACAAGTGTAAGAATGTTTCAGAATTATACTATTACTGTACAGATTATTAAACCTATATTATATACGCCCATTGATTATCATCATGTTAGTATATGATAATTCAGATATATATTCTGTTCGTTAATTTCTATAAATGATTATACAAGTGTCCCCACTTGGATAATCATTGTATTTAATCACATGTTGATACACCTTTGATATACATATATGTTGAATTATATATCATTGTTGAACAAGATAAGACCTTTGTAATGAAAACCCGATAGGTATGAACATCCCGAACATGGGAAAATTTTTATGCGCTACGGCGGACAAAGGATGAACGATAATATAGTTCTAGCAATGTAGTATTGATCAATACAGGGTACAACGGGGCTGATCACCCTCCGTGCCGGTAAGCAATGGCCAGTTTACAGATGAATTTCTGTTTAAACTCTTTTGAAAATGAAAATAATGTTCATAGTATGTCACAGAAACCCCATGTATAGTCAATATGTTGTTTCAAAAATTTGAACGAGGGTTGTTATGTTATTATTATTGGTACAGATTACTTCACAACTATTGACCGGTTGTAGAAAGCTATTATAAAGAAAACATTTAAATTCTTTCAACTTATATATATATATATATATATATATATATAAATACTTGCTGGGCACTCAAATGTTCATCCTTGCTTAATTTAAATGTTTTCAGCTAAGTGTGAACAACTAGAAGGCTCGGCTAGGATCAAGTAAAAAGGAAAGCCAATAGAACATGTTATTGGTATCATTTGTAATAGATAGACTATATTAAATTAATGATATGTATTATATATCATGTAAAGAATGTAGTAAAGGTTACGTACTTGGGATTAGACTTTGATAAATGTAAGTTAAGTTTAAGTTTTATATTATGGTTATTATTATTAGTATTATTTCGCTCATAAAAATGGTATCGTGAAGTACCGAGTTCGAGTTTCAAGTATCCGGGTTCGAGGACTTTACAGGTTGGTATCAGAGCTATAGGGTTAGAAACCTTAGGTGGGTTAGACCTTAGGCTATAACCTTAGAACAGAGGAAAATATTGAAAATATAAATAACTCATATAGAGTTTAAAAAGGAGATGAATTGAATAAATTCATCATCAAACAAAATAAAAGATAATTTATAAAACTATTATTTGTTGTGTGTATTTATTATTTGCTAGTCAGGATAATTTTGTGTGTAGGTGTTAGAAAGGAACAGAATTAGGATACCCTTAAGTCGTAAAGAATAAGTCAACGTCCATGACCAAGCCAATATCAAAGTCAATAACTGCAATAGAGGCTCACATTGAAAGCTACCTCAAAGAGGTGGTTATTTTGGAAAGTATAGTACTGGATCAAGAAACGCTAAGTATAACTGATAGGTAAAGTATAGTTAAAGGATTATAAGTGGTCAATGTCGAGTTCTTAAACTCATATGTTTGTGATGAGTTCTTAAACTCATAAGTGTTGAAAGTTGTGACAAACTGGATATAGTTATGTGTAAATGGATATTGAGGATAATGGAAATAGATAGGTTATTAAGCAATTGATCCTTAGTGAAGGCGAAAGAAATAGGTAGTATTAACATTAGTTGAATATATATGATTCCGTGTTGTGTATATGATAAGTATGTTTGTGTAATGAAATTATTTTAATCTTTGTGTTGGACAAAGTTATAAATCCCGACTTTTATAATCACAAAGGGATAACGAATGTTTAAAGCACAATGTGCTATGGTATGTCAAGTGCTATGAATATGAGTCTATGTTAGATTAATAGGATAAGTTGGTATAAAGATAGTAGACATTTATTTGGTCACTGGTTATTACAGTAGACCGAGTTTTCAAAATCTAATATTTTGAGTACATGATTATTTGAATAGAAAGTTTTACGTTATATGTTAAGCGTTTACGATAAGGCTTAGAATGTAAGGAATAATTTATGATAATACCGTCAAGACGAAAGCCAAACCAAAAAGCAGAAGAATCTGTCAACAAAGTTGGAGGACAACCAGACCCGACAAAGAATTTTGCGATTATGGACACTCAAGCTGTGGAGAACGGAATACCAGCTGCGAAAGATCAACCAGATAATCGAACGTAGAACGTTAAAGACTTCAAGACGGTCCTATCGCCAGAATTCAAAGGTACAAATGACCCTGTAGAAGCCCAGATTTGGGTTAGGGAAATTGAATAGGTGTTCATGATAGCTAAGGTAGCTGAGGGGCAAAAGACCACTTTTGCCACCTACATGGTGAAGGGTGAAGCAAATTTTTGGTGGGAAGCATATTAGATAAGGGCAGGAGCAGGTGTGGTAATATGGGATAGGTTTAAGACTTTATTTTTCAAAAATTATTTTTCTGCTAGTATGTAAGCTAGAATGGAGGTAAAATTTCTGGAGTTGAAGCAAAGGGATATGTCAGTTGCGGAATATGCCGCAAAATTTAATGAATTGGCTAGGTTTGCTCTTCATCAAGTCTATACGGAGGCTAGAAAAACAAGAAGGTTTGAGCTGGGATTAAAACCCTGACTCTACAACAAGGTGAAAGTGTTGCAGATTCCTACATTTGCAGCACTCATAGAGAAAGCGATTATTGCTAAGGAGGGAAGTGAGGCCTATTGCTAAAGAGGGAAGTGAGGCCATGAGCCTCTACAACAAGGTAAGAAGGAACAAGGGTAAGGTTGAGGGAGCTGTGAAGGTAGGAATTAATAATGAAAGTAAATGTGGAAACAAACAAAGGGAATAGGAGCAAAAAGAGGAAGGCGAACAACTTTGGAAGTGTGCAGGTGAAGCAAGAAGGTGTGAAGAAGAAGCAGGTGGGACAATGACTTGTGGAAAGAACCACTCGGGAAAATGTTAGCAAGGAAAGTTTGTGTGTTATAAGTATAGGCAGAAGGGACATATCTCTCCCGACTGTCTCAATCCAAGAATGTATAGTAAGTGTTTCAAGTATGGATCAATGGAGCATAAGGTGAAAGACTGTCCAAGAAAGATAACGGTGGTAAGGAATGCAAATATGGGAAAAGGCAGCAGGACATTGGCGACAACGGGACCAACTTCAACAAATAAACCAATGAAATCAACCGCAAACGTCTTCAGCGGGACTGTTCGGGATTCGGTAGCAACCGGAGATGCAACTCCAGGT
Organism: Panax japonicus; assembly: GCA_020205505.1. NCBI lineage: Eukaryota > Viridiplantae > Streptophyta > Magnoliopsida > Apiales > Araliaceae > Panax > Panax japonicus. The sequence continues at coordinate 31,167,592 of CM035099.1, forward strand.
ATTACTCGAACCAATTTTTATTTTCTTATATATTGATTTCTTATATATAGTAAGTTATTTTTATAAATTATTTTGAAGGAGGAATTTGAGTTCTTTTAGAAATCAAATTTCCGTTTAATCAGAAAGACAAGCTTTATGTGATAGTTAAAGATCGATTCGATCAATCATGATTGAGATCTACTTGCAATGATTGTGAATGTTATGTACCCTGGTATGTATAGATTTTAAAGTGGTGATTCCAAGGACGGAATCTTTATAAGGGAGGGTAAATGTGACAACCCGATATTTTCTATATAAATAAATCATAAATTTTGCGTATAATTTTTTTATTTATTTATTAAAATAAATATGAATGATATTTAACAAGGTAATGTGTAATTATAATTATATGTGTGATAAATAAAATTTATTTATTACATTAAGTATTGCAAATAAATAAATTTTTAGAATTATTGATTATTATCAATTATAATTTTTATACTAATTAATTCCTTATTGGAAATGCTTTTATTATTTTCTATGAAAATATAATCTTATATTATTTAAATAATATATGAAATGATTTTAGAATAATAATAATGATTATTTTATTATATGAATTTTGTTCAAGATATTAAGTAAATTATTTCTACTTAATTATAAGGTTAATTATGAGAGATAAAATCAGATATGTAATCCAAACCCTAATTCTGGGTTTTGATAAAGGAATGATAATAATATTATAATATTTTAATTTTTCAGTGCTATAAATATGTACTGTATATGTGAATCGGTGATGGTTGGCCAATTATGGTGTTATGAGTTAAACCTTATTAATACTGTGTGAAACCCTAATTTAAAATACAAATTAGAGTTTAAAGTTATTAGAAAATTGCGATAATGTGGTTAATGTCTGGTATTATAAATATAATCGCTAATTAGGAAAGCCCTAATTATGGTCGCAAAACCCTAACTGATATTTAGGAACCCTAATTTGTAGAATAAACCCTAATTAATATTTCTAAAATCCTAATTTTTGGAAATGAGAAACCCTAATTTGAAATTCAAATTAGAGTTCGAAATTGTTGGTAATTGTGATTAGTTGGTTATTTAACAAGTATTCGAATTACAATTGTTAATTATAGAAACCCTAAATTGTTAAACCCTAATTACTAAACTATAACCCTAAATTAGTAATTAGAAACCCTAATTGTAATTTAGTAACCCTAATTACCAAACGGATAAACCCTAATTGCTAAATTAGCAAAGTTAATTATAATTAGAGATATTAAACCCTAATTGTTACTATATAAGGTAATTAGAAAATTAATAATAATTATGAAACCTTAATTTCAAAATTTTAGAAACTAAAATTTATTTAATTTTTCTTTAATTTTTTTGCAAACCCTAATTGCTAAATCCTACATTTTGTGCAAAACCTTAGGGTTAAACCCTAAGGGTTTGTATCAAATGACCAATCTAGAAATAAAAATTATATGGAAATGACCAAAAAGCCCTTTTGTCACATTTTTATGTTTGCTTACAAATCTTTACAAGATGAGGGTTGGTAACCTAACCTACCTGCCCCATGTGCTCAAAATGACAACACATTAGCCTCTAGCTTAGCCATTCATGCATCTTACTTGTCTATATATAGATTGAGAGAGAGAAAAATTGCATTTGCTAGCCATTTTGTTCACAATACACAAGCCTTTTTCCCTCAACCAAAACCAACAAAATTAGCAAGCTTTTCAGTCCCATATTCCAGCCCCACAAAATCCCATACCAAATCAGCAACACAAGATCAGAAATTAATCAAAGAAGGTATAAACCCTAGCCTTAATTTCTGTCCAAAAATTCGGTGTTAGATGTTAGTTTGATTGTTAAAATATGTTGTATATGGTATATAAAGATGATCTGGGTTGCTAGATGTTAGATCTATAACATCTAGAGGCTCGGATTTGAAGATTTGTCGAATCTGGAAAAATTTTATTTTGTGGTCTGACATCAAATGTCAGAGGCTGTAAATCTCAGCATGTTTATGATTTTTGTGTTTTGAAGGTCTATACTTGTAGTAGTGTATGTATTATTTAGTCTGAAAGTGGAATCAAAGTCAGAACATGAACCGATTGAAAGTTAATCGTGGTCAAACCACGTTGACCGGCCATGACTGGGTGTTTCTGGGTAACCCAGAAACAGCCCAGCACCGGCCTGACAACGTTTTGATTAGACCAGATCTATCAGTATGTGTATGTTTTGATTCTTTTGTTGCATTATAGTTATAGTATAGTAGTTATTCTACAAGTTAATACTCTTAGATAGCTTTTATCACAAACGTATGAGAATTGAAGGATGGTCAAACTAGGCAGAAAGTCCACGGATAAACTTTCTGGGTAACCCAGAAAGTTCATAAGCGTGGTTTCTAACAACTTTTGACCGGAAAAGATCTTGGTATTATGTTATTGTTTTAGTTATGTTTTGTGATAGATCTACTCTTTGACATGTTGGCTAGACACTGAAACTCTTAGATCACAAAAATAACACAAGATTAGCAAGTCGTGGAAGCCTAAAGGAGGCAGGTCGAACTGTTCTTCATTTCTGGGTAACCCAGAAAATGAAGAACAGACCTGACAACATTTTTGAAGGCACAAATCTCGTTGGTTATATGTTGTATGAACTTGTTTGTTGTTCAATTTTATATTCGTGCATTAGTATTACATTATGTGACCAACAACTTGCCCAGAAGCACATCACACACTATTATAATCATGGTCAAAGTAGCTACGTTGTACACCGCTATGATTGTTCAAGAACAGCTCAAGAACAGCTCAAGAACATGAAGAACACCTATAGCGACGGTTCTGTAGCTATAGGTGGTCTTTAGCGACAAATAGTATTTTATTTTTCGGAAATTATTTAATAAATAGAAAAAAATATTTTTTAATTATTAAAAATATAAAATAAATTATTAAAAATTATTTTAAATTCTGAAAAATAGTTTTAATTATTTTAAATATATTTCATAAATATTTAATATTTTTGGAATATTAAAAGTATTTAATTTATTTAATTATAATATTAAATAAATTATTTAAAAATGATTTTAATATTTGAAAAATCATTTAAAATTATATTATAGTATAAGAAAATAATTGAAGTTATTTTTGATAACTTTTAATATTATGTGATAATTTTCATTAATAAATTAATATTAATGATAATTAAGTTATTTATTAAATAAATTAAATAAATGAATTAAAAATGATTTTATTAAATTAAAAATCATTTTAAATAATAATAAGGTATTTAAAAATATTTTAAGTTATAAAATATAACTTTTAATATTTAAAGGTTAAATTCATTAATTAATGATTATTAATGATATTAAAGTTATTTAATATTTATATTAAATAAATTAGTTTAAAAATAATTTTATTATTATAAAAATCATTTTAAATGAAAATAAAGAATTTAAAGATATTCTAAGTTATAAAATATAACTTTTAATATTTAAAGGATAATTTCATTAATAATTTAATATTAATAATTTTTAATTTATTATTAATGATATTAAATTTATTTAATAATTATATTAAATAAATAGTTTAAAAATGGTTTTATTAATTTAAAAATCATTTAAAAGGAATATAAATGAATTAAAAATATTTTAAGTTATAATTAATAACTTTTAATATTTAAATAAATAGTACATTAATATTTTGATATTAATGGTAATTATTTAATAATGTTTTTAACTATTTAAAAAAATCATTTAAGGGTAATATAAATGTTTTAAAAATATTTTGAGTTATTATACATAAATTTAATATTTTGGCAATGGTTTCATTAATAGTTTATTATTAATTAAATATTAATGATAATAGAATTGTTTATTATATAAATCATTTAATAATGATTCTGATATTTCAAAATTATGGTAAAAGGTAATAATTATTTTATTATTATTATAAGGTCATGAAAAATAGTGCGACTGTTGTTTAAGTTATCTATTTGGATATTGAACTTCGGGATAGAGTCTTGGACTCGATTTTTACCCGATAAAGTTGTCGGTAGACCGACATGTTTCAGAAATTGATCTGGACGTAGATAATTTAGTTAGTTAACTGTTTATTTGTGAGTCAATGATTGTTGAACATGTGTGATAATGTGAATAGGGAATGTGCTGACTGCAATAAGCAGCGTTATGTGTTACGTTATGATATACTAATCAGTAAAATGCTCTGATTAATGATAGGTCGTGATAGAAAAGATAAATCTAAGTTGCGTAATTGTAAGCAGCGCATCAGGCAAGTATCCTACCTTTGCATTTTCTTTATGCAATGGACAAGTGTAAGAATGTTTCAGAATTATACTATTACTGTACAGATTGTTAAACCTATATTATATACGCCCATTGATTATCAACATATTAGTATATGATAATTCAAATATATATTCTGTTCGTTAATTTCTATAAATGATTATACAAGTGTCCCCACTTGGATAATCATTGTATTTAATCACATGTTGATACACCTTTGATATACATATATGTTAAATTATATATCATTGTTGAACAAGATAAGACCTTTGTAATGAAAACCCGACAGGTATGAACATCCCGAACATGGGAAAATTTTTATGCGCTACGGCGGACAAAGGATGAACGATAATATCGTTCTAGCAATGTAGTATTAATCAATACAGGGTACAACTGGCTGATCACCCTCCGTGCCCGTAAGCATTGGCCGGTTTACAGATGAATTTCTGTTTAAACCCTTTCGAAAATGAAAACAATGTTCATAGTATGTCACAGAAACCCCATGTATAGTCAATACACAGTTTCAAAAATTTGAACGAGGGTTGTTATGTTATTATTATTGGTACAGATTACTTCACAACTATTGACCAGTTGTAGATGGGTATTATAAAGAAAATATTTAAATTCTTTCAACTTATATATATATAAATACTTGTTGGGCACTCAAATGCTCATCCTTGCTTAAGTTAATTGTTTTCAGCTAAGTGTGAACAGCTAGAAGGCTCGGCCAGGATCAAGTAAAAAGGAAAGAAAATATAACATGTTATTGGTATCATTTGTAATAGATAGACTGTATTAAGTTAATGATATATATTATATATCATGTAAAGAATGTAGTAAGGGTTGCGTACTTGGGATTAGACTCTGATAAATGTAAGTTAAGTTTAAGTTTTATATTATGGTTATTATTATTAGTATTATTCCGCTCTTTGAAACGGTATCGTGAAGTACCGAGTTCGGGTTTCAAGTATCCGGGTTCGGGGACTTTACAAAGCAACCAACAAAAACATCAAAAAGATTGTGCAGAAGATGTCTGCCAATCACAAAGGATGGCCAGACTTGTTGCCTTTGATTCTGTTAGCATACAGAACATCAATGTGTACTTCTACTGGGACTTCCTATATGAACTGTGAATTTCATGATTAAATATTAGTAATGATAATAATAAGAAATGAATATTTATTTGAATATAAATATTGATGTGTTATGAGAAGAGTAATTCAAATAGAATTAATAAGAATTGAGAAAAATATGGATTTTATGATGAGATTTGTAAAATGTCTTGTGTGGCATGGGAATGGAAATTTAAGTGGTCTAATTTAATTAAGGGATGAATAAATTAAGAACTGAATGATTAATTAATATTATATTATTAATTAATTGTTATCGTGAATAATAGAATAATAATGGGCAAAATAATTCACGTAATTAGAATTATATTTACTCATTTAATTGATGTGTGCAAGATATGTGATAATATATAGTACCTACATTAAAAAGAAAGTGTAGTGTGACACTTTGAGGTAACTATATAATATATAAAACAATATAATAAAATGGAAGGAATTATAGGTTGTTAGAGTTTATGCCATAGAGGATAATTATTTGATATAATTGCTTAACATTTTGATATTATATTTGATTTAATAAATGAAATATTTTATTATGGTTTTATTTATTGCGTTATATAAATGTTAACATAATAATATTCCTTAGAATAATGATACAAATTTGTTGACTTAGTCATATTCTATCCTTAAGTTTTGATGATGAATTGTTCGTATACTAAATTTTTTTATGACAGTTCAGGTATCTGATGATAAAGAACATTGGTGGGATATTCAAGTGGTTGAAGAGATTTTCTTTAATAGGAAATAAAGTGTAAGGTCAATTGCATAATAATTGATTTTACATTTAAAGGCTCTAGGACATATCATTGGCATTTAATTTTATGTCTTAAATGAGAAGTATTTTAAATCTAATGAAAAAGGTTTTTCTAATAATAAATTATTTGAGATTAGATTAATATGTGCTATCAAGTACAAAAGGGTTTAATGTTTTATTTTATAAATTGTTACTTGATATTCTTGGGTTATATATTATGAATTTTTCTTTTGGTATATATGTGTATATATGTATTTAGTATGCATGCCTAAAAGCTAAAAGTATATGTATTACGTGTGCATCCCTAGAAGCTAAAAGGATGGTAGCTACACATTTTGTTTGTGATATGATGTGTGTGCAGTTTTCAAGGGATAATTAATATGGATACCTTGGAACTATAATACCTTAAAAATTGGAAAGGATCATTGTTGTTACACACCACTTTAAAAGATAGAGAGATAAAAGTCAAAATTTCTTATCTAGTGTGTTATATTTTAAAGAGTCTTTGAATTTATCCAAACAGTATAACTAAAAAGGTTTGAGTTGTTATCTTTATAAATATTAAACATACATTTCTTTACCGTTATGGGATTTCTCCATTATATGTGAGATATTATCAAGCCGTTTGTTTTGGACAAATGGAGCAGATGTAATCTAGAATAAAATGATAATTTTTTTTATGGGCAATTTAAATCATATTTCTTGTATGGAATAAAACACGATTCACGAAATACTCTTTGCATTAATTATTGATATTATCGAGCAACTTGATTTAATTGGTACAACTTTGAACAACTGAGCAATTATATTTCTGATATCTGTTTAGCTGGTAATTGGTAAGATTTAATTGATTATTCTTCCGTGCTAATTGATCATTGCATTTAGTTGAGTCTTTAATTGTTAAATTGATTATTCTTGCATGATTCATAGACCTCTATATTTGTAATTAATCTTTTGTTTAGACTAAGTGTAGTCTAAAGGTGTTAATCCTGGTGGATTAGAGGAAAGGTTTACAAACAGGTTCAAGAAAGTAAAAGTGCTTAAGGAGTGCATAGGTGCACAAAAAGAAAGAGTGCTCAAGGGAAATTTATTGTTGTAAGAATCTTTTTTGTAATCAGTTTTTATTTATAAAGAAATAAATAAAGTGAGTCTCCAATACTAGTTGGTATTAGACGTTGATTAGGCTACAATTATAGAGGGTAGTAGTTGAACCACATGAAAATTCTTGGTGTTCATTTAATTATTTGTGATTAATTTTATTGATAACAATAATTAAGGTTAATATAACAAGTTAATATATAAACAGGATTTTCTGAAACCTAAGATATATATTTGATTATTTCAGCATACTAAATTCGTAAGTATTTAAACAGTTTTTGTAATTAAGGAAACCGAATTAATTATTTCCACAAGCTGAAATAAGCAAACGTTTTAAAGTAAAATAAAAATCGACCATAGTTGTTCGACTACTTATTCAAACCCCCCTTTCTAAGTTTGCCTATTTAAATTTCATTTGGTATCGGAGCAAGGCTCTACTTATCTTGGTCTTAAAGGTGACTTGTAGGAAATATTCTGACATGACACAGTTCGAGAACAACAATCAAGAAGGTCAATCAACCAATAGACCTCCTCTGCTGTATGGAACAGAAAGCTACAATTTCTGGAAATTTCGAATGAGGCTCTACCTCAAAAGAGATCCTTGGGAATGGTGAGTTGTAGAGAATGGACCAATTATTCCAAGAAAAGATGATGGGACATCAAAGAATCTGCTAGAAATGGACTGATCTAAAACCTATATGATATCATATGATTCAAGGGCAATGAAAACACTTCTTAGTGGCATGGTACAATCTGAGATAGATAAATTCTCTTCATGCAACACATCCAAAGAGATATGGGATACTCTAGTGGTAAGTCATGAGGGTACCTCCAAAGTACGAGAAGTCAAGCTAAGTATGCTTATACATGATTATGAAATGTTCAAGCTTCAAAAAGATGAAACCATTAAGCTAGATCAATCAAGATATCTAGTCCTTATAAACTCCTTGAAATTGCTGGACAAGACTATTCCTCAAAGTGAGATCAATCGTAAGTTACTTCGGGCTATGCCTAAAAGGTTTACTTCTAAAATCACTACTCTTCAAGATTCTGCTACTATTTCTTCCATGGACACTTTAACTCTGTTTGGTGAATTAGAGGAATATGAACATTAGTTAAAGAGATATGATGATGAGGAGGAAACTCCTCGAAGAAAGGTCTTAGCTCTTACTGCAGATAATCAGGAGGAGCTTGATGATGACTCAGATGAAGAAATAGTCATGATGACAAGAAGACTCAAGGGGCTACTACAAAGGAAGAACAAGAAAAGAAACACTTTCAATTTGAATAAGTTCAAAGGAAAGCAAACTGAAGAGATGTGCTTCGAATGCGGACGTCCTGGTCACTTCAAGAAAGATTGTTATCAATTAAAGAACAATGGGAAGACAAACTACAAAGATAACAAGAAGAACAAAGCCCTTGTTACATGGAGTGATGAGAAATCCGAAGTGGAGATCGATGCTAAAGATGAGATAGCACAAGTATGCTTCGTGGGAATTGAAGGTGAATCTAACCAGGTATCTCTTAATGAACTAAACTCATTAGAACAAGAAAATAAGAAGTTAAAAGAAAAGAATGCATGCTTGAAAGGTTTAGTTAATACTTTAATGAGTGAAGTAGATTCACTAATAGATGAAAAGAAAGAAATTGAAAAAGAGTCATCATATAAAGATGAAAAGATTTTGATTGTAAAAAATGACTACTTAGATAATTTTAACAAAATACTTTTCAACAAAGTTAACCATCTAAATAAGGAAGTTAAAAAATTAACTAATGAATTAAAAATGAGACATGTATGTATTGATGCATTTAGTAATGAATCTCACTATACGATTATTCCAATTAATGAACTACAAAAGGAAAGTGAGTCACTAAAATCAACACTTTCTAAATTTGTTCAAGGAGAAGAAAATCTTGTTGTTATGTTGGGAAAACAAAGACCTAATTTTAAAAAAAATAAGGAATCGGCTATAATCCTACTTACCAAAAGAGAGATATAAAAATGTTAAAATCAAAATCAAGTTTTAGACTAAATTTTTGTTCTCCTTTCACTACTTGTAAACATTGTGGTATTAAAGGTCATTTAGATAAATTAATTTTAAGAAACAAAACAAGGTTAAAAAGGTGTGGATTACAAAGGGTGATTTACGTTCAACTAACATTAAAGGACCCAAAAAGATATGGGTACCAAAAGATGGATTATTTTTTCGTGACAAGTATGTCTCAAGGCAAGGTTTCCGTCTCAAAAATGAATCTTTGATAGTGGATGCTCTCGTCACATGATTGGTGATAAATCAAAGTTCGTGGAGATAAAAATTAAGAAGAAAAATGGTACAGTTACAATTGGAGACAATCGAACTTGCGAAATAATCAGAAAACTTAAAATAGGAAATGGCAAGGTCAATATTGATAATGTACATCTTGTTAGTGGACTTGAATTTAATCTTATTAGTATAATTCAATTAATCGATAATGTTCATCAAGTTAGTTTTGAAAAAGAAAAATGGACTATTTCTCATGGTACTAACAATGTTACTCTAGTTGCACAAAGAGAAGGAAATATATATACTATTGATTTTAAGCAACAAGATGAAGAACTATGTCTTGCATCTGTGCAAGATGAGGCTAATTTGTGGCATAAGAGGATGGGACATGTTCACGTGGATTTAATCATGAAATTATCCTAAAAGAATCTTGTAAAAGGACTGCCAAAAATAATGTTTGAAAAGAAAGGAATATTCATTCCTTGTCAATTGGGAAAACAAGTAATAACTTCTTTTACGGCAAAGATTGTGGTATCAACCTCTTTTCCCTTTTAATTACTTTATCTTGATTTATTCGGACGGAAAAGACATTCTAGTATTAATGGTAAATTTTATGTATTTGTAATAGTTGATGATTTTTCTAGATACACATGGGTATTATTTTTGAGAACTAAGGATGAAGCATTTAAAGATTTTGAAAAATTAATTAGGAATCTTGAAACAAAGTATAGCTACAAACTCATTAGAATTACAAGTGATCATGGTACTGAATTTCAAAAAGATTTCATAACTTTTTGTGATCAAAGAGATATTAGCCATGAATCTTCAGCCCCAAGGACTCCTCAATAAAATGGAGTGGTCGAAAGCAAAAATAGGACTTTACAAGAGACGGCAAGAACTTTACTACAAGAAAGTAAGTTTCCAAAGAAATTTTGGGCCGAAGCAGTAAGTACATCATGTTATATTTTAAATAGAGTACTCATTCGTTCTATTATTTTGAAAACACCTTATGAGCTTTTAAATAATAAAATTCCAAACATAAGTTATTTCAAAGTATTTGGATCTAAATGTTTCATCTTGAATACAAGTGATAATTTAGGAAAATTTGATGCTAAGTCGTATGAAGGTATATTTATTGGCTATTCTCAAAATAGTAAAGCTTGTCGTATTTTTAATATTAGAAAATTATGTGTAGAAGAGTCTGTTCATGTCATTTTCAATGAGACTAACAATGATCTTCCAAAAGAAAGTGAAGATGATGTAGGAAATTTGAAGATAGTCAGAAATTCAGCAAACCAAAAAGAACAAAATAGGAGACCAAATGAACAGTTTCAGGAAACTAAAATTGATGACCAGCATGAGCGTGAACCTAAATATTTACAAGATGCCGAAGATGAGTCTCATGATCAAGAGGAAGTTATACATGATATCCAAATGCCAAGAACAACTAGATATATCAAGAATCATCCTCCAGAAAATATCATTGGAGATATCAACAAAGGTATAACCACACAAAGAGGTTTACAAAATCATTGTGCATTCTCTGCATTTTTGTCACAAGTTGAGCCAAAGAATGCAAATGACACAGTTCTGGATGAAAACTAGCTATTGGCAATGCAAGAAGAACTTCAACAATCTGAGAGATGCCAAGTGTGGGAACTTATGCCTCCTCCAAAAGATGTTTCCATCATTGGAGCGAAATGGGTATTCAAGAACAAGCTTCATGAGCACGGGACAATCACTTGTAACAAAGCAAGGTTAGTAGCTCAAGGATACAACCAACAAGAGGGGATCGACTATGAAGAAACCTATGCACCAATGGTAAGGCTGGAATCAATCCAAATTTTGTTGGCTTTTACATACTACAAAAGGTTTAAGCTTTATCAAATGGATGTAAAGAGCGCCTTCCTCAATGGATACATCAATGAAGAGGTATATGTAAAATAACCTCCTGGATTCGAGTATGAAAAATATCCTAATCATGTTTACAAATTAAAGAAAGCTCTTTATGACTTGAAACAAGCTCGAAGGGCTTGGTACGAAAGGTTAAGTATCTCTTGTCAAACGGATTTATTAGAGATAAAATAGATTCTACATTATTTATTAAGCATAAAAATATAGATATCATTATTGTTTAAATATATGTAGATGATATACTATTTGGTGCTACTAATGATCTTCTTTATGAGTGGTTTTCCAAGTGCATGAATAAAGAATTTAACATGAGCTTAATGGGAGAACTTAATTACTTTTGGGACTTAAAATCAAGCAAACGAAGGAAGAAATTTATTTCCATAAAAAATACACAAAAGAATTACTCAAGAGATTTGGCTTTGAAGGATCTAACTCAAAAGGTACACCCATGAGCACATCCATAAAGCTCACCACTGATGACAAAGGTATTGATGTTGATATAACAAAATATCGAGGTATGATTGGATGTTTATTATATTTAACTACTTCTAAACCCGATTCAATGTATAACGTTTGTCTGTGTGCAAGATTTTAGGCTAAACCCAAAGAATCACACTTAAATGTTGTTAAAAGAATTTTGAAATATTTAAGTGGTACTATTAACTTAGGGTTATTTTATCTAATTTGCAATCACTTTGAACTAATAGGTTATTTAGATGTTAACTATGTAGGGTGTCAAATCGATAGAAAAAGTATGAGTGGTGCTTGTACTTTCTTGGGACAAAGTGTCGTATCACGGCATAGTAAAAAGCAAACCTCAATGGATCTTTTAACTACTGAGGGTGAATACCTAGCTGCACGAAGTTGTTGTTCTCAGATTATATGGATGAGGCAAACCCTATGTGATTTTGATATATTACATAAATGTGTGCCCGTATACTGTGCCCATTAAGCCCTTTAATTTATGGACGCGGTATTCTAAGTATATATCTTAATGGCTTTCGAAAACCAAAAAGACAGGACATCTGGGGTTTCTTGGAAAACGTGAGCGTATAGGGATGTACATACATGCATCCATCTCTCTTATTCTACTCTCTATCCCTCTCCATTCTCTTCACATCTTAAACTTTTTGTTTTTAACTCTCTTTCTCTCTCACATTATACTAATCCTCTTTGTTTATATTTTCAAACCTCAAACACCATTAGAACTTGGACACATAAGCATTCAATAATTGATTCTGACGATCATCAGATGTTGGTGCCTCCTTACTCGTCTGCCGAACCTTCCCGCAAATGAAGAAAAATTAAAAAGGCCATGTCTGTGGAAACTGAGACTTTGGACTCTTCATCTTCTGACGAAACAAACTTCAGTCCATCGTTATTGAAATCAATAGGACCCTCTCGACGATGGAAGTCAACAATCCCATCATGTAAGCCCGAGTTTACACCACCACCGATTTCGATAAACCCTATCCTCACATCTAACCTTCCTAAAAATTTATTTCATAGTAATGCTTATGAGGTACAATTTAATACTATTATTTTCCCAAAAAAATTGTTTATAAAAAATCTATTGATCAAATTTTCTATCAGGCACCTCCTCTAAAACATTTATTTGAATCATGTGGTATTTCTTCCATGATTTTTCCTCCCTCAGTTGCATATCCTAGACGAGTTCAGTAGTTTTACTCTAATCTGGAATTTCATGGGGATTTCTACACATCTTTTGTTAAAGGAAAATCACTATATTTCATTGTCAAGGATTTTGGTAGCATTCTAAACATTCCATTTGCGGGTGTATGTCCATTTACTCAAAAAGGGGCTGTCCATTTTCTTTTCACCCCTATGGAACAATTACAGATTGTCATGGATAATCCTCTGATAAATGATGTTTTTACTCTAAAAACGGTGGATGTTTCTCCTCTTCCTTGTGTGCTTCATCATCTAATTAGGTATAATCTGTTGCCCCGCTTAGGTGGAGGTGCTGATTTTACCTATCAGGATTTGATAATAGTTTCTATGATTTTGAAAGGTGTATCTTTTAATCTGTCTCAAATGTTGCTACATCAACTGACGAGTTGTTTGCGAAAAGTAAAAATGTATATGCCTTATAGTGCGAGTCTCACCACTCTCTTTAGTCATTTTAAAATTTCCTTTGCTGATGAAATTTATGTTGTTGTGATTGATTCACTTAGTGTTAGTACTCTAAAAATGTCTTGTATTGCTTTAATTGACGGTCAGTTTGTTCGTATCACTTCTGATAATCCTATCCATCCCATATCAATTCCATTTTCCCTTGTTCTGCAACCTGCCCAGTCTTCTTCTGAGATTGTTGAAATGTTGAAAATATTTATTAGTAATCAAGAAAAAATGCAACATGAGATGTCTGGCCTCAAAAATTGTATGTCTGTATTGGAGAAAGGCAAACTGCCTTTGGGTGATCCTGAAATTAACAAGCTTTATCAGAATCTTGAGGATGAGTTTATTGATTTATAAGGTGGGTTTGATTTGCAAACCACTACTTTGGCAGAGGTCATGCAAATGGAAACTAAACCAAAATTCTTGTCAATTGAGTCAGGAAATCAAGTTTGTTAGCAATCAAGTTTGCGAGTTGGCTGAATTCACGGATCTACGTTTCAACGATGTAGGTTCTAAGTTACATATGCAGCGTAAGAACTCTTCTATTATGGAGTGGGTTCATTGTAACTTGCTAGCCGAGTATATTGGTGATTTCCTTGACGTGTCATTGCCACATACGACTTTCATTCCCCGTCCTCCTTAATTTGTTGTTGATATTACCCTTGCTGAAAAGATTCACCGTGCCAATCATCGCCCTTACTTCACAATGAGGGCTGCTCAGCGTGCAACAGTGGTAGATCTTGACGGATGGTGTTATTTCCCTTTTTGTTTGATGACAAAGGGGGAGAGTTTATGGTTATGGTTTAATTTTTTTCGGAAGACTGACAAAGACTAAAGTGGTTTTTTGAATTAAGTTATTATTATTTGGAATTTTAAAAACTGATATATTTGGTGCAGGTAACAGATTGTTTAAAAAACTCAGGATATATTGAAAATTTGATTTCAGTTAGATTAATATTATATTGAGATTCCTGAAATGATATTATATTGCATTGCATGGATTTTGGGGGAGCTAATTATATTATACGCATGGTTTTAGGGGGAGCTAATGGGAATTAATTTTTTTTGGGTTGTCATCGTCAAAAAGGGGGAGAATGTTGACTTAGTCATATTCCATCCATAAGTTTTGATGATGAATTGTTCACATACTAATTTGTTTTATGACATTTTAGGTATCTGATGATAAAGAACATTGGTTGGATATTCAAGTGGTTGAAGAGTTTTTCTTTACTATGAAACAAAGTGTAAGGTCAATTGCAAAATAATTAATATTTCATTTAAAGGTTCTAGGACATATCATTGGCATTTAATTATATTTCTTAAATGAAAATATTTTAAATCTACTGAAAAAAGTTTTTCTAATAATAAACTATTTTAGATTAGATTAATATGTATTATCAAGTACAAAAGGGTTTAATGCTTTATTTTTTAAATCGTTACTTGATATTCTTAGGTTATATATTCTGAATTTTGCTTATGGTATATATGTTTATATATGTTTTTAGTATGCATGCCTAGAAGCTAAAAGTATATATATTATGTGTGTATACCTAGAAACTAAAAGGATGGTAGCTACACATTTTTTTTGTGATATGATGTGTGTATGGTTTTCAAGGGATAATGAATATGGATACCTTGAACTATAAAACTTGAAAATTGGAAAGGACCATTGCTGTTACACGCCACTTAAAAGATGGAGAGATAAAAGTGAAAATTTCTTATCTAGTGGGTTGTCTTTTAAAGAGTCTCTGAATTTATCCAAACAGTATAACTAAAAATGTTTGAGTTGTTATCTGGATAAATATTAAACATACATTTCTTTACCGTTGTGCGATTTCTCCATTATATGTGAGATATTATCAAGTCGTTTGTTTTGGACAAATGGAACAGCTGTAATCTGGAATAAAACAGTAATTTTGTTATGGGCTATATAAATCATATTTCATGTATGGAATAAAACACGACTCACGAAATACTCTTTGCATTAATTATTGATATTATCGAATAACTTGATTTATTTGATGAAACTTTGAACATCTGAGCAATTATATTTCTGATATCCTTTTAGCTGGTAATTGGTAAGATTTAATTGATTATTCTTCCATGTTAATTGATCATTGCATTTACTTGAGCCTTTAATTGTTAAATTGATTATTCTTGCATGATTCATAGACCTCTATATTTGTATTTAATTTTTTGTTTAGACTAAGTGTAGTCTAAAGGTGTTAATCCTGGTGAATTAGAGGAAAGGTTTACAAACAGGTTCAAGAAAGCAAATGTGCTTAAGGATTGCATAGGTGCACAAGGAGAAAGAGTGCTCAAGGGAAACTAATTGTTGTAAGAATCTATTTTGTAATTAGAGTTTATTTATAAAGAAATAAATAAAGTGAGTCTCCAATACTAGTTGGTATTAGATGTTGATTAGGCTACTATTATAGAGGGTAGTAGTTGAACCACGTAAAAATTCTTGGTGTTCATTTAATTATTTGTGATTACTTTTATTGATAACAAGAATTAAGGTTAATATAACAAGTTAATATATAAACAAGATTTTCTGAAACCTAAGATATATATTTGATTATTTCAGCATACTAAATTCGTATGTATTTAAACAGTTTTTGTAATTAAGGAAACCGAATTAATTATTTCCACAAGCTGAAATAAGCAAAAGTTTTGAAGTAAAATAATAATTGACCATAGTTGTTCGAACACTTATTCAACCCCCCTTCTAAGTGTGCCTATTTAAATTTCAAAATTATATAGTTTCAAGTATTTGACTTGAATATGAGATTATATAATTATAATTAGTATCATTGCTCTTAAATGTCCCTAGTCGAGTATCATTGTTGATGGGACAACAATGATACATTGAGACTAGTATGTGGATTGACTGATGACCAAATCTCATTGGTCATAAATATATGAGATATTGAGTCAATGCATAGGTACATGTTAGAGAACGATGTACTGGACATACCCACCATAAGAATTCTATTTGGAGCATTATGCAAAGTGTCATTAGTGATTCACATAGTGACAATGATGTAATGATCCTCCAATCTAAAATCACTATATTACTACACGGGAATTTATATACTTTGATATCATTAAAGGTCACCTTTAATATGGTGGAAAATTAATGTGATTATTGGGTACATCATGAATCGTGTGAGGAATATGAGTGATCTAGACGGAATTTAACCCTCCTATATATTAGGGGTGATATCCATAGGCCTCTTGATTGAGTAGGACTATAAAATTCATGGACATGCTCAAATAGTGATTTGTTTCATATAGTCTACTCATTAATCAAGAAAACTCATATTAAATTATAAAGAGTATGACACATTCCATGACTCAAGTTTAATCTAGGATGTCAAGGTTAAAAGGATTAAATTATATTGAAACATTGGTCACGAAAAGGTTGTATCGAATCATTGATCTTATTATTACTTGGGTAGCGGTGATGCATTACTAGATGTCGCTCACTGTTTATAATTTTATAATATGATTTTAAAATCATTGCCAACGTAATAATAACCTACAGGGTCACACACATAGAACGTAATTAAAAACATAATTAATTTAAATTGTAAGGATTTAAATATATCAATATGATTGATAGTATTTAAATCACGAATTTAAATTAAAAGGATAATTTGTATATATGTATATTAATTAAGTCTTGATATAATATATATAAATTTGGATTTTATTTTAATTAGATTAGGTTTTTGATTAATTCCTCTTAACTGCTATATATATGATATATAAGCGATTTAGGGATGATCGTCATAACCTAAGAAACCCTATCAGCTCTTAGAGAGAGACTAGAGAGAAAAGTTTCGAAAATCCTGATCCTTGGTGGCTAGTACCGCGGCTCTCTCTTTACTACAGATCGTGCGATGATTCGCGGGCGTTCGTGTGGATACCATAGAGACGTAGTTCTGTAAGGGATTGTGTTGGAGATTTGAAGTATTACAGAATTCTCTATAATTGGTATAAAATCTAAACACTAAATTAATATATTTTCGCATAGATCCTATTTTAGGATTTCAGAATTGTCTTTGAATATTTTAATTTCCGCTGCTTTTATGTGTCGAAACCCCTACATAAGTTATTTAAATAATGATTATGTGCCAGCATGTATGTGTGAGGACATTAAAGATGTACTATATCAAAGAATTATAAATTATTTCAATAAGTGAGTCTAATTCGAATAATAAAGTTTTAAGGAGATATTAAATTATTAGTGACCAACTAAATTGAGTCTATATATGTTATAAATATTAATTAGACTACACTAATGTATATAGATTATATGATGTGGGTATATAAATAATCCCTAACTTTCCATTATGTAAAACATTAACACATTAAAATCACATTTTGGAAATCCAAGAGAATAAACTAAGCATTTTATAACTAAGTTGTTGAGATTTAAAGTTGTTTCCCATATTAAGTGACTAACACGGTGTTCAAATAGTAGCCTAACTCTATTTGTGTATAAACAAGTCACCAATTAAAGGCTACATTAGCAGTGAACATGAACTAAGATATGGGGGAGAGGGAGTTGCTGATCTCTTTTCACCAAACTCTCTCAATCCAATGAATCTTTCTTCCATCCCATGGTTTAATTTCTTGGGCAATGGTTTTGTATGGGTAATGAATTCTTTATATATAGAACCCTCTTTTTCTCAAACTCAGTTGCTAGAAAAATTATCTGATAAGTGTAATTTGAGAGTGAAAGTTGTTGAGCATTGAGGGAGTATAATTAGTGCATTGAGTGAATCCATTTAAGTTTCAAGAGGTATAAATTCTATTTTTGTTCTTAATTTTGAGTTTTGTCAAATTGTTGGAATTTCTTGAATTCTTTGTTAATTAGTTTTAATTAGCATGCCATTGTGTTGTCCAAGTTTGTATGTATGCTCTGAAGTGTTGTAGTTGGTCTGGTTACAAGATTTGCAATGCCTGTGTTAAGGCTCTGCAGAAGTAGAGCCATTTTTTTGCCTCTAGATTAAGTGGCGCAGCCGCGCCACTTTTATAGCACAATATCGCGCAGTATGTCTACCTTAGATAATGTCTTAGTTATCTCGTGTTATCCTGAACATGTTAGGTTGGTTTGATTATGCATGTAATTAACCTTAACACATGGAATGAGGTTACTTTGTAAATAGTACGTCACGTTAGCTTGATTTGAGTTTGACTTTTCAAAAAACACTTATAAGTTTGGAAAATAAACTATGATTTCAAACAACCTTACTTGTATTCTGATGTCGTGAGCATACATAAGTAGCCTAGATTTGTACGTAAATGAGTATAACATAAGGCATAAGCTTGCTTCGTGTATAATAAGTTTTACTAGCTTGGTTTAATGATTTTCTAAAGGAAAACTTGAAGTTTTGAAAAACAAAGCATGATGAACCTTGTGCCTTTAAGTTCTGATCTTTCTAGCCTATGTGCATGACTTGAGTATGTGCACAAATGAGTATCAAGCTTGTGCTATTATTACTCATACAAGTAAATCCTTGAAAGTATGATTCATATCTCATGACTTACTACTTTGTAGTTTAGAAATGAAATTGCTTACAGTTTTCAAACCTTGATTTCGGATGATAATTGCTCATGTGTATATTTTTAAAAGAAAGTAGTCTAAGCAATTGATTCGGCTAGACTATTGGTATATGATCAAAAGCTATCCAAACCAAATTAACTTGGTGTAGACTCTTATAAATAACTGAGATGAACAACCCTCTTGGAAGGGGAAATATATATTTGTCGAGAGACCGACTTGCACACATGAGTATGATTAAATGTTATGCATGATATAAGGTACTTTAGGCTGATCACCTGTTGTACTCATTTTGATGGATTATCAATTTATTACTGTTAATTCTAGTAGAAGTTCATAGTCCTTAGTGACTGCTTAGTATTCACTACAACTGAAGGTGCAGGAGTTGGAGGTAGAACTTGCATATCACAAGGAGGTAGGAGTACAGATGGGCACTCTTTTTCACTGTTCGATATCTAGGAACGTGAAGTTAGATGGTAAGCTAGAGGAGTCAGAACAGAGGGAGCTTAGAGAGAAAGCTGAGAAGGAAGATCTCCGTACATAGCTATAAATGGAAGTGATGGAGAGGATTCACTTTGAGGAAAAGTGGGAGGAAGCCAATGATAGAGCTAATGCTTTAGAAGATGAGGTGAGATGTAAGAGGAGAAATATTATCAATATGGGATATGATGTGCGTACAGCCCTAGAGAGATTGATTAATGAGGTATATAATTATCCAGCAGAGCAGGGACAGACCCGGCACGCCATAAGCCGAGATTTGGTGGCGCACATCACTTAGAAGGAGTACCAGAGCGCTGTGGAGCGCAGAATGTTAGATTAAGGTCTAGGTGTTAGAAATTTAGTAGTATTTAATTTATGTGGTCTATATATCATAATGTAATCTCAGTCTTTTGTGTAAGATATGAGATAGTTATAAACTCCAAACTTTTGAAAATTGTTAGAGGGGTAGTATCTTAGTGGTTGTCCCCGTCTTTTGTGATATTAGGGGATATGTTGTGTCATTTATAGAAGTATGCTAGGGATAATCATGTGATGTAATGATTTGGCATATTAATATAAATGATCTTATTCGAGAAATGTGATACAAAATCTTATTTTTTTTTCATTTGATAAATGTTTAAGTAATATATTTAGATAATAAAAATGAAAATTTTGTGATGCAGAAAAATGTTGCCCAGACGTAGACTAACTGCACCTATACAAATGCTAGTAGATTTGTTAGGGGAGGCTCTTAGGGGTAGAAACGAACCAGTACTACCCATTCCCCAAGCAGTTCCAGTCACAAACTTTAAGGACTTTAGGAGTGTAGGACCTCCAGAATTCATTGGTACTAGCAATTTGATCGTCGCACAAACATGGATCAAATAGATAGAAAGGCTTTCACCATCGCTCATGTGGCTGAAGACCAGGAGACGATGTTTGCTACCTATATGATAAGAGGCGAGGCGAACTACTAGTGGGAGGTGAATCAGCAAAGAGCCAAAGAAGGGATAATAGCATGGGAGAGATTCAAGACTCTATTTTTTTAGAACTATTTCCTGAAAAGCATGAAGGATAGGATGGAGGTGAAGTTCTTAGAACTTAAGCAGGGAGATATGACGGTGGCACAATATGTGGATAATTCTAATGAACAAGCTCATTTTGCTGAACAACAAGTAGTAGATGAAGAGAGGAAAACTAGACGTTTTGAACAAGGACTAAAGCCTTGGTTGTTCAACAAGGTGTCAGTTCTTCAGATCGATTCTTTTGCGACATTACTAGATAAGGCCATTATTATAGAGCGAGGTAGTGAAGCTTTTAGTTTGTACAACAAAGAGAAGAAGGGTAAGAACATATGAGGAGGTAATCGTGTAGGAAGCAACAATGGGGGAAGTAATTTAGGAAAGAGAAAATGGGAGAATAATAACAACAACAAAACTACAACAATCAAGTGGGGAAGTTTCGTGGAGAGTCTAAGAAGAAGGCAAAGGGATGCCCGAAGTGTGGGAGGGATCACCAGGGTGAGTGCTGGAAGGGGCGTAGTATCTTCTACAACTGTGGCCAGGAGGGACGCATTTTGTCTAACTGCCCGAAGCCCAAGAAGGTCAAAGGTTGTTATGAATGTGACTCGGCGGACCACCTAATTAAAGATTGCCTAAAACAGAAAGTGGCGGAGGAAGTGCCCAACAAGGGGGAAGCGGCAAACTGATGATTGGCAGACCAACGCCATCTAACCGTCCAACTGCCAGAATGTTTAACATGACTATCCAAGACGTAGTAGCTGCGAAGGACGTGGTGTCAGGTATCATCCCATTCAATAATATAAATGCTTATGTATTATTTAATTTGGGTGCCAACTGTTCTTTTGTAAAAGAAGAATTTGCTAGCCGACTAAATTTACCCCGAGATCGATTAGGGAATCCCTTGAACATAGAATTTTCAATTAAGGAAGTAATCCCTGTATAATATGTTTACCGAAATTATCGCGTAAATATTAGAAATCATGAACTAAGTGTAGACTTGATCCCGATAAGATTTGGAGAGTTTGACGTAATATTCGGAATGGATTGGTTGTATAACCATGCAGCGATAATTGATTGTCAGAATAAAAGTGTAAACCTTTAGACTCCGAATAAGTCTAAGGTGTTATTTTATGGTAGCTTATCGCTTAAGCAATTGTGTTGCCTTACGATGATGCAGTCCAAGAAATTGTTAAAGAAAGGAGGTATAAGTTACTTAGCTTACATTGTTGATACTCATAATAAGGGAGTAGAAATTCATGATATACTTGTAGTGAGAGAATTCCAAGATGTATTTCCGAATGATTTTTTTGGTCTTCCATCAGACAGAAATTGAATTCGTAATAGACCTAGCATCGGGAACGACACCCACCAGTAGAAATGAAGGAATTAATAATACAATTGCAAGAGTTGCTAGATAAGGATTATATTCGGGCGAGTGTGTCTCCTTATGGAGCACAAGTATTACTTATAATGAATAAGGACGAATCGATGAGACTCTGTATCAGTTATCAAGAATTAAACAAAGTAATGATTAAGAATAGATATCCATTACCAAGGATCGATGGCCTTTCCGATCAACTGAAGGCAGCAAGTGTTTCTCGAAGATAGATTTACGGATGGGTTATCACCAATTAAAAGTACAGGAGGAGGACATATCAAAGATAGTGTTTCGAACTCGTTACGGACATTTCAAATTTCTGGTGATGTCATTCAGGTTAACAAATGCTCTGGCAGCATTTATGGACTTGATGAACTGAGCCTTTGATAGGTACGTTTTATACCTACTTATCTGGTATCTGTTACTTGAATTAATTGCTTATACTCATGTTTCTTAGTTACTTTTATGCATTTTGTGTTCATTTTATAGATTTTATGCTTGGGAGCTATGTGAGCAACTATTGGTATGAAAACGCAAGGAAAAACAATCCGGACATCGTTTGGGCTTTCATTTTCATTTCATGTTCTTAGCTTGGAATTTGGATTATGTTATAGAGCTTCTTCTTAGCTTTTTTGGAACATCTTGAATCATTCCAATCAAAGTTCGGATGCAAGAGTTAAGACCTTTGTACCAACGAACGTTAAACTTCAATGTTTTGGGTGGCCATTTGCATATCAGTCACTTCCAACCAAATTTCAGCCTTCATCCGTCCACTATTTCTCTATTATCAAAGAACGAAGGTTGTAGAGCTCATCGAGAGCTTCGATTAAATAGGTGGCAGGTCCCATAACTCTTCACGGATCAAAAGATATGGTAATTTAACTAGAGGACACTGCAGTAGAAAATCATCAGTGCGGGCGCGCGGATTTCTAGGCCATTTCCTACGCGTCCGCCCCAATCCCTGGAGTAAAAAAATGTCATCTGCTACTTGAGTGTAGGCACGCCCAACTTCAGGTTAATTCCAGCGCGGCCGTGCCACTTCAAAAGTTGACTAGAGATGACTTTTTCACTAGATAGTGTGATCGGAGCGTAACTTGGAGGGGGGTTAAATTAGGGCTTAAAAAGAGATTTATTATTAGTATGTAAATGGGGATTCCACCTTGGGGGATCAATCTAGATTACATATGCTCTTTTCTTCTCTTTCTTGGTTAGATTAGATTAGAACCCTAGATTAGATTAAAGTTGAAGATTGAAGCAATTGGAGAACATAGAAAATTCAGAATTGGAGCAAGAGAGATCAGATTTTCATTCGTAATTCCCTAACTTCTCTTTACTTCTAGCTTTATTTCTCAATGTATAATCCATTGTGGATTATGGATTTTGATTCTATGATGAGCTAAACTCTATTTTGATATTACAATGGAATCTATTGCTTAGTTTATTTCGATATACTTCATTGTTAGTCTTATTGATTGTTATGAGATTGTCTATTAAGATTCATGTTTATTTGCATAGTTGATTTGCCATCAATTATTGTGATAATCCATATTAACTTGAAAAATGAAGTATGGGTTTAGATTTGATCTTGATAGCTTGTGTATGTATGTTCTACAAGGTGATGGAATGTATGATTCATGCTTAGGATAGACATATACCGAAGCACCCCTCGTAGTCAATTGAGAGCTTGGGCTTAAATCCTATTTATTTGTAAATTGCATAGACATATAGCAGTTTAGATAATGTGGGTGTTCATGTGTATTTTATCAATTTTGGATTACATGTGATATGGGTATGGTACATCTAGAGATGGCTATATTTCACTTTTGTGTTCTCGACTAACAATCCAATATAATTAATTTGGCTTAACATGAAGTGTGTCGATTTAAATGATTCAATAGGGGAAATTGTAATCTCGAGTCTTCATTATCTAGTCTCATTCTAGGGGTAGTTAGTATTATTTAATTTCATATTTTTCATTACTATATTAAATCATTCATTTAAATAAGACTGAAATGGTTATAGTTAGTGCTTCGTAAACTTTATTAGTTAATTCTCCGTGGGAACGATACTTTACTTACTCTTTATTACTTGTTGACAGTGTATACTTACACACATATATTGATCGGTAAAACGACCAATAGCCTTCAAGCCATTCTTAGATAAATTCGTAGTAGTTTACATCGATGATATCTTGAACTACTCAAAGATTGAAGAAGAACATGCCAAACATCTGAAAATGGTTTTGGAGGCGCTAATGAAGGAGAAGATGTATGCAAAGTGTTCCAAGTGTGAATTTTTGATGAATAAGGTACAATTCTTAGGACACGTGGTGGATGAGGATGGAATTTCAGTAGACCCTGCAAAGGTAGAAGCAATGAGTAATTGGGAACAACCAAAGACGCTAACCGAAGTAAGAAGTTCCTTAAGGTTAGCTAGGTATTATCGAAGATTTATCCAGGATTTTTCTAAGATAGCAACCCCGTTGATAAATTTAACGAGGAAGACGGTGAAGTTCGTGTGGACGGACAAGTGCGAAGAAAGTTTTCAAGAGCTGAAAAAGAGATTGAGTTAAGCGCCTGTATTATCATTACCAAATGAAATGGGAGGATTTGTGGGGGTATAGTGATGCATCGTACAGAGGACTTAGTTGTGTGCTAATTCAGCATGGCAAGGTTATTAAGTACGCATCGCAACAACTGAAGGATTACGAAAAATGATACCCTACTCATGACTTAGAGTTAGCGGAAGTAGTTTTTGCATCAAAGATTTGGAGACATTATTTGTACAGAGAGAAATGTGAGATATACACGGACCATAAGAGTCTGAAATATATCTTCACACAGAAGGAGTTGAACATGCGTCAGAGAAGGTGGTTAGAATTAATCAAGGATTATGACTGCAATATTCTTTATCACCCGGGAAAGGCAAACACAATAGACGACGCACGCACTGAGCAGGAAAGGTAAGGAGAAGTTGTTTCAACTGACAACTCAGGAGGAGTTAATAAGGGATATGGAGAAATTGGAGTTAGAAGTAAAGGAACTGGAGAGGTCTAAAGAAAAATTATTCACAGTGGAAGCTCGTCCAACCTTGTTGACAGAATGAAGGAATCACAAGAGAAGAATGAAGAGTACGAGAAAATTAAGAAGAGGATCACAGAAAATGAGGAAGACAAGTTCAAGATGGATAAAGACAGTAGTTTGCACAAGGCACACAATACGATGTATTTTGTTCACCCAGGAAGCACAAAGATATATCAAGATTTGAGGCAACATTTTTGGTGGCCTAAACTGAAACGAGAAATCACGGAGCACGTTAGTAAATTCCTTACTTGCCAATGGGTCAAAGCAGAGAACCAGAGGTCGAGTGGTCTAGTTCAACCATTAGAAATACCATATTGGTAATGGGAGCACATTACAATGGACTTCGTGGTGGGACTTCCAGTCATGCATAAAGGTTTTGATGTCATTTGGGTTATTATAGATCTACTAACAAAATAGCTAATTTTCTACCGATCAAGATCCGATATAGTTTGAATTAGCTAGCGAACATATACGTAAAGGAAATTATTTCATGACATAGAGTGCCGATATCGATTGTCTCTTATCGAGATCCGCATTTTATGTTAAAATTCTGGAAAAGCTTGCAACCAAGTATGGAAACAAAGCTGAGGTTAAGTACTACTTATCATCCACAAATAGACAGACAAAGTTAATGAACGATACAAACGCTGGAGGACATGCTTAGAACTTGCATGATGGACTTCAAAGGAAGTTGGGATGATCACCTACCCCTAGTGGATTTTATATATAACAATAGTTACCATGCGAGTATAGGCATGCCATTATGTTGGGATGAAGTTAGAGAACGACGAATGTTGGGACCAGAGTTATTGCAACAAACCGCAGATGTGGTGACAGTGATAAGAGCTAGACTAGTAGCTACACAAGATCGCTAGAAGAAATACGCAGATTTACATCGTTAGGACCGCGACTTTGAAGTCAGAAGTTATGTGTTCTTGAAATTATCTCCTTGGAAGGGAAAAATACGATTCGGTAAGAAGGGAAAATTGAGTCTAAGGTTCATAGGACCATTCAAGATATTGAAACGAGTGGGCGAAGTGGCATACAAAGTTACATTACAACCTAAGTTGGAGCACATCCATAACGTATTTCACATTTCAGTGTTGCGTTCGTACAAGCCTGACTACAAACACGTGATTTCCTACGAGCCCATTCAACTGGAGAAGAATTTGGCTTATGAAGAAATTCATGTCCGGATATTAGATAGGAAATAGCATACATTAATAAAGAAATAAAATTATATCTTCTGTAAAAGTACTTTGGCGAATTCACAACGTCGATGAGGTCCCGTGGGAATTAGAAGATAAGATGCTAAGGGACTGTCCCCATCTATTTGTGTAACCTTGTACCAATTCCGAGGACGGAATTTTTATAACGGGAGAGGATGTAAGAACCGTGAATTTCATGATTAAATATTAGTAATGATATTAATAAGAAAATGCATATTTATTTGAATATAAATATTAATGTATTGTGAGATGAGTAATTCAAATTGAATTAATAAAAATTAAGAAAAATATGGAGTTTATGATGAGATTTGTAAAATGTCTTGTGTGGCATGAGAATGGAAATTTAAGTGGTATAATTTAATTAAGGGATGAATAAATTAAAAAGTGAATGATTAATTTATAACGCCCCCAAAATAGGTCCAATCCATCCAACCTATTATGAGTCGCTAAATACATGGTACAGAAAATAATTACAACTTTATTACTACAATTGTCGTGCAAAATGCAATAACACATATGTTGTGAGTTTTGATATAAATATATTTCAATTGTGACTCTCATCCCAACCTTGGATATCATGTCACAATGGCACCTTACATAAAGGTACAATCAATAACTGTTTTAGAAATTAAAATCTTTGGGAAGTGCTCAAGGAAACCTTCGTACATGGGAGGCCATTCATCTAGGTTATGATAGATATCATATGTCCACATAATTATCCTTGGTTGACCCAATAGACCCCAAAAAAAAACGAGAAGATTACTATCATGTTCTTTCCAATGCTGAGTCTTCTCTTAACATATAATTATCTCCATTGTCTCCAATTGTGAATTATATTTTAACCAAACTCCAAGTTTATATAGGTAGTGCTCGTAGATATACTCAGAAAGTGTATGTGCATAACCCTATCTTATGATAACTGATAAGTGGGTTTTATACCTACTTATTGAATACTAATTCACGTGAACTATGCTCATTTCAAGTACATTTTAGTGTGTTTTTAGTTGCATTTCATGTTATTTTGCATTGCATTTACTTAAAACTCCTTTTGGTGAAAAAGTGCAGGAAACGACCTAATTTGGTGGTATTAGAGGGCACGAGGCTAATGGACGCATGAAGCGAGGCACAAGCTAGGAGATGCATGGCATGAGGATCAAGTGGAGCAGAAGACTAAGCATGGATGGACAAAGGAAAGAGCAGCAGAACAGATCAGTTGCAGCAACAGAACCAGATAACAAAGTTACAGAAGCCGCGCGGCCGTGCGGCAGGACAAGCTTGGGGACGCGCACCCGGCTAGACAACATTACACACTACAAGTCGTGCGCCCGCACGAGGATTACACTAGAGGGACGCGCGGCCGCGTGCGATGCCTGAAGTTTCTGATTTGTTTTATTTTAATTTTTAATTAAAAGGGTTGTAATTGATTAAAATGATATCTGACTGGTGTCAGACATATCTTTGATTACTTTTTATGTATTTTCATAGTAGGAACTAGGGTTTACACGTTAAGGGAGATTCCAACATAGATAGAAACTTATATGCCTACTTCTCCAATTCTTCTTGGGATTTTCTATCTTTGTGGATTATCATTAGTATTTTGCTAGATTTATATGAGGATTTGAATGTTAACTTTGGTTTATAATCGGCAATTAGGTTTGATCGTTTCTATCCTTCATCTTTCAATTGTTTGCTTATTAACCATGTTTAGCTTTGATCCCATAATGGCTTTTGGTTCAGTCATGAACTAAACTCCATTATGGGATTCTAACGAATTTTAATATGTAGTTTGGTTGCATGCTTGATTGTTGGGACTGTTTTACATATCATGTGGGATTTCTATTATGATTATTTTGCATGTATGAATGCTTGATCACTATTCATTTCAGTACTTATATGGAATTGACAATGAACATGTAAGTATGGACTCTAATCATGATAGCATGCATATATGGTGCTATTGTGTATGGCTTGTGTATTTCGTGAACCAGATAGACGTATATTATTTCACCGTATTAGTTAACATAAGGGCTTGTGCTTAAATTCAGTATAATTGCAATTTCACATAGACATATAGTGATTTTGGTTATATTTTTGATTACATAGAGTCTATCGCTTGTGGATGTTGTGTAAATAGGTTATAGTACATTAAAAATGGCTATGACTCTATTAGTGATCTTGGCAACTTTCCTGTGATATTTGAGCAATATTTGTATGATAGTGGTAATTAGATGAAGTATTAAATGAAGTAAGGATCCCATTATTTCTAGACTTGGTTTATTCCGTTATTATTCTTGTTTTAGTGGTTATATGCAGTTAGAGTAATTCACCAATATAGTCATTAGTTTAAGCATATAAATATAGTGATTTAATTGATGCATAGTAGTTTAAATTTGACAACTTTCTCTGTGAGATCGATACTCTACTTACTCTGTATTACTTGTTGACACATGTATGCTTGCATGAGTTAGACCGCTTTTATCAGAACTGAAAAAGAGGCAACAATAACACGAAGTCATAGGTCATTAGACATCTTGTATGATATTGGCAAAACACCCTTCCAAAGTTAGGTTCACTTCACCCTATTGTTGTTCACCAAAATCAATTATTAAGTGACGTATAATATACGACACACACATCTTAGGTCCTCAATACAATTATATATTGTATGTCATGCCGTTTCATAATGTGTTGAGAAACTTTGAAAGTCTCAGACCACACATTATTCTCCTATTATCCCCGCTCGACCTAGCTACACTCTTATTACCTGAAAAGAATTGTGAAGCAAAAGGGTGAGCAAAAAAATCTCAGTAAAGAATATCATAACTACAGATAATTAAATTATCAATAGCCTTCGTCAGTAATAAATCAGAGATTTAGAACATATGGTAGATGATAAAACTTTTCAACCATAGTTACAGCGGAACGAACAATCCATTAAGAGTCAAATAGACCATAAAGTCTATTATCTTCTCCATGTTAAAAGTCCACCAACAATATTTTATCCTTGTAACATCAATCATTAGTTCATGTCCACAATCATGTGAATAACTCATAATCATATTTGTGGTTCTAAATTCCTCTTCTCATTCAGGACGAAGATAATTTTCATCACATGTCTTTACCTGAAACATCAAAGATCATGGTTATACCAAATCACAGTTCTTGTTCATAATCATACTAATAAGTTCATCTTTGCACTACGGGCCAAAGATATTCATTAACAGTTCATCTTTGCACTACAGGTCAAAGATATTCAACAACAGGTCATCTTTGCACTACTGGCCAAAGATATTCAACAACAAGTCATCTTTGCACTACATGCCAAATATATTTTACAACAGATCATCTTTGCAGGACAAAGATATTCAATAACAGGTCATCTTTGCACTACAGGTCAAAGATATTCAACAACAGGTCATCTTTGCACTACGGGCCAAAGATATTCAACAACATGTCATCTTTGCACTACAGACCAAAGATATCAATCAACAATTCTTCTTTGCACTACAGGCCAATGGCATAAAACTGTAAAACCAATAAACAACAGTCCATCTATGCACTACGGGTCGAAGATGACTTTTATCACAATATAAGCATGAGGATCATGACAAGGATATAAAGAATCAATCTCATGAGATAAATGATAAATTTTTAGACTTTAACAATTTGATTTATCCAGAATTCAATAATATCCAAATTGTCAATATGATACTGTTTTGAGGAGTAAAATTCAAGAATAATATTATATCAAAAATTATTTGAACAAAAAATAATATTTCACCGAATATTTAACGAAAATAATAAAATTATTCATTATATAATAAACTCCATTTAATATTATTTATTATATAATAACATTAAATTTATTTACTAATATTATTAATCATTAAATTATATTTTAAAATCAATAATTTCCTAACACCTTCATCCAAATGTTATAAATCACATAATAATCTCATAATCTAAAATTATTAATATTACAACAATATTTTAATCATTTCTTATCTTGAATTTAGCAGAATATAGTCCCATATTGAACATATATTTTTCTCGAAATTTTTAAAATTTATTTACTATTTTTCATATGGCCAAAACTGCCGAATATTTAGACATTTATCAAAAACTGTTCTTTCGTCCAAAAAATTCAAAATTTATAGAGTATACTGCTGTTATATACATGTACTGCCAATAAAGATTTCACCAATTTTGGAGTTAACCACAAGAAGTTATAAGGGTTTACTTTTAAAATAGTTTTTTCCCATAAAGTTCATAACTCCTAATATATACATCCAAAAATCGCTATTTTTGGACACAATCTAGAAAACTCATCAAATTATCATTTCAAATTTTTCCAAAATTTTTGAGGGTCAGAAAAATTACAAGACTAAAAAACATAATAACCCTTACAATCCCTTACCACAAAAGAGCAATATTTCTGACTGAAATATCGAATATAAAGCCGAAGGAAACTTGCACTAAATAGCAACTCTCAAAGTATCTAAATACTCACAAAAATATGCTCGATAATATAGAGAGAGAAAACTTATGTTTCTGGTGTGAATTTTAATTCTAACCTAAGCGCATATTTATAGGAAAATGCTAGAACGCCAAAGGAGATTAAATTAATAAAATATTAATAAAAAGTTTTCTACGCACACTTCTTTGAAAAAATTTCAACCACCACAAGTGGGCCCACCAGAGATCAGCCATCTACCCCATCAACCAAAAGTGGGTCCCACCTTCTAGAAATCTCCACCAAAAATCATTTATAAAAATAATTTTCGAATCAGTCACCTCTTAAAATTCATAACAAATCATACGTTAATTTTTAATGGTTCAAAATTTGTGTACATATACTCAACTTATATATGTAAAACATATTCAAAAATCACAATGATCCAATGGTTGGATTAAAAATTATAACTCACGCAATATATCTCAAGAACACTGATTTTTTGGATTATGAGTCCTTCGGACCAGTTTCATTCAAATAGTCACCACAAAAAATCCACAACGAATTTTTGGGTCTTTCTAATTTCTACGGTTAGCTTACTTCCAAGGCTTTCTTTTGATATATGGATCATCTCCTAACTCATTATACACAAATAGTTATGAATTTTACAAAATCAAGTAATAAACTAATTTTTCTGAAAATCTCATATTTTGTTCTTCTTTTGATTTCTAGATTTCTCTCATTTGATTCATGCACCGTGAATTTAATGTAAAAATACCACCATTATTATATTATTATATTATCACATTATACATTTATAATGTAATATAATAATATATTTGAATGAATTATTTTATCAAAAAAGATAAAATATCAATTTTCAATAATTCCTCCATTCTAACTAAATACTGATAAAATACATCAACATTAATTCATCACTTATATCCACATAAAATAAATATTTCCTTATCATATAAATCAATAATTAATTATTCATAAATAATATTACAAAATCACAATAATGACAACCAGGCCGTTCCCAGGAAAGAGGGGGCTTTCTGATAAGGATTTTTCCATATTGACGCACAATTAGATGACCAAACCTCTCTTGACAAAACTTTCTAGACATTGTCAATAATGCTATCTAATAATATTGTCCAAATAATATGAATTATTGATCTGATAATGGGAAATATTGTGCAGTGACAATTATTGAAACAACAATAATATAAAATATCAATATAGCAATTATTGAATCAATAAAATAAAATATTGAACAGTAATTACTGTAAAAATTATTGAGTAGTGCTTTCTTACGTAAGAATCAATAATTCAAAAATATTGTGCAATACTGTGTGCTATTGTGCAACCACGCGTATTACTATATTTTAACCACCAGGTAATCAAATAGTGTTAATGGTAATAACTACGCCGTTATTTATAAAAACTCAAACTTGTCATTTTCTTCATCCCACAGTTATTCTGTTATGGGGCCCATAAATGATTGCACCGTCGTACGAGTATTCTTCGACAGCAAGAATATTCCACGACCAAACAAATATTTCCCGACAACGATGAGTATTTTATAACCACTTGCTTATTTTGAAAAAATTATATATATATCACCCTTAACTTTAAACTTTTATCAATTTAACCATTTACTGAATAATAATTATAAGAAAAATTGAATACTTTTATTTCATAAAATTTGGGTTCTTACAATCTCCCCTCCTTATGAAATTTCGTCCCCAAAATTTACGTACCTGGTATTTCAAAGGGTTGAGAATACCTTGCTTTGATTTCAGATTCCATCTTCCATGTCATCATGATTTCTCCATTGCTCATCTCGTGTATTTTAGATATCATTCTAGAATACAGCTTCAGAACAAGGGTTAATTGAACAAATTAACATATCACATAATATCCCTATATTATGACCGACCAACAAATTAGCTTAGGTAGGACACACTAGCGAAGGATTTACTTGTGTCTCTCCTCCAAGTTCTATTCTCCGATCTCCACCAGAGATCATATCCCTAAGCTCTGATACCACATGTGACGCCCCCAAAATAGGTCCAATCCATCCAACCTATTCTGAGTCGCCAAATACATGGTACAGAAAATAACTACAACTTTATTTCTACAATTGTCGTGTAAAATACAACAACACATATGTTGTGTGTTTTGATACAAATATATACCAACTGTGACACTTATCCCAACCTCGGATAGCACGTCACAATGGCACCTTACATATATGTACAGTCAATAACTGTTTTAGAAATTAAAATCTTTGGAAAGTGCTCAAGGAAACCTTCGTACATGGGAGGCCATGCGTCTAGGTTATGATAGATATCATATGTCCATAGAATTATCCTTGGCTGACCCAATAGACCCCAAAGAAAAACGAGAAGATTACTATCATATTCTTTCCAATGGTGAGTCTTCTCTTGAAATATAATTATCTCCATTGTTTCCAATTGTGAATTATATTTTAACCAAACTCCAAGGTTATATAGGTAGTGCTCGTAGATATACTCAGCAAGTGGATGTGTACAACCGTATCTTATGATAACACGAAGGCGTAGGTCATTAGACATCTTGTATGATAGTGGAAAAACACCCTTCCAAAATTGGGTTCACCTCAGCCTATTGTTGTTCACCAAAATCAATTATTAAGTGACGTATAATATACGACTCACACATCTTAGGTCCTCAAAACAATTATATATTGTATGTCATGTCGTTTTATAATGTGTTGAGAAACTTTGACAGTCTCGGACCATCATACTATTCCCCTATTATCCCCACTTGACCCAGCTACACTCTTATTACCTGAAAGAAATTGTGAAGCAAAAGGGTAAGCACAAATTGCTCAGTAAAGAATATCATAACTAAAGATAATTAAATTATCAATAGCCTTCGTTAGTAATAAATCAGAGATTTAGAACATATGTAGATGATAAAACTTTTCAACCATAGTTGCAGCGGAACGAGCAATCCATTAGTAGAGTCAAATAGACCATAAAGTCTATTATCTTCTCAATGTTAAAAGTCCACCAACAATCTTTTATTGTTGTAACATCAATCAACAGTTCATGTCCACAATCATGTGAATAACTCATAATCGTATTTGTGGTTCTAAATTCCTCTTCTCATTCAGGACGAAGATAATTTTCATCACATGTCTTTACCTGAAACATCAAAGATCATGGTTATACCAAATCATAGTTCCTGTTCATAATCATACTAATAAGTTCATCTTTGCACTACGGTCCAAAGATATTCATTAACAGTTCATCTTTGCACTACAGGTCAAAGATATTCAACAACAGGTCATCTTTGCACTACAGGCCAAAGATATTCAACCACAGGTCATCTTTGCACTACGGGCCAAAGATATTCAACAACAGGTCATCTTTGCACTACAAGCCAAAGATATCAATCAACAGTTCTTCTTTGCACTACAGGTCAATGACATACAACTATAAAACCGATAAACAACAGTCCATCTATGCACTACGGGCCAAAGATGACTTTCATCACAATATAAGCATGAGGATCATGACAATGATATAAAGAATCAATCACATGAGATAAATGATAAATTTTTAAAGACTTTAACAATTTAATTTATCCAGAATTCAATAATATCTAAATTGTCAACATGATACTATTTTGTGGAGTAAAATTCAAGAATAATATTATATCAAAAATGACTTGAACAGAAAATATTATTTCACCGAATATTTAACGAAGATAATAACATTATTCATTATATTATAAACTCCATTTAATATTATTCATTATATAATAACATTAAATTCATTTACTAATATTATTAATCATTAAATAATATTTTAAAATCAATGATTTTATAACACATTCATCCAAATGTTATAAATCA
Organism: Panax japonicus; assembly: GCA_020205505.1. Classification (NCBI taxonomy): domain Eukaryota; kingdom Viridiplantae; phylum Streptophyta; class Magnoliopsida; order Apiales; family Araliaceae; genus Panax; species Panax japonicus. Next base: position 31,202,315 of record CM035099.1, read on the forward strand.
CTTAATAATCTCATAATCTAATATTATTAATATTACAACAATATTTTAATCATTTATTAAACTTATAAACAATTTATTTTAATTATTTTTACTTTCCTAATTAATGCATTTAATCATCCTAAAATGCCAAACTCATAAGATTTCATCACCAATAACCAAAACACTCATCAAAATACTGCATATATCTTATATAGGATTCCCAAGCCATAAAATTGTATTTTCCAATTTCGTTACTTCACATAATATATTTTATTCATTTAGTCATAACTAGTCTATTTTCATAAAAAATACCAAATCAGTACAAACAAATTTTCTTATCTTGAATTTAGCATAATATAGTCCCATATTGAACATGTATTTTTCGCGAAATTTTTAAAATTCATTTACTATTTTTTATATGGCCAAAACTACCGAATATTTAGATATTTATCATTAACTGTTCTTTCATCCAAAAAATTCGAAATTTACAGAGTATATTGTTGTTATATACATGTACTCCAAATAAAAATTTCACCAATTTTGAAGTTAACCACAAGGAGTTATAAGGGTTTACTTTTAAAATAGTCTTTTCCCATAAAATTCATAACTCCTAATCTATACGTCCAAAAATCACCATTTTTGGACACAATCTGGAAAACTCATCAAATTATCATTTCAAATTTTTCCAGAATTTTTAAGGGTCGGAAAAATTACAAAACTAAAAAACATAATAACCCTTACAATCCCATACCACAAAAGAGTAGTATTTCTGACTGGAATATCGGATGTAAAGCCGAAGGAAACTTGCACTAAATAGCAACTCTCAAAGTATCTAAATATTCAGAAAAATATGGTTGATAATATAGAGAGAGAAAACTTATGTTTCTGGTGTGAATTTCAATTCTAACCTAAGCGCATATTTATAGGAAAATGTTAGAATGCCAAAGGAGACTAAATTAATAAAATATTAATAAAATGTTTTCTACGCACATTTCTTTAGAAAAATTTTAGCCACCGCAAGTGGGGCCCACCAGAGATCAGCCATCATCCCCAACAACCAAAAGTTGGTCCCACCTTCTAGAAATCTCCACCAAAAATCATTTATAAAAATAATTTTCGAATCAGTCACCTCTTAAAATTTATAACAAATCACACGTTAATTTTTTTAATGGTTCAAAATTTGTGGACATATACTCAACTTATATATGTATAACATATTCAAAAATCACAACGATCCAACGGTCGGATTAAAAATTATTGTCGACGTCGGGATTTTTTAGTGTCCCTTTTCGTTACTTTTTCTTTGGTGTTCTAATGTTAATGTGAGATTTGTTTGAAAAAACAAGTGAAAAAGGTCCGACATGTATAATGTCGACTTTTTGACTTTAAGAGTCGCTAGTTGGTGTATTTAACTGGATGCACCAACGCAACCGAAAAGGTTTGCACATTGACCCAGTGATTTGGCACTACTAAATGGGTCTGTGAAACCGAGATTCATTTGGGTTCGGGTGCTTGATTATGTGAAGGGAAGGTGTTAGGCACCCCCCGACATCCGTGTTGCCACGATGACCGCCACTTTTCAAAGAAACTGTTATATGAATATGTGTGTGTGTGTGTGTGTGGATCAATGTGCAATTATTTGGAAGTAGTGTTACGCCTCGTTCGCACCTATATACAAAGGGTTTGAATTTATGAAAAATTCAGTTTTAAACAAGATATGGCAATGAAGTTTTATAAAAAGAGGTTTTTACAAACCATGTGCTCAATAGTAATTGAGGCCTTTGATACTTCTATTTTATTATTAAATGTTCGGCTTGTTTGTTTTTATTTTTGAGATGCGAAGCATCTTTGAGAAAATAATATACAGCAGTGCCGAACTCCTCATGGGCATGACAGCCATCCAAGTAATTCAGACACTGTAAAATAATGTACAAGCTGCTCACAGCTGAAAAAGGTCCATCAGGAGAACCGAATCTAGATTCAATAAACTGCATATGTGATCACATGATTCCTAGACTCACATGATACTGCAGTTTGTATGGAAAGCAGTAAGCACTTATATATATAAAAGCTGTAAATATATATATATACAGACTTGATCAACCACCACGAAGCAACTCCATGGGGGATCGAAAATGTAAATATATAAAAGCGGTAAATATATATATATATATATATATATATATATATATATATATATATATATATATATATATATATGGACATGATCAACCACCATGAAGTAAACTCCATGTGGGACGAAATGTAAATAAAACTGTAAAAGCAATCAACTGCCACGAAATAAACTTCAGGCATGACAAAATGTAAAAAAAGCTGTAAAAGGCCAAGAAGTAAACTCCAGGCCTGACAAAAATGTAAATATATATATATATATATATATATATACTTATATATATTTAACTATTGTCAGACATATCTGATGAGCCTGGATTTTATATCTAGAGCGTTAACCTTGTTTATATATATATATATATATATATATATATATATATATATATATATATATATATATAAGCAAATAAATGCTCCATACCGAAGTCTAGGCCCAATCGAAGCATAACTCGATAATATTAGTCCATATATATAAATATATACATATAAAAGTATATATAAACAGACAGAAATGAAAACTACGGACCGAAATCCAAGCATACACACACAACACGACTCTCAATATGAAGAACAATGTGTGCAAAGAGGAAGGCAAAGGCTTTATAGAGTGTAAGAAGTCTTACAGTGGGTTGCCAAAGCAGTCTTCTATGACTCTAGATGGATGAATACTCGGCTCCCGCCGGTAAAAATATGACAAAATATAAGCTCAAAAGTATTTGAAATAAGACATCACTTAGTTTATGGGGTGTACAAAGCCAATAAGACAAGGTTTCCTCGCTATTTTTTTCTGCCAAAATGGCTAGCCCAAGCCCTATATTTATAGAACTAATTGTCGTAGGTACACCTGCAGCTGCCCGAGCTTCCTAAGCTGCCCAGGGCAGTGTGGGTCCCGTCGTGTCGCAGTACGTGCACTCGGACAACGCGTTGTTCGCTTGGTCATTCATAACTTTCAATCCGGGAGTCCGATGGAAGCGTGCCATACCATTCCAGAAAGCTCTTTTTGAGAGATAAAAAATGACATATGATTTTCCCTTTTTTGATTCTGGGAAGATGGGTCCATGATCAAAATAGCATTCCCAGGTTTCCGTCAAGCAATTCGGTGAGCCGTTTTGTGTAGTTTTCGCTCTGAAGTTAAGATATGAGTCTTGTGGGACCAATTTTGAATCAATTTGAGTTGACATGAGTGTTTTTGATTTAAAATGAAGTTGAGTTAGCAAAATGACCATTTTGCCCCTCCCGAGGTTATCTTCGGTTTTCGTATAGTTGTAACGGGTTTTTCCTAGGGTTATCTCTGAGATGGTCATGTTGTTGACTCTGAATGTACTCAGGGTTATCTCTGAGGTTGGAATTAATGTTTTGGTCCTCCAGGATTACATCTGGAGTGTGAAAAAGACGCTTTTGCCCTCCTGCACAGTTAGTAATAGGAAAATAAAATTTTGAGTGTCAACAGATGCCCCTCTTTATCATGTTCATGCAATGAAATGGAATGGACATGATAAAGATTAGTAGACACTTGAAACATGAGAATCTATTTTTAATGATGCAGATCGCAATGTAGTGAATGTGATGATGAATGTTTAAATTATTTTTGCAAATTGTAGTTCGCAAATCGCACATCCCATTTCGCTTTTGGCCAATCGCACTTCACAACTGGCACATTACATTTCGTATATCGTAAATCACAAATCGCAAATCGCAAATCACAAATCCTAGTGTAATTAATGTTATGATGCATGTTTAAAATGTTTTCGCAAATCGCTTTACCTTTACCGGGGATTGCTGATGCCTATACTGGTGTTGACTACAACGACTTAGCTTTTTTTCGGTACCGTTAATGCCTGTTTGATGAAGAGAAATTGAGATGTCACCGATGCATACGCTGGTAGTTTAAAATGGTGCCTACCCTGATGGTAGTTTGATAATAGATCCTACCCTTACTGGTAGTTGACATCGCCCAACTGTTTTGGTTCCCACTCGAACAGTAGTATACAAAGCTTTCATTGCTGAACTGTCTTAATGTTGCACTGAATTGATACCAATGGTTTTGAATATCGGATCTCCTGATACCTTCGCTAAAATAATATTCAAAAGTTTGCTTCGCTAGATTCTGCCTGATGTTACGCTGGATAGAGATGTACGTTGATGTAGTGCCTCACCCTTTTTGAGGTGATTTGTAGTTTCCTTTCGCTGTTGAGTGCTTGTGCCCCATTTCCTTAAACATTTGATTCGCAACCCGGCTGAACTGATGATCTGAATGTCGCTGATATCCTTTGGCGGTGTAGTTTGTACTTTCGCTGCCGAACTATGAACTTTAGTGTAGAGGCCTCAACTTATGAGGATTTGGCACAAATTAACATGTTTGATGGTGTAGATTTCATTCGCCAGACCCTTTGTTATTGGGCTTCTGCTCTTAAGTTAAGAACTTTGTCGAGAATTTTCCCCTTCATTTGTAGGGCCAAGCTAATGTAGCCATGATTCTTTTCAAGAGTTTTCCTTCTTTTGATGAGAGATTTGATCCCGCCTTAAAATCCTTTGCTTTTCTGGAATCAAAAACGCCCCAGTCCTTTCGCATACTGATTTTGGGGATTCATACGAGAAACTCTCTTTGTTGATGAAGTCGCAAGTGAATAATGTCCAAATCGCTAATGAGCTGATGTGAGGGAAGCTTTGATGATGATGGACCATGCTGATGGTGTTGATTGGGGCATTTTCCTCTTTAGGATGGTTTATAAATGCCCTAGTGTTGAGTTGTCATTGTTTTCGAGATTGCCAAAGTCTTGTTGTAGGGGTCGCAATATCGGGTTGTCGTCGATTTTGAAATTACCCCAGCCTTGTTTGTTGTCTGGGATAGTCACTTTGACATATGAGTTGATAAGATGTTGAGATTGCAAGAGGCTTTTACCTCTGTACCAGATGTTGAACAGATAGTAGAGTTGGGCTTTGATGCATTCAATCATTATTCCTGACTTATTTGTGCAATCAGACATGATGGTTTTTTTATTTGATGAAGCCTTGTAATTGAGGGTATCGGCTCTTTGAAGGTCCTCGCTACTGGTTGTCTTGGCATATCGCTATTTCTTCCTTTTTGGGATTTATACCAGTTTTGATGGAGTGACATTGAAGTGTTGTTGGGTTTTCTCCACATGGGTCGCTGACTTGGAGGGTTGTTTGGGTTTGGATGTTTCTTTTGAGGATCAGACCGCACCACTGATGGTTGCCTACATACTCATGTATGTGAGGGAGATCAGGTCTGCGTAGTTCCAGCTTGATAAGATAAATGGTTTGACAAGTGCTTGTTTGAGAAGTGTTTATTTTGGGAGTGTTTGTTTGGGGTTTTTGTTTGGTTTAACCGCACCATAAATGGCTGCCTACGTACTCCCATTGATGAGTAGAGATCAGGTCTTTCGTAGTTCAGGCTTGATGAGCTGAAACCTGAATGACTTGATTTTTGATGATTTTTTTCTTTTTTCTTTTTCTTTTTCTCTTTTTTTTTTCTTTTTTCTCCTTTTTTTTTGTTTTTGTTTTGTTGTTTATTTCTTTTTTTTCTATACATGAGTAGAAAATAAAAAGCATACTGCGAAGGAAGTGATACCGTCCCAACATCTTCTGGAACTCGCAGCTTTATCCCCTGGATCTACATCTTTTTGGCTTGTTGAGGCCTGATAGTCCAGTTGTCTGTGGTTATGTCTCCTTCAAGGATCGCGACAGAGGTTACTTCTTGGTTTTGACTGTCTTCACTTATGGCAATAACTTGATTGCTTCCTTATTCATCACATTCCTCAGGGATGCTTAAGTTGGACCCATAACAAAAAGGTATGAACTCTTAATTCTTTGATGGGTGGGCTTTCCAGACAACCTCACTACCTTTTCCTTAATTTTTTTCATGGGCTTGAGAGGATTCGACCATGAAATCTTTCTCGAACTGTTGTCGTATTTCTTGCAAGAAACTTTCCTTTTTTGCTTTTTCCTCCTTCGAAAGGATCAGTATTTCCTCCGCATCATCCAAGGTTATAAGATCTGGAATGTGGTTGTCATCTTTGGACCATAGGATGTCGGATGTTGGCGAAAGAATCTCCATTGTCATTTCCTGCATTAGGATCATTCCATCTTGGGTTCTGCCTGAATTATCGCTCATAGCCTTCACCTTATTTGAACTACATGTCTCGAGTGGACATCTTAAGCTTTTTATTGCTTTTTCGCCTTTTTTGGTCATGGGAATTTCTATCTCCAACTCTCCATTTTCAATGAGATCTTGGATTTTATGTCTCAAAGCCCAGCATTCCTCAGTCGTATGCCCAAGTGAGTTAGAATGGTAGAGACATATCTTGGTGGAATCATAGCTCTTTATTTTGGGATTTAAAGGAGGCAGCAACTCAGTAATCGTTCCTCCGCTTATCAGAAAGTGTAGCATTTCTTCATTGCATTTGCTTAGAGGGGTGAATTTTTGGACTGTTGTGGAGGTTGTTTGATCTTTCTTCTTTGAGAGTTCGCATTCCCCTAAGAAATTTTTCTGTTGGCGAGGTCTGCTAGCAATTTTATCATCCCCTTTTCTTGGCCTTTTGATAGTTGAGTGAAGAAATACCTTGTATCTTGATGTTGGCGCACTATCAACTTAGCTAGCAGATTTACTTGGTTCTGGATCGTCTCTAATTTTTACATTACTATGATACCTTCCTCTGAGTTTTCCCACTTTAGGACATTTGTTTTGTGCCTTTGGGGTAGTCCTCTATCCTTCGTATGCACTTACGAATTAGATATATTTTAGCGCTTCTCGACCCGATCATGTTTACTTCGCTCGTAACATGCTGCAACTGAAGGTTGGTGTTGACATTCTGTTGATTAGGTTGCTGAACCACAATATTGCCACTTTCGATCAGATTTTGAATTATATACTTTAAGGACAAACAATCTTCCGTATCGTGTCCTGGAGACCCTGAGTGGCAAGCACATCTTTGGCTTGGATTATATCTGTTTCTCTCTGGTTCTAAAGGTGGAGCCAGTTTGGTAATTTTCTTGTGATCTATAAATATTGCCAATACATGTTCAAGGGAATCGCCTAGTGGAGTGAACACCCGATTTTCCGTTCTTTCAAATTTTCTTTTCCAATCTGGGTATTGGTTGAATACAACTTGTTGAGCTGGCAGATTGTTTTGTATTTTCCGAACGGGGGGACTGTAGGTTGGTCTCCTAACTTGCCCCTGTACAACAAGGGATACATCTTCATTGCCTTTATCAGGTACACCCTTGGGATCGCTCGCATACTTGCCAGTCTGTAAGGTAGTGAAGTCTTTAATCTTTCCTGCCTTCAGGCCCATCTCTGCCATTTCGTCGTGTTTGATCATTTCTGAGAACGACTTTCCTATGCCTGCTAGGATCCTCTCGTAGTATGGAGCCTCTTGGATATCAATAAACGTCATTACCATCTCAGCTTCTGTCATTGATGCAATGACTTGTACTGCTAGATGTCTCCACCTTTGGGCATATTCTCGGAAAGATTTAGTACTTTACTTTTTGACTTTAATCATTTGGTATCGATCAGGTGCCATTTGTGACTAAAAATTGTACTGATTTAGAAAGGCGTGGGCCAATTCTTTCCAGTTGTGGATTTTGGCATTGTCAAGTCAGGTATACCAGGCTTTAGCCTCTCCAGTGAGACTCTTTTGGAAAAGCTGCATTCTGGGGCTTTCATCTTCAGCATAAGATCGCAGTTCGCCAATGTACACTTTTAGGTGCTTATAGGGATCACCTGCTCCATTGTACTTTTCAAACACTGGGACTTTGAATTTGGCAGGATAGCGAGCCCCTGAGAATATGCAAAGATCTGAATAGATGACACTCCCATAATTTCCAGTCCCTTTGATTCACCGGATGGTCTACTCCATTTGTTGGACTTTCTTTCTTATATCCCTAGTTTCTCGATCATCACTAAGATTTAAGATTTCTTTATTGGAATGAGGTTTAGATATTTGGGTTTCCATCTTTTTGCCAATACCCTGACTTCCCCCTGGTAAGGATGACTCTAGTTGAGTGGGCCTTGTTTGGCCCTAGATTCCTCCATGTGCAGAGGATTCTGTGTGGATGGGTATTTGTGTACCCTGAGTAGATTGGTGTAGTTCTTTGAGCATAAAAACCAACTCTATCATTTGATAGCTTAATTTTTCAAACTCTATGCGAGAGACAGAAGTTGGATCAGGTTGGGCACTCTTATCCATGTCTGAGTGTGGGCTTAACGCCTTTTTGGACTTTGAACGGGAAATGGGATCAATTGCTTTCCTACAAAATGACTTACGTAGTTTAGTCTTAGGGAATGTATAAATGTTACATGCTATGTGGTGTATCCATTTTAGGAACTTTATCCTGCAAAACGGATGTTAGTTGTTTGTAACATAGGAGAGCATGCTAATTTAAATATACATTTACACATATATCTCTATATTTTCCATTACAATAGAGTGGCATGAACTGAAATTACAAGTAAATGCTTTTACAAGTAATTGAGTATGAAGAGACTTCCTTCCGCATTTGGTTTATCAGAGGCTGACCTATCTTAGGCTACTCTCGCGGCTTTTTGGAATGAAGGTTCCCAGATCATCGCAATTTACTTGACAGGAAGTTAATCCGATCTTTCAACTGGAGCGAATCTGGGTGATGCCTTTCCTGAGCCCCGTTGAAATTATTCTTCCTATGAGTCCAGTAATCAAACACCGACAGGATAGCCTCCTGGTGGAGGAACCACACAACATATATTCACATACAACGTGTCTCACCGTTTATGAAAATGATGACATGTGCGAAGCACTAATATCACAGATAGATATAGTATAGTGCAGTAAGTAAAATGCATTCGTACACATTCATCATAAAAGTAAATGCAACATTCATACACAAGCATATAACAGTTTTAAAAAGTTTGTAATAGCGGCTGAAGCCCTCTTACTGGAATCCCCAGCAGAGTCGCCACCTGTCGACGTTGGGATTTTTTAGTGTCCCTTTTCGTTACTTGTTCTTTGGTGTTCTCATGTTAATGTGAGATTTGTTTGAAAAAATAAGTGAAAAAAGTCTGACATGTATAATGTCGACTTTTTAACTTTATGAGTCGCCAGTTGGTGTATTTAACTGGTTGGACCAACGCAACCGAAAAGGTTTGCACATTGACCCAGTGATTTGGCACTGTTAAACAGGTCTGTGAAACCGAGATTCATTTTGGTTCGGGGGCTTGATTATGCGAAGGGAAGGTGTTAGGAACCCCTGACATCCGTGTTGCCACGGTGACCGCCACTTTTCAAAGAAACTGTTATATGAATGTGTGTGTGTGTGTGTGGATTAATGTGCAATTATTTGGAAGTAGTGCTATGCTTCATTCGCACCTATATACAAAGCGTTTGAATTTATGAAAACTTCAGTTTTAAACAAGATATAGCAATGAAGTTTTATAAAAAGAGATTTTTCAAACCCTGTGCTCAATAGTAATTGAGGTCTTTGATACTTCCATTCTATTATTAAATGTTCGGCTTGTTTACTTTTATTTTCGAGATGCGAAGCATCTTCGAGAAAATAATATACAGTAGTGCCGAACTCCTCATGGGCATGACAACCATCCAAGGAAATTCAGACACTGTAAAATAATGTACAAGCTGATAACAGTTGAAAAAGGTCAATCATGGGAACCGAATCTAGATTCAGTAAACTGAATCTGTGATCACGTGATTCCTAAGCTCACATGATACTGCAGTTTGTATGGAAAGCAGTAAACAATTATATATATAAAAGCTATAAATATATATATATATATATATATATATATATATATATATATATATATATATATACGGTCCGGATCTTAAGCTCACCCCTTATCTAACTCACCCGAGCTCACCCCCCATTTAGCGACGGACCCGACGACGGTTTGGTCATACAACCGTCGTCTATACTTTTAGCGACGGACAACATATAGCGTCGCTATAAGTATAGACGACAGTTGTATGATCGAACCGTCGTCTTGTCCGTCGCTAAAAGGGGGTGAGTTCGGGTGAGTTGAATAAGGGGTGAGCTTAAGATATATTCCCTATATATATATACAGACTTGATTAACCACCACGAAGCAACTTCATGGGGGATCGAATATGTAAATATATAAAAGCGGTATATATATATATATATATATATATATATAAATGGACATGATCAACCACCACGAAGTAAACTCCAAGTGGGACAAAATGTAAATAAAACTGTAAAACCAATCAACTGCCACGAAATAAACTCAAGGCAAGACAAAATGTAAATAAAGCTGTAAAAGGCCACGAAGTAAACTCCAGGCCTGACAAGAATGTAATATATATATATATATATAAGTAGGTAAATGCTCCGGATATAAAATTCAGGCTCATCAAATATGTCTGACAACAGTTAAATATATATAAGTATATATATAAGCAGATAAATGCTCCGAATATAAAATCCAGGATCATCAGATATGTCTGAAAAAAGTTATATATATAAAGCAAATAAACGCTCTATACCGAAGTCTAGGATTAATCGAGGCATAAATCAATAGTGTTAGTCTATATATATAAATATATACATATAAAAGTATATAATATAAAGACAGAAATGAAAATCACAGACCGAAATCCGGGCATACACACAAAACATGACTCTCAATGTGAAGAACAATGTGTGCAAAGAGGAAGGGAAAGGCTTTATAGAGTGTAAGAAGGCATACAGTGGGTTGCCAAAGCAGGCTTCTATGACTCTAGATGGATGAATACTTGGCTCCCGCCGGTAAAAATATGACAAAATATAAGCTCAAAGTGTTTGAAATAAGACAACACTCAGTTTATGGGGTGTACATTGCCAATTGGACAGGGTTTCCTCGCTATTTTTTCTCCCAAAATGGCTAGCCCATGCCCCATATTTATAGAATTGATTACCACAGGTACACCTGCGGCTGCTCGGGCTGCCCAAGCTGCCCAGGGCTTTATAGAGTGTAAGCTCAAAGTGTTTGAAATAAGACAACACTCAGTCGCAGTACGTACACTCAGACAACGCGTTGTTCTCTTGGTCGTTCATAACTTTCAATTCGAGAGTCTGATGGAAGCGTGCCATACCATTCCTGAAAGCTCTTTTTGAGAGCTACAAAATGACATATGATTTTCCTTTTTTGATTCTGGAAAGATGGGTCCAAGACCGAAATAGCATTCCCGGGTTTCCGTCAAGCAATCCGGTGAGCCGTTTTGCATAGTTTTTGCTCCGAAGTTAAGATATGAGTCTTGTGGGACTACTTTTGAATCAATTTGAGTTGACATGAGTGTTTTTGATTTGAAGTGAAGTTGAGTTGGCAAAATGACCATTTTGCCCCTCCTGGGGTTATCTCCAGTTTTCGCACAGTTGTAGCGGATTTTTCCTAGGGTTATCTCTGAGATGGTCATGTTGTTGACTCTGAATGTACTTAGGGTTATCTCTGAGGTTGAATTGATGTTGTGGTCCTCCAGGATTACATCTGGAGTGTGAAAAAAGACGCTTTTTCCCTCCTGCACAGTTAGTAACTGGAAAAGAAAATCACTATATTTCAGCAGTTTTATACTAATCTGGAATGTCATGGGGATTTCTACACATCTTTTGTTAAATGAAAATCACTATATTTCATTGTCATTAATTTTGGTAGCATTCTAAACATTCCATTCATGGGTGTATGTCCATTTACTCGAAAAGGGGCTGTCCATTTTCTTTTTACCCCTTTGGAACAATTACAGATTGTCATGGATAATCCTCTGATAAATGATGTTTTTACTCTAAAAACGGTGGATGTTTCTCCTCTTGCTTATGTGCTTAATCATCTAATTAGGTATAATCTTTTGCCCCGCTTAGTTGGAGGTGCTGATTTTACCTATCAGGATTTGATAATAGTTTCTATGATTTTGAAAGGTGTATCTTTTAATATGTCTCAAATGTTGCTACATCAAATGACGAGTTATTTGTGAAAAGTAAAAACGTGTATGCCTTATAGTGCGAGTCTCACCACTCTCTTTAGTCATTTTAAAATTTCCTTTGCTGATGAAATTTATGTTGTTGTGACTGATTCACTCAGTGTAAGTACTGTAAAATTGTCTCGCATTGCTTTAATCGACGGTCAGTTTGTCCGTATCACTTCTGATAATCATATCCATCCCATATCAATTCCATTTTCCATTGTTCTGCAACATACTCAGTCTTCTTCTGAGATTGTTGAAATGTTGAAAATATTTATTAGTAATCAAGAAAAAATGCAACATGAGATGTCTAGCCTCAAAAATTGTATGTCTGTATTGGAGAAAGGCAAACTGCCTTTGGGTGCTCCTGAAATTAACAAGCTTTATCAGAATTTTGAGGATGAGTTTATTGATTTATAAGCTGGGTTTGATTTGCAAACCACTGCTTTGGCAGAGGTCATGCAATGGAAACTAAACCAAAACTCTTGTCAATTGAGTTAGGAAATCAAGTTTGTTAGCAATCAGGTTGGCGAGTTGGCTGAATTCACGGCTCTACGTTTCAACGATGTAGGTTCTAAGTTACATATACAGCATAAGAACTCTTCTATTATGGAGTGGGCTCATTGTAACTGACTAGCCGAGTATATTGGTGATTTCCTTGACGTGTCATTGCCACATACGACTTTCATTCCCCGTCCTCCTTAATTTGTTGTTGATCTTACCCTTGCTGAAAAGATTCACCGTGCCAATCATCGCCCTTACTTCACAATGAGGGTTGTTCAGCGTGCAACAGTTGTAGATCTTGACTGATGGTGTTATTTCCCTTTTTGTTTGATGACAAAGGGGGAGAGTTTATGGTTATGGTTTAATTTTTTTTGGAAGACTGAAAAAGACTAAAGTGGTTTTTGGAATTAAGTTATTATTATTTGGAATTTTAAAAACAAATATATTTGGTGCAGGTAACAGATTGTTTAAAAAACTCAGGATACATTGAAAATTGGATTTTAGTTAGATTAATATTATATTGAGATTCCTGAAATAATATTATATTGCATTGCATGGATTTAGGAGGAGCTAATTATATTATATGCAAGGTTTTAGGGGGAGCTAATGGGAATTAATTTTTTTTGGGTTGTCATCATCAAAAAGGGGGAGAATGTTGACTTAGTCATATTCCATCCTTAAGTTTTGATGATGAATTATTCGTATACTAATTTGTTTTATGACATTTCAGGTATCTGATGATAAAGAACATTAGTGGGATATTCAAGTGGTTGAAGAGTTTTTCTTTACTAGAAAAAAAGTGTAAGGTCAATTGCATAATAATTGATTTTTTATTTAAAGGTTATAGGACATATCATTGGCATTTAATTTTATTTCTTAAATGAAAATATTTTAAATCTACTGAAAAAGGTTTTTCTAATAATAAACTATTTTAGATTAGATTAATATGTATTATCAAGTACAAAAGGGTTTGATGCTTTATTTTTTAAATCGTTACTTGATATTCTTGGGTTATATATTCTGAAATTTTCTTATGGTATATATGTTTATATATGTATTTAGTATGCATGCCTAGAAGCTAAAAGTATATATATTATGTGTGCATACCTAGAAGCTAAAAGGATGGTAGCTACACATTTTTTTTGTGATATGATGTGTGTATGGTTGTCAAGGGATAATGAATATGGATACCTTGGAAAGGACCATTGTTGTTACACGCCACTTTAAAAGATGGAGAGATAAAAGTCAAAATTTCTTATCTAGTGGGTTATCTTTTAAAGAGTCTCGGAATTTATCCAAACAGTATAACTAAAAATGTTTGAGTTGTTATCTGGATAAATATTAAACATACATTTCTTTACCGTTGTGGGATTTCTCCATTATATGTGAGATATTATCAAGTCGTTTGTTTTGGACAAATGGGACAGATGTAATCTGGAATAAAATAGTAATTTTTTATGGGCTATATAAATCGTATTTCATGTATGGAATAAAACACGACTCACGAAATACTCTTTGCATTAATTATTGATATTATCGAGTAACTTGATTTATTTGGTGAAACTTTGAACAACTGAGCAATTATATTTCTGATATCCTTTTAGCTGGTAATTGGTAAGATTTAATTGATTATTTTTCCGTGCTAATTGATCATTGCATTTAGTTGAACCTTTAATTGTTAAATTGATTATTCTTGCATGATTCATAGACCTCTGTATTTGTATTTAATTTTTTGTTTAGACTAAGTGCAGTCTAAAGGTGTTAATCCTGGTGGATTAGAGGAAAGGTTTACAAACAGGTTCAAGAAAGTAAATGTGCTTAAGGAGTGCATAGGTGCACAAGGAGAAAGAGTGCTCAAGGGAAATTAATTGATGTAAGAATCAGTTTTGTAATCAATGTTTATTTATAAAGAAATAAATAAAGTGAGTCTCCAATACTAGTTGGTATTAGACGTTGATTAGGCTACAATTATAGAGGGTAGTAGTTGAACCACGTAAAAATTCTTGGAATTCATTTAATTATTTGTGATTAATTTTATTGATAACAAGAATTAAGGTTAATATAACAAGTTAATATATAAACAAGATTTTCTGAAACCTAAGATATATATTTGATTATTTCAGCATACTAAATTCGTAAGTATTTAAACAGTTTTTGTAATTAAGGAAACCGAATTAATTATTTCCACAAGCTGAAATAAGCAAAAGTTTTGAAGTAAAATAATAATTGACAATAGTTGTTCGAACACTTATTCAACCCCCCTTCTAAGTGTGCCTATTTAAATTTCAAAATTATATAGTTTCAAGTATGTGACTTGAATATGAGATTATATAATTACAATTAGTACCATTGCTCTTAAATGTCCCTAGTCGAGTATCATTGTTGATGGGACAACAATGATACATTGAGACTAGTATGTGGATTAACTGATGACCAAATCTCATTGGTCATAAATATATGAGATATTGAGTCAATGCATAGGTACATGTTAGAGAACGATGTACTGGACAAACCCACCATGAGAGTTCTATGTGGAGCTTTATGCAAAGTGTCATTAGTGATTCGCATAGTGACAATGATGTAATGATCCTCTGATCTAAAATCACTATATTACTACACGGGAATTTATGTACTTTGATATCATTAAATGTCACCTTTAATATGGTGGACAATTAAGGTGATTATTGGGTACATCATGAATCGTGTGAGGAATATGAGTGATCTAGATGGAATTTAACCCTCCTATATATTAGGGGTGATATCCATAGGCCTCTTGATTGAGTAGGACTATAAAATGCATGGACATGCTCAAATAGTGATTTGTTTCATATAGTCTACTCATTAATCAAGAAAACTCATATTAAATTATGAAGAGTATGACACATTCCATGACTCGAGTTTAATCTAGGATGTCAAGGTTAAAAGGATTAAATTATATTGAAACATTGGTCACGAAAAGGTTGTATCGAATCATTAATCTTATTATTACTTGGGTAGCGGTGATGCATTACTAGATGTCGCTCACTGTTTATAATTTTAAAATATGATTTTAAAATCATTGCCAACGTAATAATAACATATAGGGTCACACACATAGAACGTAATTAAAAATGGAATTGATTTAAATTGTAAGGATTTAAATATATCAATATGATTGATAGTATTTAAATCACGAATTTAAATTAAAAGGATGATTTGTATATATGTATATTAATTAAGTCTTGATATAATATATATAAATTTGGATTTTATTTTAATTAGATTAGGTTTTTGACTAATTCCTTTTAACTACTATATATGATATATAAGCGATTTTGGGATGATCATCATAACCTAAGAAACCCTAGCAGCTCTTAGAGAGAGACTAGAGAGAAAAGTTTCGAAAATCATGATCCTTGGTGGCTAGTATCGCGGCTCTCTCTTTACTGCAGATCGTGCGATGATTCGTGGGCCTTCGTGTGGATACAATAGAGACGTAGTTCTGTGAGGGATTGAGTTGGAGATACGAAGCATTACAGAATTCTCTATAATTGGTATAAAATCTAAACACTAAATTAATATATTTTCGCATAGATCCTATTTTAGGGTTTCAAAATTGTCTTTGAATATTTTAATTTTCGCTGCTTTTATGTGTCGAAACCCCTACATAAGTTATTTAAATAGTGCTTATGTGCCAACATGTATGCGTGAGGACATTAAAGATGTACTATATCAAAGAATTATAAATTATTTCAATAAGCGAGTCTAATTGGAATAATAAAGTTTTAAGGAGATATTAAATTATTAGTGACCAACTAAATTGAGTCTATATATGTTATAAATATTAATTAGACTACACTGATGTATATAGATTATATGATGTGGGTACATAAATAATCCCTAACTTTTCCATTATGTAAAACATTAACACATTAAAATCACATTTTGGAAATCCAAGAGAATAAACTAAGCATTTTATAACTAAGTTGTTGAGATTTAAAGTCGTTTCCAATATTAAGTGACTAACACAGTGTTCAAATAGTAGCCTAACTCTATTTGTGTATAAACAAGTCGGCAATTAAAGGCTACATTAGCTGTGAACATGAACTAAGATATGGGGGAGAGGGAGTTGCTGATCTCTTTTCACCAAACTCTCTCAATCCAATGAATCTTTCTTCCATCCATTGGTTTAATTTCTTGGGCAATGGTTTTGTATGGGTAATGAATTCTTTATATATAGCACCCTCTTTTTCTCAAACTCAGTTGCTAGAAAAATTATCTAATAAGTGTAATTTGAGAGTGAGAGCTGTTGAGCATTGAGGGAGTATAATTAGTGCATTGAGTGAATCCATTTAAGCTTCAAGAGGTATAAATTCTATTTTTGTTCTTAATTTTGAGTTTTGTCAAATTGTTAGAATTTCTTGAATTCTTTGTTAATTAGTTTTAATTAACATGCCATTGTGTTGTCCAAGTTTGTATATATGCTCTGAAGTGTTATAGTTGGTCTGGTTACAAGATTTGCAATGCTTGTGTTAAGGCTCTACAGAAGTATAGCCATTTTTTTGCCTCTGGATGAAGTGGCGCAGCCGCACCACTTTTATAGCACAATACCGCGTGGGATGTCTACCTTAGATACTGTCTTATTTATCCCGTGTTATCTAGAACATGTTAGGTTGGTTTGATTATGCATGTAATTAACCTTAACACATGGAATGAGGATACTTTGTAAATAGTATGTCACGTTAGCTTGATTTGAGTTTGAGTTTTAAAAAAACACTTATAAGTTTGGAAAACAAACTATGATTTCAAACAACCTTACTTGCATTCTGATGTCGTGAGCATACATAAGTAGCCTAGATATGTACGTAAATGAGTATAACATAAGGCATAAGCTTGCTTCGTGTATAATAAGTTTTACTAGCTTGGTTTAATGATTTTCTAAAGGAAAACTTGAAGTTTTGAAAAACAAAGCATGATGAACCTTGTGCCTTTAAGTTCTGATCTTTCTAGGCTATGTACATGACTTAAGTATGTGCACAAATGAGTAGGGAGCATGGTTTTTAAGTTTCCTTGCATATAATAGGTAGCATAGCTTGGTTTATATGTGTTTCTAAAGAAACTTAAAGGTTTGGGAAACTAATTTAGTTGATGATAACCTTGCACGTATTTTGAGATTTTGACTATCATGATAAGATATGAATATGCATGATTGACATGCATACTAGCTAGTCATATGGATCATAAACTAGTTAAATGTGGTTTAGAAAAAGCATAAATGAAGTAGAACTTCACAACATGAAATACGTGACTAATCTAATGTAAGCATATATTATTGAGACTTATTGATCTCGTTGTATGAGTATAACGACTAAACATGAAAAACTCTGTTTAATCAACACTTCAAGTCTTGATTTGGTGGGATTTGATAATGAATAATGTAAAGAACAAGATATAGAAGAGACCAAACCTAATGATGAACATCATAACATTTATGTTTCTGCAAGTGTCATCCTAAATATGTTTGGGTGTGCAAGTCTGGCCAAGCTTCAGTTTAGCAGTTCTGGTGTGAACAAGGAACAACGCGGCCGCGCCACTCCTTAGTTCAAATCCAGCTCGGCTATGCCACCCTGCAGTGAAGTCTATTTTCTATTGTTAATCTGAGGGTTGATGCATGCCTATATTGTTACCTTAATCTGTAATACATGTCCAGTATAGTATTCATGTGTCAATAAGCATGTTAATGAAACAATCATATCTTAAATAAGTGTTTATAACCTTAAGTCAAAATATGATGACAAACTATGTTTTTTAATGTCATAGTGTATTAGAAATTGATTTTTGTGTTATGTGATGGCATACGTATAAGATCATGCAACTAAGAGAATACTAGTAATATATGTTTAGTATCGATGAATTACATTTGTGTATCATAGCAAATTAAAATAAAAGGTGTACATATTGAACTTGTATAACTAATGTGTGTATACATGAATAGGATATTACAGTTCATTGGAATGGTATTAAGCTATACCTTGGTAAACTACGCGTAAGGCAAGTTTTCTAACTTACACAACTTTGAATATTGTGTAAGTATCTAAACCTTATCTCGTTGACATAATTTCCTAACCATATTTTTATGAATATCATTCAAGCTTGTGCTATTATTACTCATACAAGTAAATCCTTGAAAGTATGATTCATATCTCATGACTTACTACTTTGTAGTTTAGAAATAAAATTGCTTACAGTTTTCAAACCTTGATTTCGGATGATAATTGCTCATGTGTATATTTTTAAAAGAAAGTTGTCTAAGCAATTGATTCGGCTAGACTATTGGTATATGATCAAAAGTTATCCAAACCAAATTAACTTGGTGTGGACTCTTATAAATAACTGAGATGAACAACCCTCTTGGAAGGGGAAATATATATTTGTCGAGAGACCTACGTGCGCACATGAGTATGATTAAATGTTATGCATGACATAGGGTACTTTAGGCTGATCACCTGTTGTACTCGTTTTGATGGATTATCAATTTATTACTGTTAATTCTAGTAGAAGTTCATAGTCTTTAGTGACTGCTCAGTATTCACTACAACTGAAGATGCAGGAGTTGGAGGTAGAACTTGCATATCGTAAGGAGGCAGGAGTACAGATGGGCACTCTTTTTCACCATTCGATAGCTAGGAACGTGGAGTTAGCTGGTAAGCTAGAGGAGTCAGAACAGAGAGAGCTTAGAGAGAATACTGAGAAGGAAGCTCTCCGTACATAGCTATAAATGGAAGTGATGGAGAGGATTCACTTTGAGGAAAAGTGGGAGGAAGCCAATGATAGGGCTAATGCTTTAAAGGATGAGGTGAGATGCAAGAGGAGAAAGATTAAGAAGATGGGATATGATGTGCGTATAGCCATGGAGAGATTGATTAATGAGGTATATCATTATCCAGCAGAGCAGGGACAGACCCTGCACGCCATAAGCCGAGATTTGGTGGCGCACATCACTCAGAAGGAGTACCAGAGCGTTGTGGAGCGCAGAATGTTAGATTAAGGTCTAGGTATTAGAAATTTAGTAGTATTTCATTTATGTGGTGTATATATCATAATGTAATCTCAGTCTTTTGTGTAAGATATGAGATAGTTGTAAACTCCAAACTTTTGAAAATTGTTAGAGGGGTAGTATCTTGGTGGTTGTCCCCGTCTTTTGTGATATTAGGGGATATATTGTGTCATTTATAGAAGTATGCTAGGGATAATCATGTGATGTAATGATTTTGCATATGAATATAAATGATCTTATTCCATAAACGTGTTACAAAATCATATTTCTTTTTCATTTGATAAATGTTTAAGTAATATAATTAGATAATAAAAATGAAAATTTTGTGATGCAGAAAAATGCTGTCCAGACGTAGACTAACTACACCGGAAGAGTTAGTCAATGATGAGAGAGGACAAGTAGACCCTATACAAAGGCTAGTAGATTTGTTAGGGGAGGCTCTTAGGGGAAGAAACGAACCAGTTCCACCCATTCCCCAAGCAGTTCCAGTCACAAACTTTAAGGACTTTAGGAGTGTACGACCTCCAGAATTCATTGGTACTAGCAATTTGATCGTCGCACAAACATGGATCAAATAGATAGAAAGGCTTTCACCATCGCTCATGTGGCTGAAGACCAGGAGAAGGTGTTTGCTGTGACAACCCGATATTTTCTATATAAATAAATCATAAATTTTGCGTATAATTTTTTTTTATTTATTAAAATAAATATGAATGATATGTGTCAAGGTAATGTGTAATTATAATTATATGTGTGATAAATAAAATGTATTTATTACATTAAGTATTGTAAATAAATTTATTTTAGAATTATTGACTATTATCAATTATATTTTTATACTAATTAATTCCTTATTGGAAATGTTTTATTAATTATTTTTTTTAAAGAAAATATAATCTTATTTTATTTAAATAATATAGGAAATGATTTTAGAATAATTATCTATTTTAAAGGTAAGAATGCGTGAAAGGAATTATGTATGTATCTATGTGATGAATATAAAATATATTTATTACTTGAATGGTAATGAATAATTTTATTTTAGAATTATTGCTCATTATAAATTATATTCTAATAATAATTAGTTTTATAGTAAAAATGTTTTTAATGTGTATTTTCCATGAAAATATGATAATTATATTATATATGATATGAATATAGAATTTTTATAATACTTATTCTATTATATGAATTTTTTTCAAGATATTAAGTAAATTATTTCTACTTAATTATAAGGTTAGTTATGGTAGATAAAATCAGATATGGAATCCAAACCCTAGTTCTGGGTTTTGATCAAGGAATGAAAATAATAATATTATATTATTATTTATCAGTGTTATATATATGTGTGGTTATGTATGTAATGTTAATGTGTGGAACAGTTTTAATATATTACTATCAAACCCTAATTATGGGTCTGAATTAAGGAATGATAATAATATTATAATATTATAATATTTAAATTTTTCAGTGCTATAAATATGTACTGTATGTTTGTGGACTGACAATGGTTGGTCAATTATGGTGTAAAATGCCAAAACCCTAGTTTAAGCTGTTAAACCCTAAGTTAAAGCCGAATGCCGACTTAAGACTGTTATGTAATCATGTTAATATGATTTATGATCGGTGTTTATGTATTAACCCTAATTAGGGAGAATCGTAATTATTCAAAACCCTTATTATTATTATTATTATTATTATTATTATTCTATATTATAATCCTTAATTATAATTTTGGAACCCTAATTGAATTGAAACTCTAAAGCGAAAGTCATTCACGACTTTGAGAATTTGTAATCACAATAATGTGATTAACGACTGGTGATATAGAATTAAAACCCTAATTTCTTAAATTAGAAACCCTAAATAATAATTAGCTAATTGCTAAATGAAAAATCCTAATTTAAAACTCAGGATGAGTTCGACACTGTTCTATAACTGTGTTATATGGTGCATGCATGTTATGTATTATATAATTCTATATTGATTAGGTAAACCCTAATTAATATTTAGAAATAATAATTTCTAGAAACCCTAATATTTATTTTATAAACCCTAAATTATTTATATTGTAAACCCTAATTGTTAATTTGGAAAGCTTAATACTAATTAGGGTATCTTAAACCTAATTAGTAAGGTGTTAATTAATTAAAAACTTAATTAACTAAGAAACCCTAATTTTGTATTTTAGAAACTAAAATTTTATTATTTTATTTATTTATTATATTTTTGTGC
This sequence comes from Panax japonicus, assembly GCA_020205505.1. NCBI lineage: Eukaryota > Viridiplantae > Streptophyta > Magnoliopsida > Apiales > Araliaceae > Panax > Panax japonicus. The sequence goes on from CM035099.1 coordinate 31,224,173, forward strand.
AAATCCTAATTTTGGAAATTCTTGAAATTATTGTTAAACCCTAAATCCTAATCCAAACCCTAAACCCTAAGGGTTTGCCAAGATTATAATTTTACCATCAAAATGAAAACCCAAATGACAAAAATGCCCCTCTTACATAATTGAGGCTAAAATGTATGGTTTGACAATAGGCTAAGTTGTTGAACAACTTTAAACACTCCATGTGACCAAAGCCAGCACATTTCAGCCACCTAGCAGCCTTATTCATTGCATCTAGCATGTCTATATAAGAGATTAGAGAGAGAAAATTTCATTTTGGGTTCACTAAAATTCCACAATACTCAACCAACTCTCATTCTCTCTCAAACCTCCGAAATTTCCAAGCATTTCAGTTCTTTTATCAAGCCCCACGTTCATCATTATAAAAAACAGAAGCTAGAATCAAGATCAAAACCTAAAGAGGTATAAAACCCTAGTTTAATTTTTGTCCATAATCTGTCGTTAAATGTTGTGTTTAAGTGTTAGAATATGTTGTATTTAGTCTCAAATGATGATCTGGGTTGTTGTTTACTAGATCCATAACATCTAATGCTCGAAATCTATGTTTTTCAAAAATCTAGAAAATTATTTTTTGTGTTCTGACATCAAATGTCAGACGCTGTAGATTGTTATGTGTTTAATGTTTTTGTTGTTTAAGTGTTTGATTATGTAGCCTTGTATGAGATCTTTAATCTGGTTGAACAAGTAAAGTCCGATATGTTGTAGATTTAAAGATACTGATGGTCAAAGGTCGTTGACCGACCATGACCGAGGATAATCTGGGTAAACCCAGAAAGCTTTTGGTAGCGTCTGACAATATTTGCGTTGTCTAGATCTATCAGGTTTTATGTGTTTTGTTAATGTTATTGTATCCTACGTGTAGCTTGTATAGTATACTACAAATCTGGATCTTTATATGTCTACAAACATCAACAGATCAACCGTGAAAAGTGGTCAAACTAGGCCACTCGACATTGATTTATGTTTCTGGTAATTTTCCAGAAAAGCTTTAAGAACGGTTTTCTGAAAACTTTGACCGAGCATGATCTGCTTTGTTTGTTGTTTTTTTAGTAATATTTTGTGATAGATCTATTTAGTTGCATGTTGGGTATAACCTGGAATCGTTAGATCCTTAAAACATTGAACGATTAGCATGTAGTGAAGGCTCAAAGTATCACTCATAATCTGTTCTTCATTTCTGGGTAACCCAGAAAATGAAGAACAGACCTGACAGCATGTTTAAAGGCAAAGATATCGTTGATTATATGTTGTAAGAACTTGTTTGTTGTTGGATCCTGTAGTCGTACATTAGTACTACAATATCTGACTAATAACATGGCCATTAACATCAGGATCTGACCGGAAATCTTAGTCAAACTCGGTACCTTGCAAACTGCTATGAATGTTCTTGAAGGCTCAAGAACACCTATAGCGACGGTTCTGTCGCTATAGGGGCCTTCAGCGACGGTTTTTATTATTTATTTCCAGAAATTAATTAAAAATAGAAAAAAATTAGTTTTTAATTATTAAAAATACAAAATAAATTATTAAAAATTATTTTAAATTCTAAAAATTAGTTTTTAATTATTTTAAATATATTTCATAAATATTTAATATTTTTGGAATATTAAAAGTAGTTAATTTATTTAATTATAATATTAAATAAATTATTTAAAAATGATTTTAATATTTGAAAAATCATTTAAAATTATATTATGGAATAAGAAAATAATTTAAGTTATTTTTTGATAACTTTTAATATTATGTGATAATTTTTATTAATAAATTAATATTAATGATAATTAAGTTATTTATTAAATGAATTAAATAATTAAATTAAAAATGATTTTATTATTTTAAAAATCATTTTAAATAATAATAATGTATTTAAGAATATTTTAAGTTATAAAATATAACTTTTAATATTTAAAGGTAAATTTCATTAATTAATTATTATTAATGATATTAAAGTTATTTAATAATTATATTAAATAATTTAGTTTAAAAATGATTTTAATATTATAATAATCATTTTAAATGAAAATAAAGTGTTTAAAGATATTTTAAGTTATAAAATATAACTTTTAATATTTAGAGAATAATTTCATTAATAATTTAATATTAATGATATTTATTTAATGATTAATGATATTAAGTTTATTTAATAATTATATTAAATAAATAGTTTAAAAATGGTTTTATTTATTTAAAAATCATTTAAAAAGGATATAAGTGAATTAAAAATATTTTAAGTTATAATTAATGACTTTTAATATTTGGTTAAATAGTTCATTAATATTTAAATATTAATGGTAATTATTTAATAATGATTTTAAATATTTTAAAAATCATTTAAGGGTTATATAAGTACTTTACAAATATTTTAAGTTATTATAAATAACTTTAATATTTTGGCAATGGTTTCATTAATAATTTAATATTGAATAAATGTTAATGATAATAGAATTGTGTACTATTTAAATCATTTAATAATGATTCTGATATTTCAAAAATTATGATAAATGGTAATAATAATTATTCCAAAGTAGGGTTCACCTCACCTTATTGTTGTTCACAAAAATCAATTATTAAGTGACTTATAATATATGACTCACACATCTTAGGTCCTCAATACAATTATATATTGTATGTCATGCCGTTTTATGATGTGTTGAGAAACTTTGACAATCTCGGACCATTATACTATTCCCCTATTATCCCCGCTCGACCCAGCTACACTCTTATTACCTGAAAGGAATTGTGAAGCAAAAGGGTAAGCACAAATTGCTCAGTAAAAATATCATAACTAAAGATAATTAAATTATCAATAGCCTTCGTCAGTAATAAATCAAAGATTTAGAACATATGGTAGATGATAAAACTTTTCAACCATAGTTGCAGCGGAACGAGCAATCCATTAGAAGAGTCAAATATACCATAAAGTCTATTATCTTCTCAATGTTAAAAGTCCATCAATAATCTTTTATCCTTGTAACATCAATCAACAGTTCATGTCCACAATCATTTGAATAACTCATAATCATATTTGTGGTTCTAAATTCCTCTTCTCATTCAGGACGAAGATAATTTTCATCACATGATCATACTAATAAGTTCATCTTTGCACTACGGTCCAAAGATATTCATTAACAGTTCATCTTTGCACTACAGGTCAAAGATATTCAACAACATGTTATCTTTGCACTACAGGCCAAAGATATTCAACAACAGGTTATCTTTGCACTACAGGCCAAAGATACCAATCAACAGTTCTTCTTTGCATTACAAGCTAAAGACATACAACTGTAAAACCAATAAATAACAGTCCATCTATGCACTACGGGCCAAAGATGACTTTCATCACAATATAAGCATGAGGATCATGACAATGATATAAAGAATCAATCACATGAGATAAATGATAAATTTTTAAAGACTTTAACAATTTAATTTATCCAGAATTCAATGATATCCAAATTGTCAACATAATACTGTTTTGTGGAGTAAAATTCAAGAATAATATTATATAAAAAATGACTTGAACAGAAAATAATATTTAACCGAATATTTAACGAAGATAATAACATTATTCATTATATTATAAACTCCATTTAATATTATTCATTATATAATAACATTAAATTCATTTACTAATATTATTAATCATTAAATAATATTTTAAAATCAATGATTTCATAACACCTTCATCCAAATGTTATAAATCACATAATAATCTAATAATCTAATATTATTAATATTACATCAATATTTTAATCATTTCTTAAACTTATAAACAATTTATTTTAATTGTTTTTACTTTACTAATTAATGCATTTAATCATCCTAAAATGCATTTAATCATCCTAAAATGCATTTAATCATCCTAAAATGCCAAACTCATAAGATTTCATCACCAATAACCAAAACACTCATCAAAATACTGCATATACCTTATATAGGATTCCCAAGCAATAAAATCATATTTTCCAATTTCGTTACTTCACATAACATATTTAATTCATTTACTCATAACTAGTCTATTTTCATGAAAAATACCAAATCAGTACAAACAAATTTTCTTATCTTGAATTTAGCAGAATATAGTCCCATATTGAACATATATTTTTTTTTTGAAATTTTTAAATTTCATTTACTATTTTTTATATGGCCAAAACTGCCGAATATTTAGATATTAATCATTAACTGTTCTTTCGTCCAAAAAATTCAAAATTTACAGAGTATATTACTTTTATATACATGAACTCCCAATAAAAATTTCACCAATTTTGGAGTTAACCACAAGGAGTTATAAAGGTTTACTTTTAAAATAGTTTTTTCCCATAAAATTTATAACTCATAATCTATACATCCAAAAATTTCCATTTTTGGACACAATCTAAAAAACTCATCAAATTATCATTTCAATTTTTTCCATAATTTTTGACGGTCAGAAAAATTACAAAACTAAAAAACATAATAACCCTTACAATCCCTTACCACAAAAGAGCAGTATTTCTGACTAGAATATTGGATGTAAAGCTAAAGGAAACTTACACTAAATAGCAACTCTCAAAGTATCTAAATACTCACAAAAATATGCTCGATAATATAGAGAGAGAAAACTTATGTTTCTGGTGTGAATTTCAATTCTAACCTAAGCGCATATTTATAAGAAAATGTTAGAACGCCAAAGGAGACTAAATTAATAAAATATTAATAAAAAGTTTTCTATGCACACTTCTTTGAAAAAATTTCAACAACCACAAGTGCCCCCAGAGATCAGCCATCTTCCCCAACAACCAAAAGTGGGTCCCACCTTCTAGGAATCTCCACCAAAAATCATTTATAAAAATAATTTCCGAATCAGTCACCTCTTAAAATTCATAAAAAATCATATGTTAATTTTTTTATTGGTTCAAAATTTGTGGACGTATACTCAACTTATATATGTATAACATATTCAAAAATCACAACGATCCAACGGTCGGATTAAAAATTATTATCGGCGTCGGGATTTTTTAGTGTCCCTTTTCGTTACTTGTTCTTTGGTGTTCTCATGTTAATGTGAGATTTGTTTGAAAAAAAACAAATGAAAAAGGTACGACATGTATAATGTCGACTTTTTGACTTTAAGAGTCGCCAGTTGGTGTATTTAACTGGTTGCACCAACGCAACCGAAAAGGTTTGCACATTGACCCATTGATTTGGCACTACTAAACGGGTCTGTGAAACATAGATTTATTTGGGTTCGGGGGCTTGATTATGCGGAGGAAAGGTGTTAGGCACCCCCCGACATCCGTGTTGCCACGGTGACCACTACTTTTCAAAGAAACTGTTATATGAATATGTGTGTGTGTGTGTGGATTAATGTACAATTATTTGGAATTAGTATTACGCCTCGTTCGCACCTATATACAAAGCTTTTGAATTTATGAAAAATTCAGTTTTAAACAAGATATGGCAATGAAGTTTTATAAAAAGAGGTTTTTGCAAACCCTATGCTCAATAGTAATTGAGGCCTTTGATACTTCTATTTTATTTTTAAATTTTCGGCTTGTTTGTTTTTATTTTCGAGATGTGAAACATCTTCGAGAAAATAATATACAGTAGTGTCGAACTCCTCATGGGCATGACAGCCATCCAAGGAAATTCAGATACTGTAAAATAATGTACAAGCTGCTCACATCTGAAAAAGGTCCATCATGGGAACCGAATCTAGATTCAGTAAACTGCATATGTGATCACATGATTCCTAGACTCACATGATACTGCAGTTTGTATGGAAAGCAGTAAGCAGTTATATATATAAAGCTGCAAATATATATATATACAGACTTGATCAACCACCACGAAGCAACTCCATGGGGGAATCAAAAATGTATATATATAAAAGCGGTAAATATATATATATATATATGGACATGATCAACCACCACGAAGTAAACTCCAGGTGGAACGAAATGTAAATAAAACTGTAAAAGCAATCAACTGCCACGAAATAAACTCCAGGTCTGACAAAAATGTAAATATATATATATATATATATATATATATATATCTATATATATTTAACTGTTGTCAAACATATCTGATGAGCATGAATTTTATATCTGAAGCGTTTACCTTGCTTTTATATATATATATATATATATATATATATATATATATATATATAAGCAAATAAACGCTCTAGACTGAAGTCTAGGCCCAATCGAAGCATAACTCGATAATGTTAGTTCATATATATAAATATATACATATAAAAGTATATATATACAGATAGAAATGAAAATCACGGACTGAAATCCGGGCATACACACAAAACATGACTCTCAATGTGAAGAACAATGTGTGCAAAGAGGAAGGGAAAGGCTTTATAGAGTGTAAGAAGGCTTACAGTGGGTTGCCAAAGTAGGCTTCTATGACTCTAGATGGATGAATACTCGGCTCCCGCCGGTAAAAATATGACAAAACATAAGCTCAAAAGTGTTTGAAATAAGACAACACTCAGTTTATGGGGTGTACAAAGCCAGTTGGACAGGGTTTCCTCGCTATTTTTTCTCCCAAAATGGCTAGCCCAAGCCCCATATTTATAGAATTGATTACCGCAGGTACACCTGCGGCTGCCCGGACTGCCCAGGGCAGTGTGGGTCTCGTCGTGTCGCAGTACATACACTCGGACAACGCGTTGTTCGCTCGGTCATTCATAACTTTCAATCCGGGAGTCCGATGGAAGCGTGCCATACCATTCCAGAAAGCTCTTTTTGAGAGATAAAAAATGACATATGATTTGCCCTTTTTTGATTCTGGAAGATGGGTCCATGACCGAAATAGCATTCCCAAGTTTCCATCAAGCAATCGGTGAGCCGTTTTGCGTAGTTTTCGCTCCAAAGTTAAGATATGAGTCTTGTGGGACTACTTTTGAATCAATTTGAGTTGAAATGAGTGTTTTTGATTTGAAATGAAGTTGAGTTGGCAAAATGACCATTTTGCCCCTCCCGAGGTTATCTCCAGTTTTTGCATAGTTGTAGCGGGTTTTTCCTAGGGTTATCTCTGAGATGGTCATGTTGTTGACTCTGAATGTACTCAGGGTTATCTCTGAGGTTGGAATTAATGTTTTGGTCCTCTGGGATTACATCTGGAGTGTGAAAAAGATAATTTTGCCTTCCTACACAGTTAGTAACAGGAAAAGAAAATTTTAAGTGTCAACAGATGCCCCTCTTTATTATGTTCATGCATTGAAATGGAATGGACATGATAAAGATTAGTAGACACTTGAGACATGACAATGTATTTTTAAAGATGCAGATCGCAATGTAGTGAATGTGATGATGAATGTTTAAATTATTTTTACAAATTGTAGTTCCCATATCGCACATCGCATTTCGCACTTCGTATTTCGCTTTTGGCCAATCTCACTTCGCAACTCGCACATTGCATTTCGCATATCATAAATCACAAATCACAAATCGTAAATCGTAATGTAATGAATGTTATAATGCATGTTTAAAATATTTTCGCAAATCGCTTTACCTTTTTCGGGGATTGCTGATGCCTATACTGGTGTTGACTACAACGGCTTGACTTTTTGTCGGTGCCGCTAATGCCTGTTTGATGAAGAGAAAGTGAGATGTCACCGATGCATACGCTGGTAGTTTAAAATGGTGCCTACCCTGATGGTATTTTGATAATAGATCCTACCCTACTGGTAGTTGACATCGCCCGACTGTTTTGGTTCCCACTCGAATAGTAGTATACAAAGCTTTCATTACTGGACTGTCTTGATGTTACACTGAATTGATACCGATGGTTTTAAATACCGGATCTCCCGATACCTTCGCTAAAGTAATATTCAAAAGTTTGCTTCGCTAGATTCTACCTGATTTTACGCTGGATAGAGATGTACGTTGATGTAGCGCCTCACCCTTTTTGAGGTGATTTGTAGTTTCCTTTCGCTGTTGAGTGCTTGTGCCCCATTTACTTGAACATTTGATTCGCAACCCGACTGAACTGATGATCTGAATACCGCTGATATCCCTTGGCAGTGCAGTTTGTACATTCGTTGCCAAACTTTTAACTTTAGTGTTGAGGCCTTAACTTATGAGGATTTGGCACAAATTAACATGTTTGATGGTGTAGATTTCATTCGCCAGACCCTTTGTTATTGGACTTCTTCTCTTAAGTTAAGAACTTTGTCAAGAATTTTTCCCTTCATTTGTAGGGGCAAGATAATGTAGCCATGATTCTTTACAGGAGTTTTCCTTCTTTTGATGAGAGATTTGATCCCACCTTAAAATCCTTCGCTATCTTGGAATCAAAAATGCCCCAGTCCTATCGCATTCTGATTTTGGGGATTCATACGAGAAACTCTCTTTGTTGATGAAGTCGCAAGTGAATAATGTCCAAATCACTAATGAGCTGATGTGAGGGAAGCTTAGATGATGATGGACCATGCTGATGGTGTTGATTGGGGCATTTTCCTCTTTAGGATGGTTTATAAATGCCTTAGTGTTGAGTTGTCATTGTTTTCGAGATTGCCCAAGTCTTGTTGTAGGGGTCGCAATATCGGGTTGTCATCGATTTTGAAATTGCCCCAGCCTTGCTTGTTGTCTGGGATAGTCGCTTTGACAGATGGGTTGATAAGTTGCTGAGATCGTAAGAGGCTTTTACCTCTATACCAGATGCTGAACAGACAGTAGAGTTGGGCTTTGATGCCTTCAATCATTATTCCTGACTTGTTTGCGCAATCAGACTTGATGGTTTTTTTATTTGATGAAGCCTTGTGATTGAGGGTATCAGCTCTTTGATCGTCCTCGCTGCTGGTTGTCTTGGCGTATCGCTGTTTCTTCCTTTTTGGGATTTGTGCCAGTTTTGATGGAGTGACATTGAAGTGTTGTTGGGTTTTCTCCACATAGGTCGCTGACTTGGAGGGTTGTTTGGGTTTGGATGTTTCTTTTGAGGATCAGACCGCACCACTGATGGTTGCCTACATACTCCTGTATGTGAAGGGGATCAGGTCTGCGTAGTTCCGGATTGATAAGATAAATGGTTTGACAAGTGCTTGTTTGAGAAGTGTTTGTTTGAGAAGTGTTTATTTTGGGAATGTTTGTTTGGGGTTTTTGTTTGGTTTGACCGCACCATCAATGGTTGTCTACTTACTCCCATTGATGAGGGGAGATCAGGTCTTTCATATGTTCAGGCTTGATGAGCTGAAACCTGAATGACTTGATTATTGATGATTTTTTTCTTTTTTCTTTTTTCTTTTTTCTTTTTCTCTTTTTTTTCTTTTTTCTCCTTTTTTTATTTTTTGTTTTTGTTTTGTTGTTTTTTTTTCTATACATGAATGGAAAATAAAAAGCATACTGCGAAGGAAGTTATACCGTCCCAACATCTTCTGGAACCCACAGCTTTATCCCCTGGATCTGCATCTTTTTGGCTAGTTGAGGCCTGATAGTCCAGTTGTCAGTGGTTGTGTCGCCTTCAAGGATCGCGACATAGCTTACTTCTTAGTTTTGACTGTCTTCACTTATGGCCATAACTTGATTGCTTCCTTGTTCAGCACATTCCTAAAAGATGCTTAAGCTGGACCCATAACAAAAAGGTATGAACCCTTGATTCTTTGATGGGTGGGTTTTCCCGATAACCTCGCTACCTTTTCCTTCATCTGTTCATTCACGCTTTTTCTGGGCTTGAGAGGATTCGACCATGAAATCTCCCTCGAACTGTTGTCGCATTTCTTGCAAGAAACTTTCCTTTTTTTTCTTTTTCCTCCTTCGAAAGGATCAGTATTTCCTCCGCATCATCCAAGGTTATAAGATCTGGAATGTGGTTGTCATCTTTGGACCATAGAATGTCGGATGTTGGCAGAAGAATCGCCATTGTAATTTCCTATATTAGGATCATTCCATCTTGGGTTCTGCCTGAATTATCGCTCATAGCCTTCACCTTATTTGAACTACTTGTCTCGAGTGGACATCTTAAGCTTTTTATTGCCTTTTCGCCTTTTTTGGTCATGGGAATTTCTATCTCCTACTCTTCATTTTCAATGAGATCTTGGATTTTATGTCTCAAAGCCCAGCATTCCTCAGTCGTATGTCCAAGTGAGTTAGAATGGTAGAGACATATCTTGGTGGAATCATAACTCTTTATCTTGGGATTTATTGGAGGTAGCAACTCAGTAATCCTTCCTTCGCTTATCAGAAAGTGTAGCATTTCTTCATTGCATTTTCTTAGAGGGGTGAATTTTCAGACTGTTGTGGAGGTTGTTTGATCTTTCTTCTTTGAGAGTTCGCATTCCCCCAAGTGATTTTTCTGTTGGTGAGGTTTGCTAGCAATTTTATCATCCCCCTTTTCTTGGCATTTTGATAGTTGAGTGAAGAAATGCCTTGTATCTTGATGTTGGCGCACTATCAGCTTAGCTAGCTGATTTACTTGGTTCTGGATCGTCTCTAATTTTTGCATTACTATGATACCTTCCTCTAAGGTTTCCCACTTTAGGACATTTATTTTGTGCATTTGGGGGTACTCCTCTATCCTTCGTATGCACTTACGAATTTGATATATTTCAATGCTTCCAGACCCGATCATGTTTACTTCCCCCGTATCATGCTGCAACGGAAGGTTGGTGTTGACATTCTGTTGATCAGGTTGCTGAACCACAATATTGCCACTTTCGATCAGATTTTGAATTTTATGCTTTAAGGACCAACAATCTTCCGTATCGTGTCCTGGAGACCCTGAGTGGTAAGCACATCTTTGGCTTGGATTATATCTTTTGCTATCTGGTTCTAGAGGTGGAGCCAGTTTGGTAATTTTCTTGTGATCTATAAATATCGCCAATACATGTTCAAGGGAATCTCCTAGTTGAGTGAACACCCGATTTTTTGTTCTTTGAAATTTTCTTTTCCAATCTGGGTATTGGTTGAATACAACTTGTTGTTGAGCTGGCAGATTGTTTTGTATTTTCCTAATGGGGGGACTGTAGGTTGGTCTCCTAACTTGCCCCTGTACAACAAGGGATACATCTTCATTGCCTTTATCAGGTACACCCTTGGGATTGCTCGCATACTTTCCAGGCTGTATATGCTTGGCGACTGCTTCTAAGGTAGTGAAGTCTTTAATCTTGCCTGCCTTCAGGCCCATCTATGCCATTTCGTCGTGTTTGATCATTTTTGAGAATGACTTTCCTATGCCTGCTAGGATCCTCTCGTAGTATGGAGCCTCTTGGATATCAATAAACGCTATTACCATCTCAGCTTCTATCATTGATGTAATGACTTGTGCTGCTAGATGTCTCCACCTTTGGGCATATTCTCGGAAAGATTCAGTACTTTACTTTTTGACTTTAATCACATGGTATCGATCAGGTGCCATTTGTGACTGAAAACTGTACTGATTTAGAAAGGCGTGGGCCAATTCTTCCCAGTTGTGGATTTTGGCATTGCCAAGTCAGGTATACCAGGCTTTAGCCTCTCCAGTGAGACTCTTTTGGAAAAGCTGCATTCTGAGGCTTTCATCTTCAGCATAAGATCCCAGTTCACCAATATACACTTTCAGGTGCGTATAGGGATCGCCTGCTCCATTGTACTTTTCAAACACTGGGACTTTGAATTGGGCAGGATAGCGAGTCCCTGGGAATATGCAAAGATCTGAATAGATGACACTCCCATAATTACCAGTCCCTTGGATTGACCGAATGGTCTCCTCCATTTGTTGGACTTTCTTTCTTATATCCCTAGTTTCTCGATCATCCCTAAGATTTGAGATTTCTTTATTGGAATGAGGTTTAGATATTTGGGTTTCCATCTTTTTTCCAATACCCTAACTTCCCCCTGGTATGGATGACTCTAGTTGAGTGGGCCTTGTTTGGCCCTAGATTCCTCCATGTGCAGAGGATTCTGTGTGGATGGGTATTTGTGTACCCTGAGTAGATTGGAGTAGTTCTTTGAGCATAACAGCCAAATCTATCATTTGATAGCTTAATTTTTCGAACTCTTCGTGAGAGACAGAAGTTGGATCAGGTTGGGCACTCTTATCCATGTCTGAGTGTGGGCTTAATGCCCTTTTGGACTTTGAACGGGAAATGGGATCAATTGCTTCCCTACAAAAAGACTTACGTAGTTTAGTCTTAGGGAATGTATAAATATTACAAGCTATGTGATGTATCTGTTTTAGGAATTTTATCCTGTAAAACGGATGTTAGCTGTTTGTAACACAGGAGAGCATGCTAATTTAAATATACATTTACACATATATCTCTATATTTTCCATTACAATAGAGTGGCATGAACTGAAATTACAAGTAAATGATTTTACAAGTAATTGAGTATGAAGAGACTTCCCTCCGCATTTGGTTTATCAGAGGCTGACCTATCTTAGGCTACTCTCGCAGGTTTTTGGCATGAAGGTTCCCAGATCATCGCAATTTACTTGACAGGAAGTTAATCTGATCTTTCAACTAGAGCGAATCTAGGTGGTGCCTTTCCTGAGCCCCATTGGAATTATTCTTCCTATGAGTCTAGTAATCAAACACTGACAGGATAGCCTCCTGGTAGAGGAACCACACAACATACATTCATATATAACGTGTCTCACCGTTTATGAAAATGATGACATGTACGAAGCACTAATATCATAGATAGATATAGTATAGTGCAGTAAGTAAAATGAATTCGTACGCATTCATCATAAAAGTAAATGCAACATTCACACACAAGCATATAACAGTTTTAAAAAGCTTGTAACAGCGGTTGAAGCCCTTTTACTGGAATCCCCAGCAGAGTCGCCACATGTCGACGTCGGGATTTTTTAGTGTCCCTTTTCGTTACTTGTTCTTTGGTGTTCTCATGTTAATGTGAGATTTGTTTGAAAATAACAAGTGAAAAAGGTCCGACATTATAATGTCGACTTTTTGACTTTAAGAGTCGCCAGTTGGTGTATTTAACTTGTTGCACCAACGCAACCGAAAAGGTTTACACATTGACCCAATTTGGCACTGTTAAACGAGTATGTGAAACTGAGATTCATTTGGGTTCGGGGGCTTGATTATGCAGAGGGAAGGTGTTAGGCACCCCCCGACATCCGTGTTGCCACGGTGATCGCCACTTTTCAAAGAAACTGTTATATGAATGTGCGTGTGTGTGTGTGTGTGAATCAATGTGCAATTATTTGGAAGTAGTGCTACGCCTCGTTCGCACTTATATACAAAGCGTTTGAATTTATGAAAAATTTAGTTTTAAACAAGATATAGCAATGAAGTTTTATAAAAAGAGGTTTTTCAAACCTTGTGCTCAATAGTAATTGAGGTCTTTGATACTTCTATTTTATTATTAAATGTTTGGCTTGTTTGCTTTTATTTTCGAGATGTGATGCATCTTCGAGAAAATATTATACAGTAGTGCCGAACTCCTCATGGGCATGAAAACCATCCAAGGAAATTCAGACATTGTAAAATAATGTACAAGTTGATAACAGTTGAAAAAGGTCCATCATGGGAACCAAATCTAGATTCAGTAAACTGAATCTGTGATAACATGATTCCTAGGCTCACATGATACTGTAGTTTGTATGGAACGCAGTAAGCAGTTATATATATAAAAGCTATATATATATATATATATATATATACTTGATCAACCAACATGAAGCAACTCCATGGGGGATCGAAAATGTAAATATATAAAAGCGGTAAATATATATATATATATATATATATATATATATATATATATATATATATATATATGGACAAGATTAACCACCATGAAGTAAACTCTAGGCGGGATGAAATATAAATAAAATTGTAAAAGCAATCAACTTCCACGAAATAAAATCCAGGCAGGACAAAATATAAATAAAACTGTAAAAGGCCACGAAATAAACTCCAAGCCTGACAAAAATGTATATATATATATATATATATATATATATAAGTAGGTAAATGCTCTGGATATAAAATCTAGGCTCATCAAATATGTCTGACAATAGTTAAATATATATAAGTATATATATATATATATATATATATATATATATAAGCAGATAAATGCTCCGGATATAAAATCCAGGATCATCAGATATGTCTGACAACAGTTATATATATATAAAGCAAATAAACGCTCTAGACCGAAGTCTAGGATTAATCGAGGCATAAATTAATAATGTTAGTCCATATATATAAATATATACATATAAAAGTATATATATATATATAGATAGAAATGAAAACCACAGACTGAAATTCGGGCATACACACAAAACACGACTCTCAATGTGAAGAACAATGTGTGCAAAGAGGAAGGGAAAGGCTTTATAGAGTGTAAGAAGGCTTACAGTGGGTTGCCAAAGCAGGTTTCTATGACTCTAGATGGATGAATACTCGGCTCCCGCCGGTAAAAATATGACAAAACATAAGCTTAAAAGTGTTTGAAATAAGACAACACTCAGTTTATGGGGTGTACAAAGCCAATTGGACAGGGTTTCCTCGCTATTTTTTCTCCCAAAATGGCTAGCCCAAGCCCCATATTTATAGAACTGATTACCGCAGGTACACATGCGGCTGCTCGGGCTACCCAAGCTGCCCAGGGCGGTGTGTGTCCCGCCGTGTCGCAGTACGTACACTCGAACATCGCGTTGTTCGCTTAGTCGTTCATAACTTTCAATCCGAGAGTCCGATGGAAGCGTGCCATACCATTCCGGAAAGCTCTTTTCGAGAGATACAAAATGACATATGATTTGCCTTTTTTTGATTCTGAGAAGATGGGTCCAAGACCAAAATAGCATTCCCGGGTTTCCGTCAAGCAATCCGGTGAGCCGTTTTGCGTTGTTTTTGCTTCGAAGTTAAGATATGAGTCTTGTGGGACTACTTTTGAATCAATTTGAGTTGACATGAGTGTTTCTGATTTGAAGTAAAGTTGAGTTGGCAAAATAACCATTTTGCCCCTCCCGGGGTTATCTCCAGTTTTCGCACAGTTGTAGCGGGTTTTTCCTAGGGTTATCTCTGAGATGGTCATGTTGTTGACTTTGAATGTACTCAGGGTTATCTCTGAGCTTAGAATTGATGTTGTGGTCCTCCAGGATTACATCTGGAGTGTGAAAAAAGACGTTTTTTCCCTCCTGCACAGTTAATAATAGGAAAAGAAAATTTCGAGAGTCAACAATTATAACTCACGCAATGTATCTCAAGAACACTGATTTTTCAGAGTATGAGTCCTTCAGATCAGTTTCATTCAAATAGTCACCTCAAAAATCCACAACGAATTTTTGGGTGATTCCAATTTTTACGGTTAGCTTACTTCCAAGGCTTTCTTTTGATATATGGATCATCTCCTAACTCATTATACACAAATAGTTATGGATTATACAAAAATAAGTAATAAATTATTTTTTCTAAAAATCTCAAATTTTGTTCTTCTTTTGATTTCTAGATTTCTCTCATTTGATTTATACACCGTGAATTTAATGTAAAAATACCACCATTATTATATTATTATATTATCACATTATACATTTATAATGTAATATAATAATATATTTGAATGAATTATTTTATCAGAAAAGACAAAATATCAATTTTCAATAATTCCTTCATTTTGACTAAATAACGATAAAACACATCAGCATTAATTCATCATTTATATCCACATAAAATAAATATTTCCTTATCATATAAATCAATAATTAATTATTCACAAATAATATTACAGAATCACAATAATGACAACCAGACCGTTCTCAGGAAAGAGGGGGCTTTCCGATAAGGATTTCTCCCTATTGACGCGCAATTAGATGACCAAACATCTCCTTGACAAAACTTTCTAGACATTGCCAATAATGATATCTAATAATATTGTTCAAATAATATGAATTATTGTTCTGATAATGAGAAATATTGTGCAGTGACAATTATTGAAACAATAATAATATAAAATATCAACGTAGCAATTATTGAATCAATAAAATAAAATATTGAACAGTAATTACTGTAACAATTATAGAGTAAGAATCAATAATTCAAAAATAATGTGCAATACAGTGTGCTACTGTGCAACCACGCGTATTACTGTATTTTATCCACCAGGTAATCCACAGTGTTAACGGTAACAACTACGTCGTTATTTATAAAAACTCAAACTTGTCGTTTTCTTCATCCCACAGTTATTCTGTTATGGAGCCCACAAATGGTTGCGCCGTCGTACGAGTATTCTCCGACAGCAAGAGTATTCCACGACCAAACGAATATTCCCCGACAACGATGAGTATTTTATAACCACTTGCTTATTTTGAAAAAATTATATATATATATATATATATATATATATATATCACCCTTAACTTTAAAATTTTATCAATTTAACCATTTACTGAATAATAATTATAAGAAAAATTGAATACTTTTATTTCATAAAATTTGAGGTCTTACAATCTCCACTGCTTATGAAATTTTGTCCTCGAAATTTACGTACCTAGTATTTCAAAGGGTTGAGAATACCTTGCTTTGATTTCAGATTCCATCTTCCATGTCATCATGATTTCTCCATTGCTCATCTCGTGTATTTCAGATATCATTCTAGAATATAGCTTCAAAACAAGGGTTAACTAAACAAATTAACATATCACATAATATCCCTATATTATGACCGACCAACAAATTAGCTTAGGTAGGACACATTAGCGAAGGAATTTACTCGACTCTCCCCTCCTAGTTCTATTTCCTGATCTCCGCCAGAGATCATATCCTTAAGCTCTGATACCAACTGTGACACCCCCAAAATAGGTCCAATCAATCCAACCTATTTTGACTTGCCAAATACATGGTACAGAAAATAACTACAACTTTATTACTATAATTGTCGTGCAAAATTCAACAACACATATGTTGTGAGTTTTGATACAAATATATACCAACTGTGACTCTCATCCCAACCTTGGATAGCATGTCACAATGGCACCTTACATAAATGTACAGTCAATAACTATTTTAGAAATTAAAATCTTTGGGAAGTGCTCAAGGAAACCTTCGTACATGGGAGGCCATGCGTCTAGGTTATGATAGATATCATATGTCCACAGAATTATCCTTGGTTGACCCAATAGACCCCAAAGAAAAACGAGAAGATTATTATCATATTATTTCCAATGGTGAGTCTTCTCTTGACATATAATTATCTCCATTGTCTCCAATTATGAATTATATTTTAACCAAACTCTAAGGTTAATAAAATATTGAACAGTAATTACTGTAACAATTATAGAGTAAGAATCAATAATTCAAAAATACTGTGTAATACCATGTGCTACTGTGCAACCACGCATATTATTGTATTTTAACCACCAGGTAATCCAACAGTGTTAACGGTAACAACTACGCCGTTATTTATAAAAACTCAAACTTGTCATTTTCTTCATCTGACAGTTATTCTGTTATGGGTCCCGCAAATGGTTGCGCCGTCGTACGAGTATTCTCCGATAGCAAGAATATTCCACGACCAAACGAATATTCCATGACAACAATGAGTATTTTATAACCACTTGTTTATTTTGAAAAATTTATATATATCACCCTTAACTTTAAACTTTTATCAATTTACACATTAAAATCATATTTCAGAAATCTAAGATAACAAATTAAGTATTTTATAACTAAGTTGTAGAGATTTAAAGTCGTGTCCCATATTAAGTGACCAACACAGTGTTCAAATAGTAGCCTAACTCTATTTGCATTTAAGTCGACAGTTGAAGGCTACATTAGCTGCGATCATGAACTGAGATATGGGGGAGAGGGAGTTGGTGATCTCTTTTCACCAAACTATCTCAATCCAATGAATCTTTCTTCTATCCCATGGTTTAATTTCTTGGGCAATGGTTTTGTATAGATAATAAATTTTCTATATATAGCACGCTCGTTTTCTCAAATTCAGTTGCTAGAAAAATTATCTGATAAGTGTAATTTGTGAGTGAGAGCTATTGAGAATTGAGGGAGTATAATTAGTGCATTGAGGAAATCAATTTAAGCTTCAAGAGGTATAAATTATGTTTTTGTTCTTAATTTTGAGTTTTGTCAAATTGTTGGAATTTCTTGAATTCTCTATTAATTAGTATGAATTAGCATGCCATTGTGTTGTCCAAGTTTGTATGTATGCTCTGAAGTGTTGTAGTTGGTCTGGTTATAAGATTTACAATGATTGTGTTAAGGCTTTGCAGAAGCAGAGCTATTTTTTTGCCTTTGGATGAAGTGGCACGGTCGCACCACTTCTATAGCACAATATTGCGCGGGGTGTCTGCCTTATATACTGTCTTAGTTATCCTGTGTTATCATGAACATGTTAGGTTGGTTTGATTATGCATGTAATTAACCTTAACACATGGAATGAGGTTACTTTGTATATAGTATGTCACGTTTTCTTGATTTGAGTTTGAGTTTTCAAAGAACACTTATAAGTTTTGAAAACAAACCATGATTTTAAACAACCTTACTTGCATTTTGATCTCGTGAGCATGCAAGAGTAGCCTAGATATGTACGTAAATGAGTACAACATAAGGCATAATCTTGCATTGTGTATAATAAGTTTTACTAGCTTGGTTTAATGATTTTCTAAAGGAAAACTTGAAGTTTTGAAAAACAAAGCATGATGAAACTTGTGCCTTTAAGTTCTGATCTTTCTAGCCTATGTACATGACTTGAGTATGTGCACAAATAAATATTAAGCGTGGTTTAAAGTTGCCTTGCATATAATAGGTAGCACAGCTTGGTTTATATGTGTTTCTAAAGAAACTTAAAAGTTTGGCAAACTAATTTGGTTAATGACAACCTTGCACGTATTCTGAGATTTTAACTATCATGATAAGATATAAATATGCATGATTGACATGCATGCTAGCTAGTCATATGCATCCTAAACTAGTTAAATATGGTTTAGAACAATCATAAATAAAGTAGAACTTCACAACTTGAAATACAAGACTAATCTAATGTAAGCATGTTTGATTGAGACTTATTGATCTCGTTGTATGAGTATAACGACTAAACATGAAAGACTTTGTTTAATCAACAATTAAATTCTTGATTTGGTGGGATTTGATACTGAATCATGTAAAGAATAAGATATAGAAGAGACCAAACCTAATGATGAACATCATAACATGTATGATTCTATAAGTGTCATCCTAAATTTGTTTGGGTGTGCAAGTCTGGTCAAGCTTCAGTTTAGCAGTTTTGGTGTGAACAAGGAGCAGTGCGGCCGCGCCACTCAGTTTAAATCCAATGTGACCGCGCCACACTGCAGTGAAGTCTATTTTGGTTGTTAATTTGAGGGTTGATGCATTCCTATATTGTTACCTTAATTTGTAATACATGTCCATTGCAATATTCATGTGTCAATAAGCATGTTAATGAAATAATCCTATGTTAAATAAGTGTTTATAACCTTAAGTCAAAAGATGATGACAAACTATGTTCTTTAATGTCTTAGTGTATTAGAAACTGATTTTCGTGTTATGTGATGACATACGTATGGGATCATGCAACTAAGAGAAGACTAGTAATATATGTTTAGTATACATGAATTACACTTGTGTATCATATCAAATTAAGATAGAAGGTGTACATATTAAACTTGTATAACTAATGTTTTTATACATGAATAGGATATTATAGTTCATTGGAATGGTATTAAGCTATACCTTGGTAAACTACGCGTAAGGCAAGTTTTCTAACTTACACAACTTTGAATATTGTGTAAGTATCTAAACCTTATCTCGTTGACGTAAGTTCCTAACCATATTTTTATGGAATATCATTCAAGCTTGTGCTATTATTGCTCATACAAGTAAATCCGTGAAAGTATAATTCATATCTCAAGACTTACTACTATGTAGTTTTGAAATGAAATTGCTTACAGTTTTTGAACCTTGATTTCGGATGATAATTGCTCATGTGTATATTTTTAAAAGAAAGATGTATAAGACATTTATTCGGCTAGGCTATTAGTATATGATAAAAAGCTATCCAAACCAAATTAACTAGGTGCGGACTCTTATAAATAACTGAGATGAACAACCCTCTTGAAAGGTAAAATATATATTTGTCAGGAGACTGACGTGCGCACATGAGTGTGATTAAATGTTATGCATGACATATGGTACTTTAGGCTGATCACTTGTTATACTCGTTTTGATGGATTATTAGTTTATTACTGTTAATTCTAATAGAAGTTCATAGTCCTTAGTGGCTGCTCATTATTCATTACTTTGAAATCTTGAATTGATTAAGCGTTGAATCCTATTGATATCTTTTAGTCCATAGCGACCTTTATTGAGAATCGTTTATAATTCCTGAATTATTATTCATTGTCATACCCTTGAAGATTGAACTCTATATATGATTTTTCCTTATTGCGATATAACTTGTTGGGTAAAATTTTTGCTCATCCTTGCTTTCCTTAAAACTTTCAGTTAAGGCATAACGTGGTGAACCCTCTGGCAAAGACAAGGGTAAAGAGAATGCTTTGGAGTAGTTTTGTTTCATAGTACTAGGAATGTACTATTATTATGTAGTAGAAGAACTTATTTACTATGATATATTAAGTTATGTTTAATTTAAGTTGTCATATATTAGTAACAGTTGCGAGACCTTGTAACGAGAATAATTATGTTATAAAAATGTAATTTATTCTATTATTCCGTTGTGATGATTTTTGTATGATATTAGAGTTAGCACACGATGAACCAAATTCGAGATATGAATGTCTGAATTTGGGGGCGTCACACTACCCCCTATTCATTGGTCTATAGCATGGAAGTAGTACTCCCCATAGAATTAGAAATGGAATCATTAAGAGTACTAATAGATGTTCAGATGGAAGAAGATCGGTGGTTGCGAGACTGGTACAGACAATTATTTCTGATAGATGAGAAAATGCTTGCCGCCATATTCCATGGTCAGTTATATCAACAAAGGATTGCTCGGTCCTAGAACAAGAAGGTCCGTCTTCGATAATTTAAAGAAAATAATCTGGCATTGAAAAAGGTCATTTCTAATCAAGATGCAGCCAAAGGAAAATTCGCCCCTAACTGGGAAGGCCATTTCATTGTCAAGGAGATGTTATCCGGAGGAGCCTTTAGATTGCATGAAATGGACGGTGAAGAATTTCCCCAACTTATAAATTCAGACTCTATCAAAAGGTACTATGTCAGAACCCTGCTAGTCAACATCCTACACAGAAAAATCAATCAAATCAAATCAAGCCTTCACACCAAGTGTGAACTACGTAGACCTGATCTCCCCCATATACGAGAGTACGTATGCAGTCATCTATGGTGCGGTCTAACCCTTAAAAGAAACATTTAAGCCTAAAATCCAGTTCAAATCAAACCATTAAGCACTTTTCAAACCCTTTATGTGACGCCTCTAAAATAGGTATACATCACTCATTCTAAGTCATCAAATACATGGTACAGAAATAACTACAACTTTATTAATACAATTGTCGTGCAAAATACGACAACACATAAACTGTGAGTTTAAAAACAAATATTGTCTTCTAGACAATATCCACACTCAAATAAGTTCTCATTATAATTATTGATAAACTATTTTACAAAATAGTGAGGTCTACAAAAACAACTTTCTAGAACCTTCATTCCATGCCCCGACTAGTACTTGCTACATTCTCACCTCCTGAGAAGAAATATGGAACAAAAAGGAAAAGGGTGAGCTCAACTAGCCCAGTAAATAACATTATGACTAAGATAATATAGAACAAATTATCGTTAGTCTTCAACAGGGAAAAATCTGATAGAATATAATAGACAACAAATTTCAGATCAATATTCGCAGCAGAAATAACAATTCATTAGAAGAGTTACGTAGAGAATGAAATCTACTATCTCCTATCATTTTATAAGTCTATCATCAATATTTTATCCATGTAACATCAATCAATATACATCTTGAATTAAATAGTCATCTTTGCACTACAGGCGAAAGATATTCATCAGTTGGTCATGTTCATCTCAACACATGTTCATCTTTGCACTACGGGCCAAAGATGTTCATCGGAAAATCATTCATCTTTGTACTACATGCGAAAGATATTCAGTTATATCATCATTTAGGACTGAGGATGATAAAAAATATTTTAAAGAAAACGAATCCAGTGAAACAAAAGAACAAATATTAAGGATTCGTACTTTAAACAATCTAAGTTCAAAAATACTTCATAAATAACCATAGTGGAGTAAAATTCAAGAATGAAGATAAAAACATGGATACAATCAAAGCTAGTATCCATAATAGATATCATGGACAAAAAATAAAAATTTAATTTTTTTGTAAATAGTGTCGTATTCATGAATAGTGTCGTATACGTGAATAATAACCCTGACACTAAAAGACAAGAATTTCACAAGAAAAAATCTTACCAATATTCTGGCATAATGATATTGAAAGAAATAATATCATTTATAAAAAATAGCATCCCTTATCTCAAAAGGACAGTACTTCTGACTGAAATACTGGATATAGTGCTGAAGGAACTTGCACCGTATAGCAACACTCAAAGTATCAAAATACTCACAAGAATACGCTCGATAATATAGGGAGAGAAAACTTTAGTTTCTGGTGTGATTTTAAATTCTAACTTAAGCACTCTATTTACAGGAAAATGCTTAGAACACCAAATCAAAAAATTTAATAAAATATTATTATTTTTTATTAAATTTCCTACGCACACCAAAGACATCTAATTTCAGCAATTAACATGTGCAAGTGGGGCCCACCAAAAGGAAAAATGTTTTTCTAAAAACACATTTTAAACTCCAAAAATCAATTATTTCGGAACTTCAATAAGTCATAATAAATAGCCCTTTTATCAGAAAAATTCGAATCTTATGTCCATTCTATAGGAAATTCAATTCTCTACAACTTTGTAAGTTTAAGTTTTTTCAAATTCCAAACATAAATTGACTGAAATCCACATACGGACGATTTTACAGGCTATAGTAAAATTTCAGTCAAAAAATGGGGTCCACAAACATGAAAAATATGTTTTAAATATTTTTAGTAACAAAAATACTCTTCCTCCTCATTTATTCATATATCCTACATTCATTGTAAAAATATCATCATTATTATATTATTATAATATAATAATATATTTAAATGAATTATTTTATCAGAAAAGATAAAATATCAATTTTCAACAATTGTCACATTAAAAATTTTCTCCATCTATATCCACATAAAATGAATATTTTTTTTATCATATAAATCAATAATTAATTATTCACAAATAATATTACAGAATCACAATACTGACAACCAGACCGTTCGCATGAAAGAGGGGGCTTTCCAATAAGCATTTCTCCTTACTGGCGCGCAATTAGGTGACCAAACCTCTCCTTAGACAGAACTTTCTAGATATTGCCAATAATGCTATCTAATAATATTATTCAAATAATATGAATTATTGAACTGATAATTAAAAATAATGTGTAGTGACAATTATTCAAACAACAATAATATAAAATATAAACGCAGAAATTATTGAATCAATAAAATAAAATATTGAATAGTAATTACTGTAACAATTATTGAGTAGTGCCTTCTTACGTAAGAATCAATAATTGGTGCAATACCATGTGCTACTATGCAACAATGCGTGTTACTGTGTTTTAACCACCGGGTATTCTAACACTATTAACGGTAACAACTACACCATTATTTATAAACAACTTATACTTTATCGTTTTCGTCATCCAATCGCTTTCTATTATGGGGCCCACACAAGGTTGCGCTGTCATACGAATATTCTCCGACTGTAAGAATATTCTACGACCAAACGAATATTCCCCGACAACAATGAATATTTTATAACCACTTACTTATTTAAGATATTTGCGCATTTTATCCATAACTAACCACATTAATCAAATCAACCCTTACTATTTCAAAATAATAAATAGAGAAAATTTAATTTTATTTATAATAAATTGGGGTCTTACACTTTAGGCCAAGCCTGAACTATGTAAGACTTGATTTCCCCCATACACGGAAGTACATAGGCAGCCATCTATCGTGCGGTCTAACCTTCAAAAGAAAAACCAAACACTTTACCTCATCCTAAACATCAAATCAAATACCAATCCCAATAAACCAAAATTAAACTTGAAAACCTTTACACCAGAAAAACCTGAAGATCGACAACTCATTCTGAGAGACCTTGTGACACCTCAATGTCAGTCCATCAGGAAAGAGTTAGCAATACATCAAGATAGCAAGTCACAGAGAAAAGTGGCAACCATCAAGCAAGTCAAAACATATCCAAAAGGGAAGTGAACTAAAATATATTTCCTTTTATATGTTATTGTTTGATATATACAATGTGTCTTGTACATGACAAACGTGACTAACCTAGTCTATGCAGGAAATAAAAGCTTATCTATAATCATGCCATCAGACGGGCCAACAACTCTAGAAGACTATCCCTCTCTGCAAGTTGGAGGGGCATCTCTAAGCTCTTGCCCCGCTGTCTCAATATGAGTCAAAATCTCTATCACGGTATGCATGGTGCTATCCTAATAACCCAAGAGCTCATTCGTCTACGCGATGATATCATCTATGAAAGATCTGAGAGCAACACTCTCAGTAACAACAGCATCCCTGGCAGCCTAGGCCTCATCTCTCTCCAAAAAAATAGCGTCCCGGCTGTATAACGATGTCAACATCAATGCCCGAGCCTGATCACCCTCAAAGTCAAAAGTTGAATCCTCCGCTCTAAAGTCAATTTTGGAAATGGGGGAACAGCAGCTAAAGAACTAGGAGTGGCGCTAACCAAAGTTGTTGTCAAGCCGGCAAACAGTTTATCCTCTGTAGGGGAGGGTGGAGCCTCCATAGGCTCCTCGTCATCAGAATCAGAACTTAATAGTGGATGAGCAACAGGAGATGCTGCTATGTCTACCTCAAACCATGCAGTGTGCTCTAAAGAACGACCAAGGTGACTATCTAAAAAATTAGCTCTTTCCCGATGAGTTCAGAAATTATATAATTTGGCCAAATCATCCCCAGATAAAGACAAAGATGATGATCGACGAGCTGAACCTCCATTAATGGAATGTAAGCCCTGAAACTGATCCAACTATCCCATAATAGCTAAGGGATGATAAGTAGTCAAACCTCTCAGACCTACTAATGGGAGAAAGTCTATATCAAGGGCATGTCTGATGAAACTGAATGGAGAAACGTAGACAGAATAAACCAAAATAGAGAATAACTCCTCAATCACAGTCAGAAAGATAAACTATGGCATCGTATCTACACAGTCAATGCAATGAAAAGAGTAAGACATCGCTATGTCATGTCTGAAGCAGTATCTATGACGCCTGAATGTACCTATCGATCTCAAATGTGTCATAAACCAAACATACAATAATATAGCACTACCTCGAAAAAACTCATCAGGCCGAGTGCGGCAAAGAGAAGCTGAAATGTAAGTCTCTGCAAAATCATGGGAAAGATGGTATGATCCTCCTGAGAGCCATAATCGCAGTGACTAACCCAATTTCCAGGTTATCCATATAAAGTGTATAATGTACATCAATAAAGCGTCCACTCGAGCAACCCTCCAATCCTCCTCGGAGATGATGAAATCCCCCTAATGTAGTAAAACAATTGTCAGTAGCCCCAAAGTGGTCGATAAAAAAATCCATGGACACCACATGTCTAGAAGAGACCTCATCTAAAATAACGGTCTGTCTCAAACCAATCATAGTCATAAACTAGCAATACATATGACCAGCAGCTACCCTGGCACAAGGTACATCTAATAGTAAACCAATAATACACTGGTACTCATCTAAGGTTGGAGTCAACTCATTTGATCCAAATCTAAAAACATGTCTATCAGGGATCCAAAAAGATAATATACTCTCTCAAAGCCCTCGGGGAACTGAAACATCAAGAAAGACATGGTATGTCTCAGCATCCGACCTGCTGACATGCGATCTGAATCAAGCAGACTATCATATTAGGATCTCAATATAGAAGCAATGTGGGTACAAGAAAGGTGGTCGATAGGTACTATAGATGAAGAAGACATCTGTAAAACCGTATCATATGACCATACAGAGGACAATCCTAAGGTCACCTAATTGCGCGCCAATAGGGAGAAATCCTTATCGGAAAGGCCCCTCTTTCTTGGGATTGATTTGGTTGTTAATATTGTGAGTTATAATATTAATGATGAATATTATTAAAAATGTGTTTCGTGAAGCTAAGTGAGTTGAGATAATTAGAGGGGATTTTTATAAAGTATTTGTTGTAAGTTTGGCGTATTATTTGGACCCCCCACTTATCCATTTCTCAAAAATAGTTGGGAGAAGTTATATATATATATATATATATATATATATGTGTGTGTGTGTGTGTGTGTGTGTGTGTGTGTGTGTGTATAAACTTGAAATCTGGGGGTGGGGAGAAACTTGGTCAGGAGGGATTATTATTATTATTATTATTATTATTATAATTATAATAATAAGTTTTATTTTTTTATGAAAAATAGAATATATTATATTTTATTATGCATAGTATTTTTATAGTGTCTGCATGGTATTTGCATAGTAAATCATGTGAATTCAATTTCCGCACCTGTGAAATTCATCCGAAATTACTGTGCAATACGTGACTTTTCCGAAATAGTATCCTTCCATTATCTTATAAATAGGATGCTTAGTTTAGAATTGAAAATCACACCAGAATCAGAGAATTCTTCTTCTATAATATTGAGCGTATTTCTTTTGAGTTTAAGAAAGCTTTGAGCGTAGAAAACAGTGTAAGTTTTTTTCAAGAATATCTTCGCCCTACTTGTCAAAAATACTCTCCTTTAAGGTAAGGGATATTATTTTTGTTCAATATTCGTAAGAAGTAATATTTTCTTCCATACTCTGTAGTATGTAAGTAATATTATTTCTTTTCAGATTCAGAATTCTACACTTATTTTGTTAAAGTATTGTTTCTATACTCCTTGAAATTAGTAGAATATCCTTGAAATTTGTGTTTCATCTAGTATCTTTTCACGAAAATATTATTTTGAACATTCTTGATAATTTTTACTCTTTTCATGCCAGGATACTATTCACTCGGGTACTATTCACCTGGGATACTATTCATGATAAAAATGATTTATTTTCTGTCCAAATCATTTTTGATACAATATTATTCTTGAATTTTACTCCACAAAGCAGTATCATGTTGACAATTTGGACATTATTAAATTCTGGATAAATTGAATTATAAATCTTTAAAATTTATTATTGTTCTCATTTAATTGAATTCTTATATCATTGTCATCATCCTTATACTTATATTGTGATGAAAGTCATCTTTGGCCTGTAGTGCATAGATGGACTGTTGATTGCTATGATTATGACCAGGGATTATTCGGTATAATCATAACATGTAATGTTACAAATGATGTGGTAAAAGTCTTCATTGGCCCGTAGTGCATTGATGGATAGTTGCCCGTAATAACCACTGGTGATACTAACGAATATCTTTGGCCCGTAGTGCATGGATAATTCGATGATGTGATAATAATGAATATCATTGGCCCGTAGTGCATGAATAATTTATTGATGTGGATTATTTATTGAGCTGAGTCTCAGCGATAAAATTGGTGATAAACTTTTTAAATCATAGAAGATAGTAGATATCATGCTCTACTTGACTCTTCGAATGGATTTCTTGTTCTGCTGCAGTTAAACTTGTTGTTTATTGTATTCTATCAGTTTAACACTGTTGAAGGCTAACGATAATTTATTCTACATTATTTTAGTCATAATATTTCTTACTTGGCTAGTTGATCTCACCCTTTTCCTGTCATTATTCTCTTCAGGAAATGAGAACGTAACCAGGACTGGTCGGGGAACGGAGTGACGGTCCGAGATGGTGGATGTAGTAGTCCTCGTTATTCTATGAAATAGTGTGATAATAAATGTAATGAGGACTCCATTTGAGTTTGGATATTGTCTATGAGACAATATTTTTGTAAAAACTCTCAGCTATGCTTTTGTCGTATTGTATAAATGAAGTTTGTATTTAAATTTTATACCATATATTGGTGACTTAGAATGGGTGATGTATACCTATTTTGGGGGTATCACAGTTGGTATCAAAGCTTAGGGATATGATCCTTGGCTGAGATGTGAGATTAGAACTAGGAGGGGAGAGACGGGTAAATTCTTTGCTAGTATGACCTACCTAAGCTTATTTTTTATTTAATTGGTCGGTCAAAATATAGGGATAATACGTGACATGTCAATTAATCCTTGTTTTGTGGCAGTGTTTGAAAATGACTTCCGAGAATGTTGAGATAAGCAATGGAGCACATAAGACCGTTGAGTCACCGATGATCAATAATCAGGATAATGTGCATCAGAAAGGCAATAATCCTCACGTACACAACAACACCGACCAAATGATGAACGACGGAATTTTTAGGAGTTTTCTGCAATTCATGCAACATCAGGAAAGAGAGAATCTTATTCAAAATACAGGTGGAAACACTGGCAACTCTCGGATGGTCACCGCTAAGCAATTCAAGGAGCTGGGACCACCAGAGTTTTTAGGAAAGCCAGAACCACTTAAGGCAGAGACGTTGATAAAGCACATCACTAAGATATTTGATGTCTTGAGATGCTCCGAGGAGCAAAAGGTTCCTTTTGCCACCTTCATGTTGCGAGGAGAGGCAGATTATTGGTGGGAATCTGTAAAATGTACCCAGCCTGCCGCACTCAAGATGTCTTGGGATAAGTTCCAAGAATTGTTCAACGAAAAGTAATTTCCCAAAAGTATTCATCACATGAAGGAGGTGAAATTCATCAAGCTGGAGCAAAAAATTATGACCGTGTCGCAGTACGAGGCTAAGTTTGTTGAGTTGTCCTGGTTTGCATCCCATTTGGTTGATAATGAGGAGAGAATGACGTGAAATTTATGCGAGGTTTGAAACCCGAAATACGTCAATACCTCAATTCTCACAAACTTTGCTTGTATTCAGATGTTGTGAATATGACTCAGTTATTGGAGCGCGATAATGAGTCAACCCAACCAAGAGATAGCAGTCGGCAAAATGATAATACCAGTGGCAGCAGTCATCGAAGCGGTGACAATAAACGTGGAAGAAATCAATGTTGGTGTAAATTCTAATTACGCACAACACGCAAGTATACGTGGTTAACAAGTAATATAATGATACGAAAAGAATCGTTCCCACAGAGAATAGCAAGAAATGAATCTTAACAATTATTAATTTTATATTAACCAAATTTTATTAAACTAACCCAAATTAAGAATGATAACTAAAAAAAATATACACTAAAAATATTAATTAATCAACATAACTTAAAAACCTTAATTTCAAACAAATAATGGAGAATTAGGCTTTACAACTTCACTTTAAGTATCATTCCGATTATCACACATTATTTTAATTTAATTCATTATCTCAGTTTATTAATCAAGAACAATCATGTAGATTTAGCCATTTCTCAATACACTATAACCTTATCAACTTAAATCCATAATTCAGATAGAATTAAGCCAAATATCCTAAATAACTAATTCATTATATCTCTATGTGAATAAAGAAGGATTTAATTCCAAGTTCTTACTAGATTATATGTGACGCTAGGCATATCTTTACCCTAACATAAATCAAGAATCTATTCAATCACAGAATTCAAGAACACATGTTATTGTGACTAGGTCTAGAATCATACATCATCTCTCGAATCCATAAAATTCCACATAAAATCGGTGATCAAGCAATTCATAAATTAATCATAAATCACAATAGATAAACTAAATTAATAATTTATTAAACTTAAATCAAGGCATAATAATTGTCATTCAACATTAAAGATCCATTGCAAGCCTAAAAAGTAATTTAGTTCATCATCAATGAAATAAAAACTGAATTAATTAAAGAAAACATCATCATGATTACACGAATTGAAATTAAAGATGAATAGTAGTACACCACCCTTCTTGCCCTTCAAATATGCAATCTTCATGAAATCACTCTTTTCTTGTTCCTCCAAAGTCTTGCTCTTCAATTGTATTTCTCTAAGTATGTGTATTCTCTTTGAATCTCCAGCACTTAACATAAGTTAATTCACTTCAGCTCCATCACCCCAATTCTAAGCCAACTCAAACTCATCACACACGAGTTCTAATAAAAGTTAAACTCCTAATTAGACCCAACAAGTATTTCTTAACATAGAATCCCAACTAACAAGAAATAACTTTCTTAACACACTCCTAATAAAAAATTATTACATAAAGAAGTCAACTCTCCCAAGACAACTAAAATTTCAGCAACTAAAAGTAGCCTAGCTCCAGACCCGATCGACCGGCGCGCCCCGCGCCGAGTTTAATACTAAGACAGCGTGGCCCGTGCCGTTCATGTGACGTCCCCATATCCGGGTACTTTTTACCTTAGATCTGCTACGCAACGATACATCATTTCTATAACTACTGCTAAAGATATAAACATAAATTATTTATACAATAAACTTTTACAACATAATCCCCAAGGTCTACAACCATAACTTAATACATACCTTCAATAACTTAAAAGGTTTACAATGTTATTTGCATCAGATAACTTAATTGTTCTAAATACATAATAATCTAAACTTGGAATTCGCCTTTACCACTGTTGTTCTTCGAGCCTTCGTTTTAATCTGAAATTTGTTATCATGATATAGCAAGGATGATCAACTATTTTGTCCAACAAGTTTAATTACAATGAAGATATATCATGATTGAAAAGGAATAAGCTTTCAAGTTTTCAACAATGTAATATAATTGAGGAAGAACATGAATCAAACTTCAGTAACTAAAAAACTGAATAATTATGCTGTAGTGGTTAACAGTGACCATGAACAAATTTAACTGAACCTTATGGTAATAAAGGTGATCAGCCTTTAATACCTGATGAACATATGCAACATGCACTAATTGCGAATCAATAATCAAATATATGGAATAATTGTCAGTAATTAATCCACTAGCATGTTTGAAACATAATAACTCGAGTTTGAGTTAGGAGACTTGTCATAATGTGAATATTCAATAATAATATTAGATGTGGAATAATCAACAACAATTATCCACTAACATGCTTTGAAAAGTAATAACCCGAGTTTGAGTTAGAGAACTTACCTGTTTGACGAGCTACGGCTAACTAGCTTTAATTAAAACTCTTTGAATGACCTAGCATTGACAATGTTGGTCTATTAATTAGTACTGCATATAATTGTACGTCCATACGCTTACTTTTGCTATTATCCAGAAAATAATTCAATCACAATGTACACATAGTATAATGTACCATCATTAACCCTATTAGATAATTAATAAATCTTAGGTTAATGATTTTATAAATTTATAAGGTCTTTCTTAAGTTATAAACACTTATTAGATCCTTAAACAATTTATTATAATTGTTTAATTAATGAATCATTTAAATAATCTTTATTTATCTTCATTTAATTACTATTTAATATTAGTTAAATAGTAATTAATTAATTTCCCTTAGTTATTATTTAATAAATAATAGCTAATTATATCTACTATTATTTAATGTTAATTAAATATTGAATAATTAAAATTATTTGTCTTTAATTATTCTTTCTTATTAACTTAAGAATAATTATCATTTATCCTATTTATTATTTAATCTTAATTAAATAATCAGTAATTACTTTATCAATACTAACTCTACTGAATTATCACCCAATACTACTTAGATAATAATTAAATAGTTAATTACTTTCAAATTTCATGTAATTGGGTTAATAGTCCATTAAATACATTAAAAGTTATAAATTAGTAAGTTTAAAATGATTTTAAATGAGTCTAAACCACTAATTACTTAATAATTAGCTAAATGCCCGGAAAATTTTTGGATTAAATATAATAATATTCTTCAGAATTTTATAAAAAGTTGGGTCCAAGAATCACAACCGGAACCAGCCGGAACGTGGCCGAACTGGTCGCCGGAATGTTCCGGTCGGTTCGGTTCCCGCTGGACCGGCAGTAGCTTTTTAAGATTTTTAATTTTTTTTTCAGATTTGGGGTCTTTCACTAAAACTTGAATAAAATGAAATCTATAACTCTGATTTTGGTCGAATCAGACTCGTTGGATTCGTATCTTCCCAAAATATAGTTTCCATTAATCAAACATAAAATATGGATTTGTTTTGGTCTCGGAAATTGGTCCAGAAGAGACTGATACTGCACAAGAGTTCTTTAGTTGAGGTGTTCTAGTAATAAAACTATATCTCACTCATTTTTTAACATTTTTACATGCTTCCACAGGGGTTTTACTCTTAACTCATAGCTCTAGCATACCAAGAAAAAAACTCACAAAAACCATTTGTAGATTTCAAAATGAAAAGTATAGATCACCCCTTTAAATTAGGTTTTTTCCCAAAAACTATTTTAACTTCCTTTCTTTAAAAATTGTCCAACATAAACTATATAGATGGACATGTTAAACATATTATACTCAAGATTTAACATTCATATAAGACTCTAGCCTATTAGAACTTATATTTCCATGAATCCCTCACAAGATCACATAGAACATACAAAATATAGAAACTAGAGTTTGATTTCTTACCTTATCTTGTGGGATGCTCTCCTTCTCTTTCCAAGGTAGGTTAGGAACTTGGGATGCATGAAAAATATACTCCTCCCCCCTTACTAAGAACCAAACCTCTCTCTCTCTCTTTTTCCTCTGTTTGTGATCTTGCTAGTTGAGAGAAAAAAAATAGTAGAAAAAGAAGAATGGTGGTCAATTGGAATAGAATGCTAATATCCCCCATATTACTTTTGCCCCTTGGACAAAAGGGTTAACCTTATCCCTTCCTAATCATGCCATTAAGGTTGCTAATTAGGCTTTCCACCAATGGGAGCATGACACACTTGTCCTTGTGTGTAAGAGTTTCTACTTTTGGGACTTGATTAACTTAATCCCTTTGCCTTAAAAGGCTTAATGTGGCCAGCCATTACATGCCCAATAACTTCTCCATTTTTCTTTTATTTTAATGCACAAATTAGATTAATCAAATGTCTAAAATACCCTTAATCAAGTGGGCTAAGTATGTGCTTGCATTTTTTTTCTTTTGGGCTTCTCCTTTTAATTGTTTTGGGATATGTAATAAACATAGTTTAACAAATTTAATTTATATTACCCTAATTATTTATTTAGGGTTTCTATTTCCAATCTTATGGAATTTAATTACTTAAACATATTTCTTTAATCAATAACCTGATTAGGTTTTCTTTAATTAGATTTACAATTATTAATTACTTGAAATAGACCAAATTAATCTATTAGGTTAGTATAACTTTTAAATACTAACATTTCCTCAATACCATAACCCTTAAGTTATTTAATTACCATACCTAATATATAATTAGGTTATGTGGCACTCCTTTGATATATATAAAACATAACATAACATACATAAATTACATATTTATTTTATTAGGGTAAAATAAATATGTTACACATAATTTCTTATACAAATACAATTATTTACATACCCAAGATATTATAATATAATATCCTTAGCTCGTTAACATAAATTCAATTAAGGATTTTTTTACTTCCTTAAGATATCACGATAATATAATATCTTTTCTTTATTAAACTAATTTAATATATTAATTTATTCTAATGCTCATGGGTAAAGTATATATAAATATTATATACTTAACCTGCCTATTTTTGCTTTACCTCATTTGGTATAATATTATATATTATACCATTATTCAAATAACATATTTCACTTCTCACACTAATTTTGACTTTTTTTCATAAAAGGTCAATTGCTAACTTTGATCAGAAGTCAACCTTTACATGTTTTGTGTTTACTATCCATTCTGACTAAACTTGATGTTCCGGATGCAACCGAGCAGTTCATGCTTCAAAATTCTATCTCTAACTCAAATTTTGAGTTTTAACTTACTCCCTTCTTATTGCTAATCGCATTAACTAACGACTTTATACTTATTCAAATTCTAATTTGCCAGTCAAGGCCAACGTTCAAGCTATGTAAATTACTAACATAGTTTTATCTTGATCCTTATATCATTAACTTAATTCATCATTTCTCTTGCTAAAATATATATAGCACCTTACTAAGTATATATATTTCTATACATAT
Organism: Panax japonicus; assembly: GCA_020205505.1. Classification (NCBI taxonomy): domain Eukaryota; kingdom Viridiplantae; phylum Streptophyta; class Magnoliopsida; order Apiales; family Araliaceae; genus Panax; species Panax japonicus. Next base: position 31,258,422 of record CM035099.1, read on the forward strand.
ACTCATCTTCGTTTAACCTCATAGCATCTCTTCATGTAAAATCATATCTCCTTAAGAAAATTTCCATATGTGTTTATATAACATTTCTTAGACTATTCAGTTCACATCAAATTTACAGGTATCATAATACCTTATTCTTGATATTCCTTCAAGTACATATTAATTCATTTTTAGGGTTTTAGAATTTTGTAACCCATATTTTCTCTATTCTCATTCGAATAGAAAACCATATAGGTTTTTACTTGAAAATTTTAAATAAATCTTCAAATTCTTATCTAGATTTTATTCTTTAACCATTATTCTAATCATTCAAGATTTTATGAATTTTTCAGGTTATCACATTCACCCCTTCTTCTAAGAATTTTGTCCTCGAAATTAATGCATACTAATCTCTGCTTATTCTCTTGATCAAAACTAGGTTGTTAACTTAACCTTTACAATTTCCTCCTTTGAGGATTTCTCATCTATTATCACATTTCACCATAACTACTCACTAGGAGTTTACATCTTCTAAACATTCATCAAAACCAGGTTGTCATAATAACCTTTATTCAATCATCTCAGATTCTACTCGTACACAACGAGTTCCCACTAATTCATATCCATCATCACATTCTACAACAACATTACTCTAAAGAGTTTAAAATATTTTCATATCTGTCTGAGGGATCACAAAACTATGAACTTTGAGGTTTAGGGGTATTTCTACCTGCTACCTCTTTCAATTACGAAAGAAAGGTACTCTACCTCTGAAACATTTCTTTAATAGGTATGTTTACAATCACGAAGAAGGTAAACTACCGATGCTGGTACTTTAGATGATCAGTCTATTGTACCTTAGTAATCTAAACAACTATATAAGTTCTTCGATTGGAATATTTTATCCAATTACTATATCCCCATTTTCAGGGTTGTTCACCTCAGACTTATCATAAGATTCCTCACCAAAACAATTTGGTTCAGCATAAGTTTTCAAAGAATACTTTGAATTTCATAAACATTTGTCTAGCTGAATCAAATAGCTTAGACGCATATCAATAATTCGAATTTCAATCGAAACATTTCTAGCCAAATTCAGTTGGCAATAAATTATCTTTAAAATTCTTAAAATCATTTTGACGTCATAATACTGCACTGTATTTACAGTCTATTTGAGGATTCCGTCATTTTGTGACTTTGTCATACTACATCATACTATAGTTGGCTGACGATCTTTAGATCACATCCGACACTAAGTAATTCTGCATTGATAACTCCATTATTTTTATCATCTCTGCACCAGGTTGCATGATGTATTAATGATATAAAAATACATTATGATCATTCAAATCATTTTCATCTAGCCGAATCAATTAGCATAGACTCTTCTTTAAATCGTTCAAAACCATTGAAAATCATCTTTGGTGTCATCATGCCACAACAAGTAACGATGTGTTAGTGGCCTGAAGTCCACACCTACACATTTGTCACAATTTGTTGAGGATAATAAAAAAAAATCAATTAAAGGCATATCAGTGTGAATTTAGCTTGATGTCAAAAACTTCAAAGTCTAGCATAGCTAGAAGATTTGGAATACCTATGCTTCCATCATCAACTTCACTTTCTCTATTGATCCATTTCTTAATAAATCTACATATTTTTATCATCCTCAATTCTCCATTGATCACAACTTTACTATACCCCAGTTCATCAAACTTACCACACGTTATGAGTTCAGTAACTTATCACAATCATATGGGTTTAAGAACTTATCCTAGTCAGAATATAGGCGTCCATTCGCTGAGGGGTTTAAAACATACCATATGATTATGAGTCATGAACTTACCATAAGTATGAGTTTTAAGAACTCGCAACTTAACCTTATATCCTCTACCTATTCGTTATACACATGAGAAAAGAATCACCTTATCAATATGCATATAACAAATAGAGTGACACAAACATTTCAATGATTATCAATGTAAGAAGCTAAGTGGTTGTCAAACCAAACTCGGGAACTAATCAATATAGGAAGCTAAGGGGACAATTCCCCGCCCATACAAAGAATTGGTCAACCTAACCACTATATCGACCAGGAAGTTAAGTGATTCTAAAACCAAGTACAAATTCTCCGCCCATACAAGGAATCATACAACTCCGTTGCTGACTTGAGTCTTCAATTGAAATCCCATATAATCTTAACTTTTTATTTTCTTAATACGAATTTTCTTTAATTCGTATCTTAACATTTACCACTCTTTTATGAGTTTACATTGTACCATTTCATAGTACCTTCTCTTTATAGCGGTACCTTCTCTTTATAGCGCCAAGCTATATCATTCCAATAACTTAATATATCATATGTTATTTAATAATTTAACCTGATCATGTAGTGATCTTATTTCGTAATCATTTCTCCTTATACTTATGATCGTTTTATATTACAATCTTGTTATTCTTCTCTTTAATCATATTATATTATGAGTTTATTTACTCTTTTCATCTTATAGACATCGTCTATTTAGTATCACCTTTCATCTCTATTGCTGGAGGCAGGTACTACGGATTCTTATCCTTATATCTCTTTAAGATTCTTCTTTGAATCTTCTTTATCTTTCTCTTTACTTTAATGATGATTTTTTTAAATTCATCTCTTATCCCTTAAACTCGATCTGAGTTTATTTCTTATCATCATCTACGCGGTTATAGCCTAAGGTACCCCTACCTATGGTTTATAACCTACAACTTTGATACCAACTGTGACGTCCCCAAATCAGGGTACTTTTTACCTCAGATCTGGTACGCTACGATACATCATTTCTATAACTACTGCGGAAGATATAAACATAAATTATTTAAATAATAAATTTTTACAACATAATGCCCAAGGTCTACAACCTTAACTTAATACATACCTTCAATAACTTAAAAGGTTTACAATGTTTTTTGCATCAGATAACTTAAAAGTTCTAAACACATAATAATCTAAACTTGGAATTCGCCTTTACCACTGTCGTTCTTCGAGCCTTCGTTTTAATCTGAAATATGTTATCATGATATAGCAAGGATGAGCAACTATTTTTCCCAACAAGTTTAAGTACAATGAAGATAAATCATGATTGAAAAGGAATAAGCTTTCATGTTTTCAACAATGTAATATAATTGAGGAAGAACATGAATCAAACTTCAATAACTAAAAAACTGAATAATTATGCGGAGTGGTTAAAAATGACCATGAACAAATTTAACTGAACCTTATGGTAATGAAGATGATCAGCCTTTCATACCTGATGAACATATGCAACATGCACTAAATGCGATTCAATAATCAAATATGTGGAATAATTGTCAATAATTAATCCACTAGCATGTTTGAAACATAATAACTCGAGTATGAGTTAGGAGACTTTCCATAATGTGAATATTCAATATAAATATTAGATGCGGAATAATCAACAATAATTATCCACTAACATGCTTTGAAAAGTAATAACTCGAGTTTGAGTTAGAGAACTTGCCTGTTTGACGAGCTACAGCTAACTAGCTTTAATTAAAACTCTTTGAATGACCTAGCATTGACAATGTTGGTCTATTAATTAGTACTGCATATAATTGTACGTCTATACGCTTACTTTTGCTATTATCCAGTAAATAATTCAATCACAATGTACACATAGTATAATGTACCATCATTAAACCTATTAGATAATTAATAAATCTTAGGTTAATGATTTTATAAATTTATAAGGTCTTTCTAAAGTTATAAACACTTATTAGATTCTTAAAAAATTTATTATAATTGTTTAATTAATGAATCATTTAAATAATCTTTATTTATCTTCATTTAATTACTATTTAATATTAGTTAAATAGTAATTAATTAATTTCCTTTAGTTATTGTTTAATAAATAATAGCTAATTACATCTACTATTATTTAATGTTAATTAAATTTTGAATAATTAATATTATTTGTCTTTAATTATTCTTTCTTATTAACTTAAGAATAATTATCATTTATCATGTTTATTATTTAATCTTAACTAAATAATCAATAATTACTTTATCAATATTAACTCTACTTAATTATCACTCAATACTACTTAGATAATAATTAGATAGTTAATTACATTCAAATTTCATGTAATTAGTTTAATAATCCATTAAATACATTAAAAGTTATAAATTAGTAAGTTTAAAATAATTTTAAATGAGTTTAAACCACTAATTACTTAATAATTAGCTAATTGCCCAGACAAATTTTGGATTAAATATAATAATATTCTTCAGAATTTTATAAAAATTTGGGTCCAAGAACCACCATCGGAACTGGCCGGAACGTGGCCGAAACGGTCGCCGGAATGTTCAGGCCGGTTTGGTTCCCGCTGGACCGGCAGTAGCTTTTTAAGATTTTTTATTTTTTTTCCAGATTTGGGGTCCTTCACTAAAACTTGAATAAAATGAAATCTATAACTCTGATTTGGGTCCAATCAGACTCGTTGGATTTGTATCTTCCCAAACTATAGTTTCCATTAATCAAACATCAAATATGGATTTGTTTTGGTCCCGAAAATTGGTCCAGAAGTGACTGCTACTGCACAAGAGTTCTTTAGTTGAGGTGTTCTAGTAATAAATCCATATCTCACTCATTTTTTAACATTTTTACATGCTTCTAAAGGGGTTTTACTCTTATCTCATAGCTCTAGCATACCAAGAAAAAAAATCTCAAAAACCATTTGTAGATTTCAAAATGAAAAGCATAGATCTCCCTTTTAAATTAGGTTTTTTCCCAAAAACTATTTTAGCTTCCTTTCTTTCAAAATTTTCCAACATAAACTATATAGATGGACATGTTAAACATATTATACTCAAGATTTAACATTCATATAAGACTCTAGCCTATTAGAACTTATATTTCCATGAATCTCTCACAAGATCACATAGAACATACAAAACATAGAAACTAGAGTTTGATTTCTTACCTTATCTTGTGGGATGTTCTCCTTCTCTTTCCAAGGTAGGTTAGGAACTTGGGATGCATGAACAATATAATCCTCCCCCTTACTAAAAACCAAACCTCTCTCTCTCTCTCTCTCTCTCTCTTTTCTCTCTTTGTGATCTTGCTAGTTGAGAGAAAAAAAATAGTAGAAGAAGAAGAATGGTGGTCAATTGGAATAGAATGCTAATATCCCCCATATTTCTTTTTCCCCTTGGACAAAAGGGTTAACCTTATCCCTTCCTAATCATGCCTAATCATGCTATTAAGGTTGCTAATTAGGCTTTCCACCAATGGGAGCATGACACGCTTGTCCTTGTGTGTAAGAGTTTCTACTTTTGGGACTTGATTAACTTAATACCTTTGCCTTAAAAGGCTTAATGTGGCCAGCCATTACATGCCCAGTAACTTCTCCATTTTTCTTTTATTTTAATGCACAAATTAGATTAATCAAATGTCTAAAATACCCTTAATCCAGTGGGCTAAGTATGGGCTTGCATTTTATTTCTTTTGGGCTTCTCTTTTTAATTGTTTGGGTCCTTTACATAAGTATACAACTAATAGAAAGTAATTACAAAAAAAGTGCATCAATCAAATAATTACAAAAATAGTGTAATTGGGACCTATATTACAAAAATAGTACAATTCACATTAATAAGGAAACCAAAAATCAAGGACAAATAATTGTCATAATTAATAATTCAAATTCAAATATTTGGATCTAACAACAAAAATAAATTCAAATTCAAAATAATAATTCAAATTCAAATATTCATCTCCCTCACATACACTTTAAAATAATAATTAACAAATAAGTAAATAAATAAATAAAATATTTGTACACGTAAATTATTATAACTTTGAATACTTGTTACAGGCCTTTCACAAAGGCGAGAGAGACAGAGAGGGAGGCCTCGATGGTCGTGCAATATGGGGGGGGGGGAGAGAGTACAGGTTGAGTCTTAATTTCTAGACTTCTATATCTGTGCAAGTCCCTTCCTTCATTTACAGTTTTTACATTCACTTCATCACATTTTTCGGTACATTTGTTAGTATCGTCCGGTCCTTTACTACCAATTTTCGATCGGCGATCTGGACTGCTGGTGCAAATGTCATCGATGATCTTACTTCCTGCAAATTAAGTCATTACTCACAAATTTGAACTTACCCAAAAAAAGAAGAAAGTTGTTGTACCTTATTTGCTATTACCGGAAAAATGTGAACTTTAAAACATAATGATGCATGTGAATAACAAATAATGCCATAAAAATAAAGAATTGTTTCCAAAGCTCGTCTATTATTTTGAATGTGATGTAGTTGGTAGTCAAACCTTCAAGCAGTTGGGTAGCCAAACCTTCAAGCAGTGGGTAGCCAAACTTTCATACCAAGGTAATCAATTCAGTTTTATTAAGTTACCAATTTATTTTGAATGTGATGCCGTTGGTAGCCAAACCTTCAAGCAGTTGGTTGCCAAACTTTCAGACCAAGGTAACCAATTCTTACTGCAGGTGTGGAGGTAGATTGGTTACCATCGTATAAAGATTTGGTTACCTTGGTATAAAATTTTTGGCAACCAACTGCTTGAAGGTTTGGCTACCAATTGCATCACATTCAAAATAAATTGGTAACCTAATAACACTTAATTGGTTATTTTGGTATGAATGTTTGGCTACCAACTGCACTTTGAAAAAATTATCAAACAAAGCCTGCCTTTTAGCTGACTGAAAATATCAAACTCTTTTCAAAGCTTGCTTGCTTTTTTCAAATAAGCCTTAGAACTCAGAAGTTGTTGTATGAAGGTTAAAAGAGTTTGATATTAAAGGGATAAGAATGTACTAATTAATTGGTAACCCAATAAAACTGAAAAATGTGAGGAAGATGAATTTGAGAGACCCAAGGATTTAGCTCAGTATTCACCGGAGAGGGGTTGCGATCGCTGGAGAGAGAAGGAGGCGATTGAAGCCCTCTAAATGAGAGAGGGGAGAAGGGAGAGGTTAATTATTAAGCTTAGAGAGGTAGTAGCTTCGTGAAGATTGTCACAAAAGGACTTGTTTTGGGCTTATTCACACAGCAAACACACGTGTAGAGAGAGAAATCAAGAAAAATAACGCCATGTCAATACTTCTTATGCGAATTGAAGAGAGAGAAATAGAAAGCTGTTTGGATATTATGAGCCAACATTTTTCAGTTTAGGCGTTAAAAGGTATAAAGAGAGAAAATGCTGAATTGCAACCTATTAAAACACTCAACTAAATTAAAGGGATAATAATGCACTAATTTTGTAAATAAAATATTGCATATACACTAATTTATAAATATTTTATGAGTGCACTATTGATGTAATTATTTTTTAAAATGTATTAGAAAATGTAATTGTTCTTAATTGTTTTGGGATATGTAATAAACATAGTTTAACAAATTTAATTTATATTACCCTAATCATTTATTTAGGGTTTCTATTTTCAATCTTATGGAATTTAATTACTTAAACATATTTCTTTAATCAATAACCTGATTAGGTTTGCTTTAATTAGATTTACAATTATTAATTACTTGAAATAGACCAAATTAATCTATTAGGTTAGTATAACTTTTAAATACTAACATTTCCTCAATACCATAACCCTTAAGCTATTTAATTACCATACCTAATATATAATTAGGTTATGTGGCACTGCTTTGATATATATAAAACATAACATAACATACATAAATTACATATTTATTTTATTAGGGTAAAATAAATATGTTACACAAAATTTCTTATACAAATACAATTATTTACATACCCAAGATATTATAATATAATATCCTTAGCTCGTTAACATAAATTCAATTAAGAATTTTTTTACTTCCTTAAGATATCACGATAAATATAATATCTTTTCTTTATTAAACTAATTTCATATAATAATTTATTCTAATGCTCATGGGTAAAGTATATATAAATATTATATACTTAACCTGCCTATTTTTGCTTTACCTCATTTGGTATAATATTATATATTATACCATTATTCAAATAACATATTTCACTTCTCACACTAATTTTGACTTTTTTCATAAAAGGTCAATTACTAACTTTGACCAGAAGTCAACCTTTACATGTTTTGTGTTTACTGTCCATTCTGACTAAACTTGACGTTCCGGACGTAACCGAGCAGTCCATGCTTCAAAATTCTATCTCTAACTCAAATTTTGAGTTTTAACTTACTCCCGTCTTATTGATAATCGCATTAACTAACGACTTTATACTTATTCAAATTCTAATTTGCCAGTCAAGGCCAACATTCAAGCTATGTTAATTACAAACATAGTTTTATCTTGATCCTTATATCATTAACTTAATTCATCATTCCTCTTGCTAAAATATATATAGCACCTTACTAAGTATATATATTTCTATACATATACTCATCTTCGTTTAACCTCATAGCATCTCTTCATGTGAAATCTTATCTCCTTAAGAAAATTTCCATATGTGTTTATATAACATTTTTTAGACTATTCAGTTCACATCGAATTTACAGGTATCGTAATACCTTATTCTTGATATTCCTTCAAGTACATATTAATTCATTTCTAGGGTTTTAGAATTTTGTAACCCATATTTTCTCTATTCTCATTCGAATAGCAAACCATATAGGTTTTTAATTGAAAATTTTAAATAAATCCTCAAATTCTCATCTAGGTTTTATTCTTTAACCATTATTCTAATCATTCAAAATTTTATGAATTTTTCAGGTTATCACATTCACCCCTTCTTCTAAGAATTTTGTCCTCGAAATTAATGCATACTAATCTCTGCTTATTCTCTTGATCAAAACTAGGTTGCTAACTTAACCTTTACAATTTTCTCCTTTGAGGATTTCTCATCTATTATCATATTTCACCATAACTACTCACTAGGAGTTTACATCTTCTAAACATTCATCAAAACCAGGTTGTCATAATAACCTTTATTCAATCATCTCAGATTCTACTCGTACACAGCGAGTTCCCACTATTTCATATCCATCATCACATTCTACAACAACATTACTCTAAAGAGTTTAAAATATTTTCATATCTGTTTGAGGGATCACAAAACTATGAACTTTGAGGTTTAGGGGTATTTCTACCTGCTACCGCTTTCAATTACGAAAGAAAGGTACTCTACCTCTGAAACATTTCTTTAATAGGTATATTTACAATCACGAAGAAGGTAAACTACTGATGCTGGTACTTTAGATGATCAGTCTATTGTACCTTAGTAATCTAAGCGACTATATGAGTTCTTAGATTAGAATATTTTATCCAATTAGTATATCCCCATTTTCAGGGTTGTTCACCTCGGACTTATCATAAGATTCCTCACCAAAATAATTTTGTTCGACATAAGCCTTCAAAGAATACATTGAATTTCATAAACATTTGTCTAGCTGAATCAAATAGCTTAGTCGCATATCAATAATTCGAATTTCAATCGAAACATTTCTAGCCAAATTCAGTTGGCAATAAATTATCTTTAAAATTCTTTAAATCATTTTGACGTCATGATACTGCACTGTATTTACAGTCTATTTGAGGATTCCGTCATTTTGTGACTTTGTCATACTACATCATACTATAGTTGGCTGACGATCTTTAGATCACTTCCGACACTAAGTAATTCTGCATTGATAACTCCATCATTTTTATCATTCTACACCAGGTTGCATGATGTATTAATGATATAAAAATACATTTTGATCATTCAAATCATTCTCATCTAACCGAATCAATTAGCATAGACTCTTCTTTAAATCGTTCAAAACCATTGAAAATCATCTTTGGTGTCATCATGCCACAACAGGTAACGATGTGTTAGTGGCCCGAAGTCCACACCTACACACTTGTCACAATGTGTTGAGGATATTAAAAAAAATAATTCAATTTTAAAGGCATATCAGTACGAATTTAGCTTAATTTCAAAAACATCAAAGTCTAGCATAGCTAGAAGATTTGGAATACCTATGCTTCCATAATCAACTTCACTTTCTCTATTGATCCATTTCTTAATAAATCTATCTATTTTTATCGTCCTCAATTCTCCATTGATCACAACTTTACTATACCCCAGTTCATCAAACTTACCACATGTTATGAGTTCAGTAACTTGTCACAATCATATGGGTTTAAGAACTTATCCTAGTCAGACTATAGGCGTCCATTCGCTGAGGGGTTCAAAACATACCATATGATTATGAGTCATGGACTTACCATAAGTATGAGTTTTAAGAACTCGCAACTTAACCTTATATCCTCTACCTATTCGTTATACACATGAGAAAAAAATCACCTTATCAATATGCATATAACAAATAGCGCGACACAAACATTTCAATGATTATCAATGTAAGAAGCTAAGTGGTTGTCAAACCAAACTCGGGCACTAATCAATATAGGAAGCTAAAAGGACAATTCCCTGCCCTTACAAAGAATTGGTCAACCTAACCACTATATCGACCAGAAAGCTAAGTGATTCTAAAACAAAGTACAAATTCCCCTCCCATACAAGGAATCATACAACTTCGTTGCTGACCTGAGTCTTCAATTGAAATCCCACATAATCTTAACTTTATCTTTTCTTAATATTAATTTTCTTTAATCTGTATCTTAACATTTACCACTCTTTTCTGAGTTTACATTGTACCATTTCATAGTACTTTCTCTTTATAGCGGTACCTTCTCTTTATAGCGCCAAGCTATATCATTCCAATAACTTAACATGTCATATGTTATTTAATAATTTAACCTGATCACGTAGTGATCTTATTTCGTAATCATTTCTCCTTATACTTATGATCGTTTTATATTACAATCTTGTTATTCTTCTCTTTAATCATATTATATTATGATTTTATTTACTCTTTTCATCTTATAGACATCGTCTATTTAGTATCACCTTTCATCTCTATTGCTGGAGTCAGGTACTACGGATTCTTATCCTTATATCTCTTTAAGATTCTTCTTTGAATCTTCTTTATCTTTCTCTTTATTTTAATGATGATTTTTTTAAATTCATCTCTTATCCCTTAAACTCGATCTGAGTTTATTCCTTATCATCGTCTACGCGGTTATAGCCTAAGGTACCCTTACCTAAGATTTATAACCTACGACTTTGATACCAACTATGACGTCCCCAAATCTGGGTACTTTTTACCTCAGATCTGGTACGCTACGATACATCATTTCTATAACTACTGCGGAAGATATAAACATAAATTATTTATACAATAAATTTTTACAACATAATCCCCAAGGTCTACAACCTTAACTTAATACATACCTTCAATAACTTAAAAGGTTTACAATGTTATTTGCATCAGATAACATAATAGTTCTAAACACATAATAATCTAAACTTGGAATTCGCCTTTACCACTGTCGTTCTTCGAGCCTTCGTTTTAATCTGAAAATTGATATCATGATATAGCAAGGATGAGCAACTATTTTTTCCAACAAGTTTAAGTACAATGAAGATAAATCATGATTGAAAAGGAATAAGCTTTCAAGTTTTCAACAATGTAATATAATTGAGGAAGAACATGAATCAAACTTCAATAACTGAAAAACTGAATAATTATGCGGAGTGGTTAACAATGACCATGAACAAATTTAACTGAACCTTATGGTAATGAAGGTGATCAGCCTTTCATACCTGATGAACATATGCAACATGCACTAAATGCGAATCAATAATCAAATATGTGGAATAATTGTCAATAATTAATCCACTAGCATGTTTGAAATATAATAACTCGAGTATGAGTTAGGAGACTTGCCATAATGTGAATATTCAATAATAATATTAGATGCGGAATAATCAACAACAATTATCCACTAACATGCTTTAAAAAGTAATAACTCGAGTTTGAGTTAGAGAACTTGCATGTTTGACGAGCTACAGCTAACTAGCTTTAATTAAAACTCTTTGAATGACCTAGCATTGACAATGTTGGTCTATTAATTAGTACTGCATATAATTGTACGTCTATACGCTTACTTTTGCTATTATCCAGCAAATAATTCAATCACAATGTACACATAGTATAATGTACCATCATTAACCCTATTAGATAATTAATAAATCTTAGTTTAATGATTTTATAAATTTATAAGGTCTTTCTTAAGTTATAAACACTTATTAGATCCTTAAAAAATTTATTATAATTGTTTAATTAATGAATCATTTAAATAATCTTTATTTATCTTCATTTAATTACTATTTAATATTAGTTAAATAGTAATTAATTAATTTCCTTTAGTTATTATTTAATAAATAATAGCTAATTACATCAACTATTATTTAATGTTAATTAAATATTGAATAATTAATATTATTTGTCTTTAATTATTCTTTCTTATTAACTTAAGAATTATTATAATTTATCCTGTTTGTTATTTAATCTTAACTAAATAATCAATAATTACTTTATTAATACTAACACTACTTAATTATCACTCAATACTACTTAGATAATAATTAGATAGTTAATTACATTCAAATTTCATGTAATTAGTTTAATAATCCATTAAATACATTAAAAGTTATAAATTAGTAAGTTTAAAATAATTTTAAATGAGTTTAAACCACTAATTTCTTAATAATTAGCTAATTGCCTAGACAAATTTTGGATTAAATATAATAATATTCTTCAGAATTTTTTTAAAAATTTTGGTCCAAGAACCACCACCGGAACCGGCCGGAACGTGGCCGAACCGGTCGCCGGAATGTTCCGGCCGGTTCGGTTCCCGCTGAACAGGCAGTAGCTTTTTAAGATTTTTGATTTTTTTCCAGATTTGGGGTCCTTCACTAACATATGAATAAAATGAAATCTATAACTCTGATTTGGGTCCAATCAGACTCTTTGGATTCGTATCTTCCCAAACTATAGTTTCCATTCATCAAACATCAAATATGGATTTGTTTTGGTCCCGGAAATTGGTCCAGAAGTGACTGGTACTGCACAAGAGTTCTTTAGTTGAGGTGTTCTAGTAATAAATCCATATTTCACTCATTTTTTAACATTTTTACATGCTTCCAAAGGGGTTTTACTCTTAACTCATATCTCTATCATACCAAGAAAAAAATCACAAAAATCATTTGTAGATTTCAAAATGAAAATCATAGATCACCCCTTTAAATTAGGTTTCTTCCTAAAAACTATTTTAGCTTCATTTCTTTCAAAATATTCCAACATAAACTATATAGATGGACATGTTAAACATATTATAATTATAATTTAACATTCATATAAGACTCTAGCCTATTAGAACTTGCATTTCCATGAATCTCTCACAAGATCACATAGAACATACAAAACATAGAAACTAAAGTTTGATTTCTTACCTTGTCTTGTGGGATGCTCTCCTTCTCTTTCCAAGGTCAGTTAGGAAGTTGGGATGCATGAACAATATACTCCTCCCCCCTTACTAAGAACCAAACCTCTCTCTCTCTCTCTTTCCTCTCTTTGTGATCTTGTTAGTTGAGAGAAAAAAATAGAAGAAGAAGAAGAATGGCGGTGAATTGGAATAGAATGCTAATATCCCCCATATTTCTTTTTCCCCTTTGACAAAAGGGTTAGCCTTATCCCTTCCTAATCATGCCATTAAGTTACTAATTAGGCTTTCCATCAATGGGAGCATGACATACTTGTCCTTGTGTATAAGAGTTTCTACTTTTGGGACTTGATTAACTTAATCCCTTTGACTTAAAAGGCTTAATGTGGCCAGCCATTACATGCCCAATAACTCCTCCATTTTTCTTTTATTTTAATGCACAAATTAGATTAATCAAATGTCTAAAATACCCTTAATCAAGTGGGCTAAGTATGTGTAAGACCCCAACTTATTATAAATAAATTAAATTTTTCTTTATTCATTATTCTAAAATAATAAGGTGTTAATTTGATATAATACTTTGGTTATGGGTGAAATGTGAAAATCTTTACAAAATAAACAAGTGGTTATAACATAATCATTGTTGTCGAGTAATATTCGTTTGGTCGTGGAATATTCTTTTTGTCGGGAATATTCGTATGACGGCACAGTCAATTGTGGGCCCCATAACATAATAACGGTCGGATGAAGAAAATGACAAATTTGTGTTTTATAAATAACGGCATAATTTTTACCGTTAACACTGTTGGATAATTTGTGGTTAAAATACAGTAATACGCGTGGTTGTACAGTAGCACACGGTATTGCACATTATGGTTGAATTATTGATTCGTACATAAGAAGGCACTACTCAATAATTGTTACAGTAGTTACTGTTCATTATTTAATTATATTGATTAAATAATTGCTGCATTGTTAGTTTATATTATTATTGTTTCAATAATTATCACAGCACAGTATTTCTCATTATCAGATCAATAATTCATATTATTTGAATAATATTATTAGATAGCATTATTGGAAATGTCTAGAAAGTTCTATCAATGAGAGGTTTGGTCATCTAATTGCTTGCCAGTGAGGAGAAATCCTTATTGGAAAGCCCTCTCTTTCCTGAGAACGGCCTGGTTGTCATAATTGTGATTCTGTAATATTATTTAAGAATAATTAATTATTGATTCATATGATAAAGAAATATTTATTTGATGTGGATATAATTGATGAATATATTATTTTATGTGGATATAATTGAAGAAATTAATGCTGAGGTGTTTTATCAGTATTTTATCGGACTGAAAGAATTAAAAATCATCCGTTTGTGGATTTCGGATAATTTCTGTTTGGAATTCAGAAAGATTTTCTTCTACAAAGTTGTAGAGAATTGAAATTCCTATAAAAAGTCGCGAGATTCAAATTTTCTGACAAATGGGCTATTTATTGTGAATTATTGAAGTTCCGGGGTTCCAAAATAATTGATTTTTGAAAGTTTAATTATTTTTTTATTTCAAAAATATTTTTTTTTTATTTTTTTCTAGAAGGTGGGCATGTGGGAAATGCTAAAATCAGATTCCTTGGTGGTGGGCTTGAATATTTGGTAAATATTAATATTTTATTAATTTAGTCTCCTTTGGCGTTCCAGCATTTTCCTATAAATAGATGGCTAAGTTAGAATTGAAAATCACACCAGAAATAAGTTTTTTCTATTTCTCTCTCTATATTATTAAGCGTATTCTTGTGAGTATACTTTGAGTGTTGCTATACGATGCGAGTTTCTGTCAGCACTATACCCGAAATTCAGTCAAAAATACTGTTATTTTGAGGTAAAGGATGTTATTTTCTTTTTAAATGATATTATTTTCTTCAATATCATTATGCCAAAATATTGGTGAACTTTTTAATCAAATTTGGAACTTGTTGTGTCGGGGGTTACTATTCATGTATACGGCACTATTCACGTATACGACACTATTCACGAATACGGCACTATTCACCGAAAAATGAAAATTTTTCTTTTTGTCCAAGATGTCTATTTCGGCTACTATCTTTGATTGTATCCATGTTTTGATCGTTATTTTCGAATTCTGCTTCAAAATTGGTTATTATGGAGTATTATTGATCTTGAATAAAACAGTTATACGAATCCCTAATATTTATCCTTCTATCTCACTGGATTCGTTCTTAAAAATATTTTTTATTATCCTCAGTCCTTAATATTGATATTATTGAATATCTTTGGCCTGTAGTGCAAAGATAAATGATTACTGATGAATATCTTTGGCCCGTAGTGCAAAGATGAACAGGTGTTGAGATGAACATGACCAACCGGTGATATAAATGAATATCTTTGGCCTGTAGTGCAAAGATGATTAAAGATTTATATTGATTGTTGTTACAGGGATAAAATATTGATGATGGACTCTTAAATATTAGAAGATAGTAGAATTCATCCTCTACGTGACTCTTCTAATGGATTGTTGTTTCCGCTGTATTTGTTGATCTAAAACTTGTTATCGATTATATTTTATCAAATTTTTTTCCCTATTGAAGACTAACGATAATTTGTTATATATTATCTTAGTCATAATATTCTTTACTGGGCTAGTTGAGCTCACTGTTTTCCTTTTTGTTCCATTTTTCTTCTCAGGAGGTGAGAACATAGCAGGATCGAGTCGGGATATGGAGTGAGGTTTCTAGAAAGATGTTTTAGCAGTCCTCACTATTTCTGTAAAATAGTGTTTGGATAATTGTAATGAGGACTTATTTACGTGTGGATATTGTCTAGAAGACAATATTTGTATTTAAACTCACAGTATGTATTGTCGTATTTCACACGATATTTGTATTATTGAAGTTGTAGCTTTCTTTATGTACCATGTATTTGGCGACTCAGAATGGGTGTTGTATTCCTGTTTTGGGGGCGTCACAGTATGGGCTTGCATTTTATTTCTTTTGGGCTTCCCATTTAATTATTTTGGGCTATGTAATAAACATAGTTTAAATTTTTTAATTTATATTACCCTAATTGTTTATTTAGGGTTTCTATTTCCAATCTTATGGAATTTAATTACTTAAACATATTTCTTTAATCAATAACCTAATTAGGTTTGCTTTAATTAGATTTACAATTATTAATCACTTGAAATAGACCAAATTAATCTATTAGGTTATAATAACTTTTAAATACTAACATTTCCTCAATACCATAACCCTTAGGTTATTTAATTACCTTACCTAATATATAATTAGGTTATGTGGCACTCCTTTGATATATATATAAAACATAACATAACATACATAAATTACGTATTTATTTTATTAGGGTAAAATAAATATGTTACATATAATTTCTTATACAAATACAATTATTTACATACCCAAGATATTATAATATAATATCCTTAGCTCGTTAACACAAATTCAATTAAGAATTTATTTACTTCTTTAAGATATCACGATAAATATAATATCTTTTCTTTATTAAACTAATTTCATATAATAATTTATTCTAATGCTCATGGGTAAAGTATATATAAATATTATATGCTTAACCTGCCTATTTTTGCTTTACCTCCTTTGGTATAATATTATATTTTATACCATTATTCAAATAACATATTTCACTTCTCACACTAATTTTGACTTTTCTTCATAAAAGGTCAACTGTTAACTTTGACCAGAAGTCAATATTTACACATTTTGTGTTTACTGTCCATTCTGACTAAACTTGACGTTTCGGACGCAATCGAGCAGTCCATGCTTCAAAATTCTATCTCTAATTCAAATTTTGAGTTTTAACTTACTTCATTCTTATTGCTAATCGCATTAACTAATGACTTTATACTTATTCAAATTCTTATTTGCCAGTTAAGGCCAACGTTCAAGCTATGTTAATTACTAACATAGTTTTATCTTGATCCTTATATCATTAACTTAATTCATTATTCCTCTTGCTAAAATATATATAGCACCTTACTAAGTATATATATTTCTATACATATACTCATCTTCGTTTAACCTCATATCATCTCTTCATGTGAAATCTTATTTCCTTAAGAAAATTTTCATATGTGTTTATATAACATTTCTTAGACTATTCAGTTCACATCGAATTTACAGGTATCGTAGTACCTTATTCTTGATATTCCTTCAAGTACATATTAATTCATTTCTAGGGTTTTGGAATTTTGTAACCCATATTTTCTCTATTCTCATTTGAATAGCAAACCATATAGGTTTTTACTTGAAAATTTAAATAAATCCTCAAATTGTCATCTAGGTTTTATTCTTTAATCATTATTCTAATCATTCAAGATTTTATGAATTTTCAGGTTATCACAGTTCATGCAGTAACTTTCCATGCCGCAGTGCGCCCTGCCCCGCTTTGCTTGTCATCCTGGCGCGCCCCACGCCAGTCATGCAGAATATTTAGAATTGCTTGAATTTCTTTCTAATGCTAACATCTTGATGAGCTCACTTATTATCCTACAATCAAGAATAAAAACCCATCAAAAGCAACATGAAATATTTCAAAAACTAACAATATAATAAGCTAAAATGAAGATAAATTGTATGTTAAAAACCTACTTATCAAATTCCCCCAAACTTGAAACATTACTTATCCTCAAGCAAAATGAAATGCAATGCAACTAACTAACTATTTTATACTACAAATCCAATATTAAGACAGACATAGTCTACTCATACGGCCTCAAAAAAATTAAGCAAACACCACAATACTTCATACGAGAAACCAATACATAAGTTCCATCAATCCTCGAATCTTAACCTATTATTACTGGTATAGTGTGTGTGTGCTCAACAACCCTTACTAACTTATGCATATTCAAATTTAATACATAACAAGTCTCTTAGAATGCATCATAGAACGTAAACTTAAGACTTTCAAAAATAGATAGAATCCAACTAAAAAAAGCAATTACCAATATTAAGGGGCTAAATAAGATAGTCATGCTTTATTTCCTGTGTGTTTTTTTACGTGAGTGCGTTTTGCGCTCCCTCGCACACCTATGTTTATGGGGAGTGCGTTTTATGCTCCTTCTCGACCCACCACAAGATTCAATCATTCATCTCAAGAAGGTTCCCCTTTTTAGATAAAAGAAGCTTATATACCCCACTTTTTCCCCCAAACTTAGGTTTTTGCTTAATTCTTCGCCTTCACTACCTATCCTTGTCATTGTCTTATTTAAACTAGCATTATCCTTTAGAGATTCTTTATGTATCAATTTGAACTACATCCGTCAACATAGGTGTTATTACGTGCTAACCTTATTATACCAGTTTCAAACAAGTAAAAGATCCAATTCATAACAAAAATTACATAAAAGTTATAATATTTGGTACTGTACTTGTCTACATAATTTTAATCTCATCATTGGCCAAGAATAAACCTTTACTATCTACTAACTGGATTCATGCAATTTAAACTACATGCACAAAATTTTATTTTATTTTTTTAACAAATGAATGCATTAAACTAAATGACATGAAAAGAACAAATATAAAAACTAAACAAACTAACTAACATGATTTTTAAAATTTTCACAAATTAACCAGGAAGAAACATAACCCCCCCCCCCAAACTTAAAGCAAGTAATGTACTCGTTACTACAAAATAAATCAAAATAAAAACATGAGGACTTCCTTAAAAAGACGAGTCACTGCTCGTCGTCATTCGAAGGAGGGTATGCTGAAAGTACAGGAGGAACATGCATGGCCACCGGATTTGCATCAGGATTACAACGAGATAACACATTAGCAAGCGTGTTGAAAGCATTTGCATTGTACTGAAGCATTAAGTCTTGTCGTTTAACCAGCCACAAATGTAAGACACCAACTTTTTAATAAAGATGATTTTTCTATAAATATTATTTTTAAATATTCTGGAATGAATTTGATATAATGTTATAGTTGTGGGTAATATTTATAAATTTTGCAAAGTACGCAAGTTGTTATAAAATTTTTGTTTGGTCGGGGAGTATTCGTACGACATCACAATCATTGATGGACCCCATAATGGAATTATTGTCGGAGTTAAAAAATGACAAAAATATTTTTATGAAAATAACGGCGGAAGTGTTACCGTTAACACTGTTAAAATACCTGGTGGTTAAAATACAGTAACATGCATTGTTGCACAGTAGCACACGGTATTGCACAATATTTTTTTGAATTATTGATTCTTACGTAAGAAGGCACTACTCAATAATTGTTATAGTAATTACTGTTAAATATTTTATTGATTCAATAATTGCTACATTGATATTTTTGATTCAATAATTGTCATTACATAGTATTTCAAATTATCAAATCAATAATTTATTTAAATATATTATTATAATATTTTATTATAGTAGTATAATGTGATTATATGATAGTATGTTTTTTTTTATAATTTGAATGGTAGCATTATTATAGTAAATTCATGGTATAAAAGTAAAATGAGGTGGAAGAAAACAATTTGAATTTGAATTCTGATGATGTAAACGATGATTTCATCAGAACGATGAGGTAAGCAATGATGTCATCGGAAGGATGATGTAAGCAATGATGTCATTTGATCGATGATGTATGCAATGATGTCATATAATCGATTATGTAAGCAATGATGTCATAAATTATGGCGAAAAGACTATTTTACCCTTACTCTACCAAGCTTATAAATAGGAACTCATTCCTTCATTATTTTTCACGAATTCACTAAAGCTATAGAGCTAGAAAAAATAGATAGAATAAGAGAGAAAGAAGAAGAATCTTCTGTTACTACAATATTGCGGTATCCAATTTCCTACTAAGGTAAGGGGTATTATTTCTTTCTTATTCATGAAGAGAACTTTTGTTATTCCATTCTTTATTATTCTGTTGGAATAACCTGTATATGCGGGCTACCCTATACTTGGTGAAATTCTTCTGTTATTCCATTCTTTATCATTATGTTGGAATAACCTGTCTATGCGAAGTACCACATACATGGTGAAATTCTTCTGTTATTCCATTTTTATTATTCTGTTGGAATATCATGTCGGTGTGTTACACATGACCTGGTTTCGTTATTTATTATTTTGTTGGAACATCATGTCTCTGCGTTGATACATGACCTAGTTCCATTATTTATTATTCTGTTGGAATATCATGTCTGTGCATTTGCGCATGACCTGGTTCTGATATTTATTATTCTGTTGGAATAACCTATCTGTACGGTCTATCGCATGCCTGATGATTTCTTTTTTTATCCCATTCTTTATTATACCCAGTTGGTTAAAGTTTTGACTTCTATACTCCATGAAATTAGTGGAATATCCTTGTATTTGCGCTTCATCCAATATCTTTTCATGGAAATATTCTTCTGAGCATTCTTGAGTTTTACTCTACAAAGAAGTATCATGTTGACAATTTGGATGTTATTAGTTCTTGGATAAATTAATTCTTGAACTTTTTTTTATTGAATTCTTATATCATTGTCATCATCCTCATGTTTATATTATGTTGAAAGTCATCTGTGGCCTGTAGTGCATAGATGGACTTGGTATGATTATGACCAAGGATTATTCGGTGTAATCATGACAGTAATGTTATAAATGATATGGAAAAAGTCATCATTGGCCCGTAGTGCATCGATAGACAGTTGTTGGCATGATTATGACCATTGATGAATACACGAATATCCTTGGCCATAGTGCATGGATAATTTGTAGTTGTGATACTAATGAATATCATTGGTCGTAGTGCAGGGATGATGTGGATTATTTATTAAGATGAGTCTCAGCGATAAAAGTGATGAAAAACCTTTTAAATCATAAAAGATAGTAGATTTTATTCTTTACTTGACTCTTTTAATGGATTGCTTGTTCCGCTGCAGTTAAACTTGATGTTTGTTATATTTTATCAGTTTAACATTGTTGAAGGCTAATGATAATTTATTCTGCATTATCTTAGTCATAATATTTCTTACTGGGTTAGTTGAGCTCACCCTTTCTTTCACTATTCTCTTTAGGAAATGAGAACGTAGCCGGGACTAATCGGGGAACGGAGTGACGGTCCAGATGATTATATTAGTAGTCCTCACTATTCTGTTAAATAGTGTAAAAATAAATGTAAAGAGGACTCTTTTGAGTGTGGATATTGTCTAGATGACAATATTCTTATTAAACTCTCAATTTATGTTTTGTCGTATTTTACACGACAGCTGTATTATTAAGTTGTATTTGAATTTTATACCATGTATTTGGTGACTCAAGATGCGTGATGTATACCTATTTTGGGGGCGTCACAACAAATATTGATTCCTTGAACTATGAGATGGTTGCTCATCCATTGGTTCCGCTACAACTGAGGGTGAAGGTTGGCAAATCATAATATAGCCTTCTCCTCTTGGATGTGATCTTGCCCCCTCCCATGCCTTGTACTTCTCAATTGTAGCATGATTGATTATAGTCATTGGTTGTTGAATAGGTTCAAAGGGATACCACTGTACCCTAGCTTTGTGACATAAATCAATAATAAGAAATTCATGCAAAAGGTCCCCCCATAGTACTTCCCCTTAGCAATCAATCAATGGACTCCTGAATACACTTACCCACATCCACATTGTAGAACACAATGGAATTATTCACACTGTAATGGTGGTGAAGAATCCCATAAAGTAGTCGTGCCCTTTCCGTAGTTACATCATTTTGGTGACGTGTGAGCATCAATCGGGCATAAAGGAATGTATACCATACTTTACCATACTGACTTAGTGCTGAGTAAAGAAAACTTATCTTTTCATACGTGTCGGCTCGGGTAACCCATTGCATTCTTAGTTTGCACAATCTTACAATTAACTCATCCAAGTTGGGCAAACCATCTTCATATCGTCCGTTAGTCGGTGTTTCCAGCCCAAAATACTCGTTGATAGCATCGGCATGAAAGGACATCTGTTTACCCCGAACCATGACTACGTGATTGATATGCTCCATTGCGTTGGCATAAAATTCTTTCACTATATTGATTACCACTGGAAGGAATTCTTCTACTAACTTAAACCAGTTACGCTCCACAAATATTAGAGCCATATCACCATCCAAGTTAGCATCCGGCTTCAATCCTCATTCTAACACCAAAGTCTTCTTATCTACGGATGATTTGAACCTTGCCTCGACCCCTTCACTAGCAAATTTTGTGTGATCATACTGAGCCCAAAAAGTGAAGGTGGATGGACGTTGTCTCTTGTGTGAAGACATGGTGTTTATGGTGAGGTTTTAGGCAAAAAATTTAGTCTATGGATTTTGTCAAATAGTTGGTGGGCGTAAAGGCTAATTCCCCCAAACTTGGCTTTTTGGAGCTATCTCTCTAACCAAAGTATGAAATAAGTCAAAACAATCCTTGGGCAACCAATTCCCAAGGTTTTCCAACCAATTGTTATTAACAAGAGAGAAGAAGAATGAGAATGAAGCAAATTGGGTTTACCTTCAATAAAAATTTTTGTGTTTCCCTCTTTGTAATGATGCCCCAATTTGTAAGAATGTGTAGGAAAGGAATTAGATTTAGTATTGGAGTGTATTGCTTGTATGTAGCATGAATGTGGCTACTTGCATGGGTAGAGTTCATATAGGAGATGAAAACCAACGAGTATTGGAAGTTGGAGAGTTTGTGTGTTAATGGGAAAAGGAGTTGGGAAGGAGAAGGAGAAATGGTGTAAAGGAGTTGTGGGAGTTATAGGAGTTATGGGGTAGTGGGAGAGTTTGTTTTGAAAGAGAAGTGGGGAGTTTAAGTGTAAATAGAAGTTCTTGAGTGGTTATGGCCGAGTATGATGCGTTAGAATCCTATTTAGTGTCTTATGTTTTCGAGCGGCATGGCCCGCGCCGTGTAAAGTCTTGATATGGCGCGCCCCGTGCTGTAAGGTAAGAATGTACTAATATGGTAGCACGCCCCGCACTGTTTGTATGCTTCAGGTGGCACGCCCTGCACCGGATGATCATAATTTTCCGTTGTAGTAGCGCGCCCCGTACCATATGTGTGTTTTATGTGGCGCGCCCCACGCTGGTTGATCAGAATGTTATCGGCGAATTGGTGCGCCCCGCGCCATTTACACACCTTATGTGGTGTGGCGTGTGCCATTTATGCAGTGTCTTGGTAACTCTTTTTTCATCATTCCCTACAAACATACCAAAATGAAGTCATTATTTTATGATAAAGAATTATCTAAGCTATAATATGAGTTAAAATGTACTTAATAAATAAATAAGAGAAGGTTTAGAGCTTGGGTTGCCTCCCAAGTAGCGCTAGTTTTAACGTCATAAGCCCGACGGTGCCTCTTATTTCAAGGTGCATATGCAAGTGTGATTGCAATGGCTTCGTTGTCGACGTCGCCACCCCAGTAATTCTTTAATCTTTTCCCATTGACTTTGAAGTTTTCGAGCGGATCTCTAAATGGCGCCATGTGGGATGACTCTCTTAATAGTAAATGGACCCGACCATCTAGATTTGAGCTTTTCGTGAAATAGTCTCAGTCTGGAATTAAACAACAATACCGATTGCCCCAGTTCAAACTTTCTTTGCAAGATTTTTTGGCCGTGCCATTTCTTGACCTTCTCTTTATACAACTTCGAATTCTCATAGGCTTGTAGTCTAAATTCATCCAGTTCATTCAATTGAAGTAGTCTCTTTTCACCTGCTGCTGCTTGATCGAAGTTGAGCTTCTGAATTGCCCAGTAAGCTTTGTGTTGTAACTCCACAGGTAGGTGACATGTTTTCCCATAAACCAATTGATATGACGACATTCTATTTGGCGTCTTGTATGCTGTCCTACAAGCTCATAACGCGTCATCCAATTTTAGAGACCAGTCTTTTCTGTTCGGGTTTACTACATTCTCTAAAATTTTCTTCACCTCCCTGTTGGAGACCTCGGCTTGCCCACTTGTCTGGGGTGATATGCTGTTGCAACCCTATGATTAACTCCGTATTTTGCCAAGAGAGCTGTGAATTCTTTATTACAGAAGTGACTTTCCTCATAACTTATGATTGCTCTTGGTGTGCCAAATCGTGTAAATATGTTCTTTTGTAAGAATTTTAGGACCACCTTGGCATCATTTGTAGGAAGTGCCACAGCTTCCACCAATTTTGTTACATAATGTCATAGGTTCTGAAAGCCATTTTTGGAATGTCATCGGTTCTAATCTTCAATTGGTGATATCTAGAACGAAGATCAATCTTTGAAAAGAATTTGGCGCCTTGCAACTGGTCAAACAGGTCATCAATATGTGGCAATGGGTACCTATTTTTGATGATGACATGGTTCAACTGCCGATAATCAATACAAAGTCGCATACTCCCATCTTTCTTTTTCACGAATAGAACATGAGCACCCCAAGGAGAAATACTAGGACGAATAAAGCCAATGTCTAACAATTCCTACAGCTGGGTATTTAACTCCTGAAGTTTAATAGGAGCCATTCGATATGGGCCTTTGGAAATAGGTTTTGTACCGGGTTCAAAGTCGATACAAAATTCAATTTCACGCTCTGGGGGTAGGCCAGGAAGTTCTTCAGGGAATACGTCAGGAAATTCATTAACAATAGAAATATCATTCAAAACTGACGTATTTTTGTTTAGATCCGTGACATGAGCTAAGAAAGCTTGACATCCGTTTTTCAATAAACGAATAGCTTTATGGCTTGAGATGACAGTGATTGATTTTAATGGTTTGGTTGCTTGAATTCGCATAATAGGTTGGTTAGGAATATGAAAGCTAACAATCTTACGAAAACAATCAATTTTTGCATGATGAGTAGTTAACCAATCAATCCCTAGAATTACGTCAAATACAAGTATTTTCAATGAAATAAGATCGACAGGTAATGTGAGGATACCAATTTGAACCAAATAAGACTTATAAACAGTGGATGTAATGAAGGTTTCTCCCAATGGAGTTTCAACAACTAAGTCAAAGTCCAATTTCTCCGGAGTCAATTTTAAACGTTGAGCGTAAGCAGGAGAAATAAAAGAATGGGTAGAACTGGTATCAAATAAGGTATATACTTCGCTAGAGTTTATGATAAGCTTACCCGTGATGACCTCATTCGGGTTCCTTACTTTCTGGGAGGTCACGACAAACGCTCTCCCTTGCACTACTAGCTTTGACTTTTCTGGGACGACCTTTGGTGCCTCCTTCCCAGCTGGACTTGTCTTCGGTGAACGACAAAATTGAGCTAGGTGTCCTTCTCTTCCACAATTATAACATGCTTTGGATGGCATCGCGCAGTTTGGACTGATATGTCCCTCCCCTCCGCATTTGAAGCATATAATAGGTTGTCGTTCTCCTTCCTTAACAATGGGTGATGGTGCTGACATCTTTCCATCATTGTTGAATCTCCTCTTCTTAAAATGTCCATTCTTATTCTTTTGGCCATGATTACCACCAAAGTGGTTACCATTTTTAGCATGTTGATTCCCTCCACGCTTATTGTCACCGCTTCGATGATTGCTATCACTGGTATTATCATTTTGTCGGCTGCTCTCTTTTGGTTGGGTTGACTCGTTATCGTGTTCCAATAACAAAGCCCTATTAACAACATCTGAATACAAACACAATTTATGAGAGATAAGGTATTGACGTATCTCAGGTTTCAAACCTCTTAGAAACATTCGCGTCATTCTCTCCTCATTATCAACCAAATGGGACGCAAACCGGGACAACTCGGCAAACTTATCTTCGTACTGTGACACGGTTATGTTTTTTTTCTCCAGCTTGATGAACTCCACCTCTTTCATGTGTCGAATACTTTTGGGAAAGTACTTGTCGTTGAACAGTTCTTGAAACTTCTCCCAAGACATCTTCAGTGAGGCAGGTTGAGTATGCTTTATAGATTTCCACTAGTAATCTGCCTCTATCCGCAACATGAAGGTGGCAAAGGGAACCTTTTTCTCCTCGAAGCAACCCAAGACATCAAATATCTTGTTGATCTGTTTTATCCACATCTCCGACTTAAGTGGTTTTGGCTCACCAAAAAACTCAGGTGGTCCCAGCTCCTTGAACTGTTTGGCGATGATCGTCTGAGAGTTGCCAGTGTTTCCACCTGCATTTCGGATAGGAGCCTCTCTCACCTGATGTTGTATGAATTGCATGAAGCCTCGGAACATTCCATCGTTCATCATTTGGTCAGTGTTATTGTTTGCATGAGGATTATCGCCTTCCTGATGCACATTGTCCAGGTTATTGATATGTGGAGACTCAATGGTCTCTTATGCTCCATTGATGTTCTCAACATTCTCGGATGCCATTTTCAAATACTGCCACAAAACAAGGGTTAATTAACATATCACATATTAACCCTATACTCTGATTGACCAATTAAATAACAAATAAACTTAGGTAGGTCACACTAGTGACGGAATTTCCCGTCTTTCCCCTCCTAGTTCTTATCTCACATCTTAGCCAGGGATCATATCCCTAAGCTTTGATACCAACTGTGACGCCCCTAAAATAGGTATACATCACCCATCTTGGGTCGCCAGATACATGGTGCAGAATACAAATACAATCTTTAATATACAACAAGAAAGCTGTGAGTTTTAATACAAATATTATCTTCTAGACAATATCCACTCTCAAAATAAGTCCTCATTACATTTATTGTCACACTATTTAACAAAATAGTGAGGACTACTAATACTATCATCTAGACCATCACTCTGTTCCCCGACTAGTCCCTGCTACGTTCTCATTTCTTGAAGAGAACAGTGAAAGAAAGGGTGAGCTCAACTAGCCCAGTAAGAAATATTATGACTAAGATAATGCAGGATAAATTATCATTAGCCTTCAACAATGTTAAACTGATAAAATATAATAGATAACAAGTTTAACTGCAGAGGAATAAGCAATCCTTTAAAAGATTCAAGTAGAGAATAAAATCTACTATCTTTTATGATTTAAAAAGTTTTTCATCACTTTTATCGTTGAGACTCAGTTTAATAAATAATCCACATCATCCCTGCACTACGGCCAAGGATATTCATTAGGGTCACGACCACAAATTATCCATGCACTACGGGCCAAGGATATTCGTGTATTCATCAATGTACTACGAGCCAATGAGGACTTTTACCACATCATTTATAACATTACGGTCATGATTACACCGAATAATCCCTGGTCATAATCATACCAAGTCCATCTATGCACTACAGGCCACGGATGACTTTAAAAAATATAAACATGAGGATGATGACAATGATATAAGAATTTAATAAAAACAAGTTCAAGAATTAGTTTATCCATGAACTAATAATGTCCAAATTGTCAACATGATACTTCTTTGTAGAGTAAAATTCAAGAATGCTCAGAAGAATATTTCCATGAAAAGATACTGGATGAAGCGCAAATATCAAGGATATTCCACTAATTTCATGGAGTATAGAAGTTAAAACTTTAACCAACTGGGTATAATAAATAATGGAATAACAAAAGAAATCACCAGGCATGTGATAGATAGCATAGGCAGGTTATTCCAACAGAATAATAAATATGAAACCAGGTCTGGTGTAAACGAACAGACAGGATATTCCGACAGAATAATAAATACAGAATAATAAATAATTGAACCAGGTCCGGCCTAAAACGCACAGACAGGATATTTCGATAGAATAATAAATGCGAAATAATAAATAATGGAACCAGGTCAGGCAAAATTCGCACTGACATGATATTTCGACAGAATAATAAAGAACGGAATAATAGAAGAATTTCACCACGTATGCGGTACTTCGCATAAACAGGTTATTCCAACATAATAATATAGAATGGAATAACATAGGGATTTCACCAAGTATAGGGTATGCCGCGTATACAGGTTATTCCAATAGAATAATAAAGAATGGAATAACAGAAGTTCTCTTCATGAATAAGAAAGAATAACACCCCTTACCGTAAAAGACACTGATTATCGAAGTAGTGAAGTAGCAAAATACTCTTCTTCTTTCTCTCTATAATTTCTCTCTCTAGAGTTTCAGTGAATTCGTAAGAAATAATGAAGGAATGAGTTCTATTTATAGAAGAATGGATTGAATAGTAACTAATTCCTGAACGGTCCAGATTGATTTACTTTTAAACGGACGGTTCAGATTGATTTACTATTAAAACTTAAAGTAACGGTCCATACTGATTCACTATTAAAACTTTAAACCAGCGATCCATATTGATTCACTATTATAACTTTCCACCAGCGGTCCATATTGATTCACTAATATATCTTCAACCAACGATCTGAAAAATTAGCACATCTCCTCATGGAATAATATTGTACCCAAATACCCGAATGCACAATACTAGAGTGAATAGTAACCGGGTGAATAGTAACTCGTGAATAGTAACTCGTGAATAGTAACTCAATAATAGTAACTCGTGAATAGTACTCCGACACGAAAAGTTTCCCGAATACCCGATTGAACAATATAACCTCCAGACATCAATTATCATCGGAATAGATGTCGATTTCTACTAAAACAAATAATTTCAACACAATGAAACTATCAAATTCATCTTTAATCAACACAAACTTATTCATCATTAATATTATAACTCACAATATTTAGCAACCAGGTTGTTCTCAGGAAAGAGGGGGCTTTCCAATAAGAATTTCTCCCTATTGGCGCGCAATTAGGTGACCAAACCTCTCCTTGACAGAACTTCTAGACATTGTAAATATTGCAATTTAATAATATGAATAACTTTGTCGTCTCAATTATGGATTTAATAATATAACATATAATGCAGATGATACTGTGACAATAATCGAATAAATAATATGAGAGGTATGTTGCAGCAATTACTGTAGCAATAATTGAGTATAAATGAGTGACTTCTCACGTAAGCATCAATAATCAATACTGTGCTACTATGCAACCACGCGTATTACTGTTCTTTTACTACCAGATAGTTCAACAGTTTTAACATAAACACCTCCGCCGTTATTTATAAAATATTTTTGTCGTTTTCTCAATCCGACAATAATTTCATTGTGGGGTCCACCAATGATTTTGTTATTGTACCCGATAAAAGGAATATTCCCCGACCAATCAAATATTTTATAAAAACTTGCATACTTAGCAAAATTTATAAATATTACCCACAACTATAATATTATATCAAATTCATTCCATAATATTCAAAAATGATATTTATAGAAAAATCATCTTTATTAAAAAAAAATTGGGGTCTTACAAAAAGGCCCCATAAAGTCCATTCCCCATACATCAAAGACTTTTACCTCCATGATTGTGTTGAGTGGCATTTCGTTCCTTTTTGAGATGTTTCCCATCCATTGGCATCTATCACAACTTTTCATGAACTGATGAGCATCCTTGAATATAGTAGGCCAATAGAATCATGCTTGAAGTATCTTGGTTGTTGTCTTTTCACTACCATAATGTCCCCCATATGCAGATGAATGACACTCGTACAGGATATTTTTAACTTCGCTATATGGCACGCATCGTCGAATCATTTTGTCTGTGCATTGTTTGAATAAATAAGGCTCGTCCCACATGTACCACTTGACGTCATGTAAGAACTTCTTCTTTGGTTAACGTGTAAGGTCAGCATACCATGGAAATTCTGTGTTGACCTCAAACAGCTGCTCATCCGAAAATGACTCGTTGATTAAACACTTATCTGCCTCGTCGTTGTTCGAATTTTCTAATCTTGAAAGATGGTATGCAACTTGATTCTCTGTCCCCTTTCTATCCTTTATTTCCAAATCAAATTCTTATAGGAGGAGTATCCATCTTATAAGTCATGTCTTAGCATCCTTCTTCGAGATTAAATACTGAATGGTTGAGTGATCCGTATAAACCACCACCTTTGTCCCGATCAAATATGACCAGAATTTTTTAAAGGCATACACTACTGCAAGAAACTCCTTTTATGTAGTTGTGTAATTCATTTTTGTCTCTGTAAGTGTCTTACTTACATAGTATATGGCATGGAATATCTTCCCTCGGCGTTGACCTAAAACAGCCCCTACAGCATAGTCGCTCGCATCACACATTAACTCAAAAGGCATATTCCAATCCTAGTGCAACAATAACTGGTGTTGTAGTCAACTTATTCTTCAATAAATCAAATGCTGACTTATAATCCTCATCGAACTTGAAAATTGCGTCTTTCTCTAAGAGACTGCATAATGGTTTTGTAATCTTTGAGAAATCCTTAATGAACCTTCGGTAAAATCTCGCATGTCCCAAAAAACTACAGATTCCCTTGACTGTAGTTGGTGGTGGAAGATTTTCTATTGCTTCTAATTTTTATCTATCAACCTCTAATCCCTTTACTGAAACCTTGTGTCCCAAAATTATTCCTTTTTCTACCATGAAGTGGCACTTTTCCTAGTTAAGCACCAAGTTTGTTTCCACGCATTACTTTAAAACAATCACCAAGTTCTCCAAACAAGCATCAAAATTATCTCCATAGACGGAGAAATCATCCATGAAGACTTCCACATTCTTTTCCACCATGTCTGAGAAAATGGCCATCATACACCGTTGGAAAGTTGCGGGTGCATTAAACAAGACAAAAGACATTCTCTTAAAAGCAAAGGTGTCGTATGGGCATGTGAAAGTAGTCTTTTCTTAATCTTCGGGGGCAATGACTATTTGATTATACCCCGAATACCCATCCAGTAGGCAGTAAAATTTGTGTCCTGCCAATCTGTCCAACATCTGATCGATGAAAGGTAGAGGAAAATGGTCTTTCTGGGTTGCTTTATTCAACTTCCTGTAATCCATGCAAACCCTCCAACCAGTCACTGTTCTTGTCAGAATCAATTCATTATCATCATTCTTCACTACGATCATTCCTCCCTTTTTCGGCAAATGGGAAGCCTTACTGCGTCATCCAATACCCCATTATACCTGAAGGTGTCATAAATCTCCAAAAAGCTGACCAAATGTTTGTTCAGGTCATCATTTGCTAGTCCCCCAAATTGTAACGAATTTTGGTTCATCTGAATAGTCTCATGCTTGATTTCAAATGTATTCGCAGCTAAAGCAGGTCTGGTAATACTTGATTGAAGCTCAGTAACTTTTGGAGTAGCAAAGTCCTTCAACGCTTTCAGGTCTTTGGCAGCCATTGCTTCTTCTTTTTTAGAATTCTCGAAGTTTTCTCTTGTATCCTTCATCCACTTACTTAGCCTTTGAAATCATCTTTCAATATCTTCCTCAAAAGGAAGCAAGTCTGGATTTTTGGATCAAGTTTACATAAACCAACTTCAAAAACATGAAGTAAAACAAAAAAGATAAAAAAATATTTAAGTAAAACTAAACTAATTAAACTGATATTGAAAAATTATTAAAATCTATTCTAGTCCCCGGCAACGGTGCTAAAAACTTATTGGTGTAAATTCCAATTACGCACAACACGCAAGTATACGTGGTCAACAAGTAATATAATGATAAGAAAAGAATCGTTCCTATAGAGAATAGTAAGAAATTAATCTTAACAATTATCAATTTTGTATTAACCCAATTTTATTAAACTAACCCAAATTAAGAATGATAACTAAAAAAAAAACTTATACACTAAAAAAATTAATTAATCAACACAACTTAAAAACCTTAATTTCAAACAAATAATGGAGAATTAGGCTTTACAACTTCACTTTAAGTATCATTCCAATTATCACACCTTATTTCAATTTAATTCATTATCTCAGTTTATTAATCAAGAACACTCATGTAGATTTAGCCATTTCTCAATGCACTAAAACCATATCAACTAAAATCCATAATTCAGATAGAATTAGGCCAAACATCCTAAATAACTAATTCACTATATCTCTATGTGAATTACAATTAAGAAGGATTTAATTCCATGTTCTTAATAGATTACATTCGATGCTAGGCATATCTCTACCCTAACATAAATCAAGAATCTATTCAATCACATAATTCAAGAACACATGCTATTGTGACTAAGTCTAGATTCATACATCATCTCTCGAATCCATAAAATTCCACGTAAAATTGGTGATCAAGCAATTCATAAATTAATCATAAATCACAATAGATAAACTAAATTAATAAATTATTAAACTTAAATCAAGGCATAATAATTGTTCCTCAACATTAAAGATCCATTGCAAGCCTAAAAAGTAATTTAGTTCATCATCAATGAAATAAAAACTGAATTAATTAAAGAAAACATCATCATGATTACAAGAATTGAAATTAAAGAAGAATAGTAGTACACCACCCTTCTCGCCCTTCAAATATGCAATCTTCGTGAAATCACTCTTTTCTTGTTCCTCCAAATTCTTGCTCTTAATTGTATTTCTCTAAGTGTGTGTATTCTCCTTGAATCTCCAGCACTTAACATAAGTTAATTCACTTCAGCTCCATCACCCAATTCTAAGCCAACTCAAACTCATCACATAAGAGTTCTAATAAAAATTAAACTCCTAATTAGACCCAACAAGTATTTCTTAACATAGAATCCCAACTAACATGAAATAACTTTCTTAACACACTCCTATATAAACTTATTACATAAAGAAGTCGACTCTCCCAAGACAACTCAAATTTTAGCAACTAAAAGTAGCCCAGCTCCTAACCCGACCGGCCGGCGTGCCCCGCGCTGGGTTTAGTACTAAGACAGTATGGCCCACGCCGTTCGTGCAGTAACTTTCCATGCCGCAGCGTGCCCCGTGCCACTTTGCTTATCATCCTGGCGCGCCCCACACTGGTCATGCAGAATGTTTAGAATTACTCTTATTTCCTTCCAATGCTAGAATCTTGATGAGCTCACTTATTATCCTACAATCAGGAACAAAAACCCATCAAAAGCAACATGACATATTTCAAAAACTAACAATATAACAAGCTAAATTGAAGATAAATCATAGGTTAAAAACCTACTCATCAATCAACATGCCAAAAATGGTAACCACTTCGGTGGTAATCATGGCCAAGATAATTGAAGTGAAAATTTCAAGAAGAGGAGATTCAATAATGATGGAAAGACGTCAACACCAGCACCCGTTGTTAAGGAAGGAGAAAGACCACTGATCGTATGCTACAAATGCGGAGGAAAGGGACACATCAGTCCAAACTGCACGCAGCAACCCAAAGCATGTTATAATTACGGAAAAGAAGGACACCCTGCCTGATTTTGTTGGGTAGTGAAGTTATGTCCAACAAGGATGGAGGCACCAAATGTGACGCCCCCAAAATAGGTATACATCACCCATTCTGAGTCGCCAAATACATGGTACAGAACTTAAATACAAATTTAATTTATACAACTATTAAGTGTCATGCAGAATACGACAAAACATAAGATATGAGTTTTAATACAAATATTATCTTCTAGACAATATTCAAACTCAAATTTAATTTTATTACAATTATTATCACATTATTTCACAGAATAGTGAGGACTACTAAAATAACCATCTGGACCGTCAATCCATTACCTGGCTAGTCCCGGTAATATTCTCATTTTCTGAAGAGAACAGTAAAAGAAAAGGTGAGCTCAACTAGCCCAGTAAGAAATATTATGACTAAGATAATACAAAATAAATTATCATTAGCCTTCAATAGTATAACAACGGAAAGAATACAATAGATAACAAGTTTTAGATCAACAACTACAACGGGAATAAGCAATCCATTAGAAAAGTCAAGTAGAGTATGATATCTACTATTTCTATGATTTAAAAAGTTTATCATCAATTTTATCGCTAAAAATCAGCTTAATAAATAATCCACATCACTGAATTATCCATGCACTACGGGCCAAGGATATTCATTAGTATAACGACCACGAATTATCCATGCACTACGGGACAAGGATATTCGTATTTTCATCAACGGTCATGATCACGCCATAAAATAATTCATCTTTGCACCCTTGGCCGAAGAGAACCCATGGTCATGATCATACCAAAAACTTTCCATCAATGCACTACGGGACAATGAGGACTTTTACCACATCTTGTAACATTACGGTTATGATTATACCGAATAATCCCTGGTCATAATCATACCAAGTCCATCTATGCACTACGGCCACAGATGACTTTCATCATAGTATAAGCATGAGGATGATGACAATGATATAAAAATTCAATCAAATGAGATCAAGGATAAATATTAAATACTTTAAATTTAACCAAAGTTTAAAAACGTTCAAATGGTAAACATGATACTGCTTTGTGGAGTAAAATTCAAGAATAATAATGTATCAGAAATGATTTGGATAGAAAAGAAATCATTTTTTGTCATAAATAGTACTCGGGGTGAATAGTACCCAAGTGAATAGTACCCCGTGAATAGTATTTCAGGAAGAGCAACCCCGTTAATAGTACTCCGGCATGAAAAAGTTAAAAACTTATCAAGAATACCCAAAATAATATTTCCATAAAAAGATACAGGATGAAGCATAAATATCAAGGATATTCTACTAATTTCATGGAGTATAGAAGCTAAAACTTTAACAAAACGAGTATAGAATTCGAAATCTGAAACGAAATAATATTACTTACATACTACAGAGTATAGAAGAAAATATTATTTCTTACAAATACTGAACAAAAATAATATCCCTTATGAATATTAAATGAAAATAATATTTCTTACGAATAGTAAATGAAGATAATATTTCTTGCGAATATTGAACGGGATAATATTTCTTACAAATACGAAAAATAATATCGCAAGCGGATATGAAATAAATAATACCCCTTACCTTAAACAGAAGAGTATTCCAATTGGTATAGCGGGGATATTCTTAAATAAAACTTTCACTATTTTCTACACTCAAAGCTTCCTTAAACTCTAAAGAAATACGCTCAATATTATAGAAGAAGAATTCTCTTATTATGGTGTGATTTTCAATTCTAACTAAGCATCCTATTTATAGGAGAATGGAAGAATACTATTTAGAATTTTTATTCATGGACTGCATAGTAGGAATTCGACGAATTCCTTCACGGGCGAAACTGAAGAAAATTTTGATTTACTATGCAGCACTATGCAATAAAATATTCTAATAAAACAAAAACTTTAAATAAAATATAATATAATATATTTTATTTTTAATCTAATAAATATATATATATATATATATATATATATATATATATATATATATATATATATATATATAACTTTCCCCGTGAATCAAATTTTTCTCCCCCCACACATTTTTTCCTCCCACATGTGAGTCCCACGGCCCACCCCACATGTCACTTTCACACACAAATATTATATATATATATATATATATATATATAATCTCTACCAATTATTTTAAAAAATGGGTAAATGGCGGTCTATAAAATAAGAAAAATTTACAACAAATAATTCATAAAAATTCCCTCAATATTTTTAACAACATTTATTCATCATTATTATAACTCGCAATATTAACAACCAGATCGTTCAAAGAAAGAGGGGGATTTTCGATAAGAATTTCTTCTTATTAGCGTACAATTAGGTGATCAAACCTCTTTCCTCGATAGAACTTTCTAGACAATGTTAGTTATGCAGATAATAATATGAATAACTTGCCATCTCAATTATTGATTTAATATTATAAAATATTGTAACAATAATTAAATTAAATAACGTGAGATACTATGCAGCAATTACTATAGCAATAATTAAAATAAACTTAGTGACTTCTCACGTAAACATCAATAATCAATACCATATGCTACTATGCAACCATGCGTATTACTGTACTTTTACCACTGGATATTTCAACAGTTTAACGGTAAAAATTTTGCCGTTATTTTCATAAAAAGATATTTATGTCGTTTTTAACTCCTACAATAATTCTATTGTGGGGTCCATCAATTATTGTGTCGTTAAACAAATATTTCCTGATAAAACGAATATTCTACAACCAATCGAATATTTTATAACAACTTGTATACTTTGCAAAATTTATAAATATTACCCGCAACTATAACAATATATCAAATTTACACTATAATACTCAAAAAAAATATTTTGACAAAATTAATCTTTATTTATAAAATTTGGAGTCTTACAACCTCCCCTTCTTATGAAATTTCATCCTCGAAATTGACGTACGTACCTGGTATGTCGAAAAGGTGAGGATACCTTGATTTTATTTAAGATTCTAACTCCCAATTCATTTCCTCAACATCGTGGTTTCTCCACAAAACATTAACTTGAGGTATAATCTTGCAGTGTAGAATATGTTCCTTCTTATCCAAGATTTTAACAGGTACCACTTCATACGTTAAATATTCTATTATCTCATCTAGATCTAATTCAATAATGTAGTTTGGGTAATCCACATATTTACGTAACATCGATACGTGAAAAATATTATGAACACGAGACATACTTGGTGGTAAAGCGAGTCTATAGGCCACAGTTCCTACTCGGTCAAGGATTTCAAATTGGCCAATTAAATCTAGGGTTGAGATTTCCTCTCTTTATCGACTCTTGCTTCTAAAATAATGCCTTTTGAACCTTCTTCTTTGTATTCATCACCTCCGAGTCTGTAGCTTGAGCGGCCTTAACTTTATCCATTAAATTCGATTCTACTCATATATTCGCTATCTTCACATAGGTTCTTGGAGTCTTTAAATCTATCTCCATCTTTTGTACGTCGTACAAAATGGGTCTTTGTGTTAACAACATCGCACTCATAACCGCATACGATTTCTACTCAATATGTCAGCTACCACGTTCGCTTTTCTAACATGGTATTGAATGGTATGATCATAATCTTTCAACAGCTAGAGCCAACATCTTTGGCGCATGTTACGTTAGTTTTGGGTGAAGAAATATTTGAGGGTTTTGTATCAGGTTCAAGGTCGATACAAATTTTGATTTCACGCTATGGGGGTAGGCTGGGAAGTTCTTCAGGGTATATGTTAGGAAATTAATTAACGATAAAAATATCATTCATAACTGTGAATCTCATCCAAGACTTGGATAGCATGTCACATTGATACCTATCAACTTGCCACCGTTATTCATGGCATTCCCTACAGAAAGTCTGGTTTCGGTGCATTCCAAGACTTGGAAGTCACCAGCGAAAGGCTAAGGGCTCTTTACCTATGGCTTAATATGAAAATGATTTACTTTAGTGATTTGGTTTCTTGATTTCGCATAACAGGTTGGTTAGGAATATGAAAACTAACAACTTTATGAAAATAATCAATTTTAGCATGATGAATAGTTAACCAGTCGATTCCTAAGATCACATCAAATGCAAGTATTTTCAAAGAGATAAGATCGACAGGTAATGTGAAAGTGTCGATTTGAATCAAACAAGATTTATAAACAGTGGATGTAATGAAGGTTTCTCCCAATAGAGTTTCAACAGATAATTCAAGGTCTAATTTCTTCAGAGTTAAATTTAAACGTCGAGCGCAAGTAGGAGAAATAAAAGAGTGTGTAGAACCGGTATCAAATAAGGTATATACTTCGTAAGAGTTTATGATTAACTTACCCATGATAACTTCGTTCGGGTTCCTCAACAAACGCTCTCACTTAAACTACCAACTTTGACTTGTCTGGGACATCCTTTGGTGTCACTATCCCAGCTGGAATTGACTTCACTACAAGACAAAATTGAGCTAGGTGACCTTCTCTTCCGTAATTCAAACACTCTTTGGGTTGTTGCGTACAGTTTGGATGGATGTGTCCCTCCCGTCTGCATTTGAAACATACGACCGGTGGTCATTCTTCTTCCTTTGAAACAGGTGCTAGTGTTGTCTTTCCATCATTATTGAACCTTCTCTTTTTGAAGTTGTTCTCACTTAGTTCACCTTTCTTATTATCTTGGCCATATTTACCATCAAAGTGGTTACCATTTCTAACATATTGATTCCCTCCACGTTTGTTGTCACCGCTTCGATGACTGCTACCACTGGTATTATCGATTTGTCGGATGCTCTCTCTTTGTTGGGTTGTCTCATTATCGCGTTCCAATAACCTCAAAACATCTGAATACAAGCAAAGTTTGTGAGAAATGAGGTATTGACATATTTCGGGTTTCAAACCTCACAGAAATATTTGCGTCATTCGCTCCTCATTATCAACCAAATGGGATGCAAACCGGGTTGGAAAACTTAGCCTCGTACAGCGACACGGTCATATTATTTTACTCCAGCTTGATGAACTCCACCTCCTTCATGTGATGAATACTTTCAGGAGAGTACTTGTCGTTGAACAATTCTTGGAACTTCTCCCAAGACATTTTGAGTGCGGTAGGTTGGGTATGTTTTATAGATTTCCACCAGTAATATGCCTCTTCACGCAACATAAAGGTGGAAAAGGGAACCTTTTGCTCCTCTCAGCATTCCAAGACATCAAATATATTGGTAATCTACTTTATCACTTCTCTTCTTTAAGTGGTTCTGACTTTCCCAAAAACTCCGACGGTCTCAACTCCTTGAACTGCTTAGCGATGACCAGTCGTGAGTTGCCAGTGTTTCCACCTGCATTTTGAACAAGAGTCTCTCTCATTTGGTGTTGTATGAATTCTAAAAAAGCTCCTAAACGTACCATCGTTCGTCATTTGATCAATGTTGTTGTTTACACGGGGATTATTGCCTTCCTGATGCACATTATTCTGGTTATTGATCGCCGGTGACTCGAT
The DNA here is from genome assembly GCA_020205505.1 of Panax japonicus. NCBI lineage: Eukaryota > Viridiplantae > Streptophyta > Magnoliopsida > Apiales > Araliaceae > Panax > Panax japonicus. Next base: position 31,297,452 of record CM035099.1, read on the forward strand.
GGTCTCATGTGCTCCATTGCTTATCTCAACACTTTCATATGCCATTTTACTGTCACAAAACATACCACATATTATCCCTATACTCTGACCGACCAATTAAATAACAAATAAACTTAGGTAGGTCATACTAGCGAAGGATTTCTCCGTCTCTCCCCTAGTTCTAATCTCACATCTTAGTCAGGGATCATATCCCTAAGCTTTGATACCAACTATGACGCCCCCAAAATAGGTATACATCACCCATTCTGAGTCGACAGATACATGGTACATAACTTAAATACAAACTTAATTTATACAACTGTTAAGTGTCATGCAGAATACGACAAAATATAAGATGTGAGTTTTAATACAAATATTATCTTCTAGACAATATCCAAACTTATACAATTATTATCACACTATTTCACAGAATAGTGAGGACCATTAAAACAACCATCTGGACCGTTAATCCATTCCCGGCTAGTCCTGGCTATATTCTCATTTCCTAAAGAGAACAGTGAAAGAAAGGGTGAGCTCAACTAGCCTAGTAAGAAATATTATGACTAAGATAACGCAGAATAAATTATCATTAGCCTTCAACAGTATAACAACTGATAGAATACAATAGACAACAAGTTTTAGATCAACAACTGCAGCGGGAATAAGTAATCCATTAGAAAAGTTAAGTAGAGCATGATATCTACTATCTTCTATGATTTAAAAAGTTTATCATCAATTTTATCGTTGAAACTCAGCTTAATAAATAATCCACATCACTGAATTATCTATGCACTACGGGCCAATGATATTCATTAGTATCACGACTACGAATTATCCATGTACTACGGGCCAAGGATATTCATGTTTTCATCAACGGTAATGATCACGCCATAAAATAATTCATCTTTGCACCCTTGGCCGAAGAGTACCCATTGTCATGATCATACCAAAAACTGTTCATCAATGCACTACGGGTCAATGAGGATTTTTATCACATCATTTGTAACATTACGCATATGATTATACCGAATAATCCCTGGTCATAATCATACCATGTCCATATATGCACTACGGCCACAGATGACTTTCATCATAATATAAGCATGAGCATGATGACAATGATATAAAAATTCAATCAAATGAGATCAAGGATAAATATTAAAGACTTTAAATTTATCCAAAGTTTAAAAACGTTCAAATGGTCAACATGATACTGCTTTGTGGAGTAAAATTCAAGAATAATAATGTATCAAAAATGATTTGGACAGAAAAAAAATCAATTTTTGTCATAAATAGTACCTCAAGTGAATAGTACCCCGTGAATAGTACTTCGAGAATAGAAACCCCGTGAATAGTACTCTGGCATGAAAAAGTTAAAAATTCTCAAGAATGCACAGAATAATATTTTTATGAAAAGATAATGGATGAAACACAAATATCAAGGATATTCTACTAATTTCTTGGAGTATAGAAGCCAAAACTTTAATAAAACGAGTAAAAAATTCAAATATTGAACGAAAATAATATTCCTTACGAATATTAAATGAAGATAATATTTCTTGCGAATATTAAACGAGGTAATATTTCTTACGAATATGAAAAATAATATCTTAAGCGAATATGAAATAAATAATAACTCTTACCTTAAAAAGAAGATTATTTCAACTGGTATAGCGAGGATATTCTAGAAGAAAACTTTCACTGTTTTCTACACTCAAAGTTTCCTTAAACTCTAAAGAAATAAGCTCAATATTATAGAAGAAGAATTATATGATTCTAGTGTGATTTTTAATTCTAACTAAGCATCCTATTTATAGGAGAATGGAAGGATACTATTTAGAAATTTTATTCACGAACTGCACTGTAGGAATTCGACTAATTCCTTTACGGGCGAAACTGAAGAAAATTTTGATTTACTATGTAGCACTATGCAATAAAATATTCTAGTAAAACAAAAACTTTAAATAAAATATAATATATTCTATTAATAATCTAATAAAATAAAACTTTATATAATATATATATATATATATATATGATATAAGTTACCTGCCTAACATGGCAGTATATGTATATAACTTATATCATATATATATATATATAACTTTCCCCGTGAATCAAATTTTTCTCCCCCCACACATTTTTTCTTCCCACATGTGGGTCCCACGGCCCACCCTACATGTCACTTTCACACACATCGCACTCACACACAAATATTATATATATATATATATATATATATATATATATATATATTGTTAGTTCCCGGAGGCACAATAGTTATCTAGAAGGGGGGTTGAATAGATATTTAAAATTCTTCTTGTTTTACTTTGTTAGTTTTGATAATGATTCAAACACAGCTGAAATAAGATTTGTTTGATCTCCTCTTTTAGATATAGTGAGTTAATAAGAGTGAGGCAGTTATAACAGTTATAGCAGTTATAGCAATATGAAATAGACACAGCAGTTTTAAGTTGTTAAGAGCACTTAAAGCTCCTAGTCCACTCTTCTACTCCTCGAGTAGGAAATCCACTTAGGATGTCTTTTATACTTTTTAAATCTCACAGATTCCTTCTAGACTAGCAGTCTAGGAACTTCTTAGTTTACTCTTGAACTCTTCAAGTCTAGCAGACTTGGTTCTTCTCAGTTCACTTTAGAACTCTTCAAGTCCTTCTGACTTAAAACTTCTTACTTCACTTGATTGGTAGTTGATGAGTTCTTGATTGGTGCTACTAAACTTCCGTTAAGCTCTTGTTTGAAAGAATTGAGTAGCTGAGCAAGATTTCTCTTTTTCTCAGATCGTAGAGTTGAGCGTTGAGTGTTCTTCTTCATTTTTGTTCAATGCTTGCTTAGCTTTATCATCTGCAGATGTTTTGCATATATTGATCCTTGAAATCGGTCTGTTGAAGCTATCCGTTGAAGAATTAAATGCGTTTGATATTTTTAAACTTTGATGGAAACTTTTTTGCATATCTTCTGAATTTCATTCTGGCCCACTGACACAGCAAACTGCTTTCTCACCTAACACCTAAAACGGTGTTTTCTTCTGACCCATGGTCCTTTCCTTAGCTTCTTCAATACGTTTCTTTATTGTATACCAAGGATATTTTTTATGCCATTGGGACTGGTGAGTACTTCAATATTTGTAATCCATTCCACATTTGTTAAGATTTATCTTTAAACAAATGGTCAAGGCTCAATGCTTCTGACACAGGCAGATGATACTCTACGATTCAGATCGTGGTGTCTTGCCACCTTGGTGTTTGATCCGATACTAACAAACGAGAACACTACGATTTTCTTAAGGACTGGCACACTACGATATTCACTTGCTTGGCTTGCAGACTCTACGTTTCTGAGAGCATACTACGATCTCTGAGTTGTCTTTGGTTAATGTCTGGACCACTCTACGATTTCTGGAGAGGCCCTTCAAGGCAGACATACTACGATCCTCAATGCTCTGCGATTCTGCCTCGGTTTCTACAAACTCTTGATCAACTCAATAGACTACGATTTTATTGAAGCCTATCTATTACATTTCAAGGCATAGATCAACCTAACATCTTTGATCTCTTTATCTATACATTCATTTAAAGAATGATAAACATTAAAAGCTTAGATCAACCTAACAAATTTGATCTATCACTAAGTCCTTGTACATATATTCCTTCAAAGAATTTACACAAAATCATGAGCATTTACTTTAAACATCAAATCAAACTATGCAGTTTCCCAACAATCTCCCCCTATTTGATGTTGACATAACCAAGGAGATTTGTGCCATGATTATCAATTTCTAGATGCAATTGCTAGAAAGTAAATATAACTTAATATTTCAGTGAGCAACTCAAATTTCTAGAGAATAAGCATGAATTTATTGAGGTTTGAAGATAGATATTACATTAAAATTCAATTACATCAAATAAGAATTTAAATTTCAACTTATCTCTGTTTCTTCAGCCTTTTGCTTCGTGGAGGATTGGCATAATCCTCAACGCTTCTTTTCCTGCTTGCTTCATCTTTCCTTGTTATTTCTTCCAGCTCATTTTGACTTAGTCTTTCATTGTGATCATGCCTATTCATGAATGCAGGATCTTTAATTGGCATTCTTAGACCTGTGGTGGTCACTTCTCGTGAGCTGGGAGTAGGCTCTTAACTCCCCAATTGCTGAGCCATGATAATTGGCTGCTGATCATATCATTGAGTGTGATGGCCAGATCGTGGAGACTGATGGTGCCTTAGAGGACTTCTTGATGATTGAGCTAAGAATGTGCCTCTGCCTCTGCCCTTGCCTTGATCACCTCTCCCTTTATTCTCCCCTTTTATGTCAGCATCAAGGGTTCAAATGTCTTCGGATAGGTGCGTCATGCCTTGAACAAGCTCATTGAGCAGACTTTGGGATTAATTAATGTCTTCATGGTTCTCTTTAATGAGATCATCAGATCGAGCTTCCCTTTGTTGGAGGATGGCCATAATATTATCGGTCTACTTCATTTGGTCCATGGAGAATTCTTGAAATTCTTTCAATGCAGTTTGTAGACTTATGATGCTATTCATCATAAGGTTGTTCTGAGATTTCTGAGTCTTTTGTAAGATCAGAATAGCATCCATATGTCTATTAGCAGCTTGGAAATGGATCTGATCGTGGTCATTTATACTCTAAAGCATCTATTTTATGATTTCCCTAAGTCTCTTCGTGAGCTCAGAACTTAGAGTGCCTGGGAGAGCATTGGCAGCATTGATCATATTCGTCAGTCTCATTTGAACGAGTTTAGTGTGATCTTCAAGACTGTCTTCTATGTCCTTGGTCACTTTCTTGGACGCTTCTAACAACTCAGTTTTGGTAAGCAGATCTAAAATGAGTTCAATGAGTTACGGACTGTGTGGAGGAAGGGCCCTTGTGTATTGATCTTGCAGGCTGTAGAGACCAAGATCAAGGTTGATAATATTCATTTGAGGATGAGGAAGGAATATCTGATTGAGGGGCTGGTGTTGGGGCATCATGAGGAGGTGACTATATGATTTGAGTGTGTGACTTGACGATTGAGCTTGAGTCAGTAATCGTAGAGATGATAGGAGATTAGATCAAAGTAAAGTTGGGCAAATTTGGTTCATCAATTACAAAATGTTGGGATTTTGTAACTGGGAATTGATTAAGTGGATGTAGAATTACTTCCAACCATCTAAGCAGTTCATAGAATTGGTTGAAGAATGGTGGTGGACAGTGATTACTTCTGAAAGAGATTGGGATAGATTGTACCTCATGTCTATTCTTTGAAGAGGGGCCATTTGTGATCAGCTTTTTGGCAAAGTTGAAGTTGCCTGGAAATCCATGAGCTAGCACTGAGATTGTTGGATATGCCTTGAAACTCCAGAACATGTGATCCCAGCAGTTGAGAATTTGAGCTATGTGGAAAGGCATCATGGGTAGATAGGAGAATAACTTATTATAGTTGGCTCTCCTATACCCATCACAGCCCACATCTATGATTTCTATTTCATCATCTTCTTCTTCATTGTCTTCTTTGGAAGTTTCCACTACATCAATTACCTCTTTTTGACTTTCTTGCTCAAGGGCTCTTTCATTTTCTTTAGGAGCAACTTCTTTTGTCATAGGTATATCATGAAGTTCCGCCTCAACATGATCATCCATTTGTATTTCGAATGGCTCCCCCTCAATTGGAGCATTCTCTAAAGTGAGAATTTCAGGTAGCTCCCCCTCAGCTGGAGCTCTGTCCTCTTGTCTTGCCTCAGATAGCTCCTTCTCAGTGACTATCTTTTTGTCTTCTTCTTTAAGTACTTCTTTATTAACAAGAATATACTTTTTGACTAGTTTCCTTCTTGGTTTCCTAGGCTGAGCCATAGTCTTAGGACTTTCTCCAGCTTCAGCTCTTATTGGTCGATAAGACTGAGAGTCGATTGCAGCAACTTCTTGGGAATTGTCATATCTTGTCTCTACGATCGGTAGGGACTCTACGATCGAAGAGACAGAAGGACTCTTGGATTTGTGAATGTGTTTACTCTTCTTCAGCAGTTGAGAGATGGTAGCTCTATCTTCATCTACCTCAGCCTAGTGTTCTTTCCTTCTCAAGATCCTTAGAGTATTAATGTTAGAACATTCTTGAGGTGCATCAGTGGTTTACCCCTGGGGTTCCTCTGTTATTGGAGCCTTCAGCTTTCTTTTGCCCTTACTTTTTCTAACTAAAATAGTGGGTTCTTCTTTGTTGATCTCTTCCTCTTCTTCTTCAGTCTCTTTGACGACAGATATATTTCTTGGAATCCCTGATTCCCTTGCATCACCTGTCCTTCCACTAGACTCAGACATCATTCTCACATTCTATGTTGGATTCCTTTTCCAGTTCTCGAACAGCTGTTGAGTCATTCTTCTGTTTGGATTTATGGATTCGCCTTCATCATCACCAATTTTATCACCCAAAACAGACTGTAGGATGATGCTAATGAATCTTCCGTAGAGCATCTTTACAGAGCTCTTTGATTTCTTCAAGCTTTGGATCTATTTCCCAATCCAGTCAAGCAGTAGAGATCCATAGTTGAGTTGAATGCCACAGCTTATGGCTGTCATGAGCTTGAGTTGTACTTCATTTATAGAATTATGGTCAGAGCTCTTACAACATATGCATTTTCCAACAATGTCTGCCAAGAATGCATACCTCTGAGGGAACTCTTTCTTCTTGTATCCTTTGATAGTGGGGAACTTGTTGTGGTACATTCTCTTAAGTCCTTTATGGAAATTGATGACATCTATGAGCAAATTTCGATTTGAAATCTATGGCTAAATTTATGTCCTCAACCTTGAGATTGATTTCCACGTCCCTGACCTATGTAGTGATGATGTCATTTTTGAACGCACCATTTCTGTAAAATTCCTTTATCAGCTTAGGGTAGATCCATGTGCTTATACCCAGAGCCTCTTCAAGACCGGCTTTCTTTATCAGAGATAGAGTTCTGAGAAACTTGGGGTCAGCTGTCTTGAACTCATTGAAATAGAGTCTGTAACTAGAGATGACATTTGAGGCTACCATTGATTTCTTTGTATTGAGGATTAGTTTGCGATTTTGAAAGCTAGGGTTTTTGCTGTTGGAGAGAGAGATATATGAGCTTTTTGAACTTCTGAGTTTTTAAAAAGGGTTTTTAAATTATACTTGTAACTTCCCTCCACACGATCTGATTAGAGAGACATGTGTCGAGTTCTGCTTGGCTCCACGATTTTAACTTGTGGGAAAATATTGATTTGCCCCTCAGCTCCTCCTAAGCTGATGTGTCCTTTGGGAGGACTACGATCGTTGAGGTAGTTCTTATGCAATGCGATTATCGATTCTGCTTTACAATCGTCGAGTCTGCTCTGCATTCGTTGAGTCTGTAATGCGATCATTGAGTTTACTTCTGAATCTGCTTTGCGAACGTTGTCTGCCCTGGTCCTTGTGATTGAAATTTCAACTTAGCATTTCTCTCGAGTTAAGGTAGCTCGGGAAGGGGCAACCTCTTAGAGTGAATTAAGGGTTAGGTTGTCCGTGAGGCGTTTGATAAAGAGATTGCTTTGATTTATTGGAACTTTGTCATCACAAGATGCTTCTTTGTTCTATTGATGGATTTCTACGATCGTGGTCTTTCATATCACTGTAACTCTATGATCGTGGTCTTTCTTTGGTCATGTCTATAATTTTGAACTTAGCCTTTATATCTACATGGTTAGCATAAACTAGAGCATAGATTTTATGGTTGTAAATTTAGCATGCCTAGTTCACTTATTAGTTTGTTAAATCTAGATTCATCTAGAGGTTTTTTAAAGACATCCACAAGTTGATTTTCAGTAGGGATATATTGTAAAGATATAGTTCTATTTTGCACATGATCCCTAATAAAATGATACCTTATTTCTGTATGCTTAGTCCTAGAGTGCATGATAGGATTATGTTCTATTGCTATGGCACTTGTGTTATCACAGTGAACAGGTATAGATTTGAATTCAAACCCATAGTCTGCTAGTTGATTTTTCATCCAGAGGATCTGCGCACAGCAGCTGCCAGCAGCAATGTATTCAGCTTCTGCAGTTGAAGTAGATATTGAGTTTTGCTTCTTGTTGAACAGGACACAAGTCTTTTCCCTAGCAGCTGACAGGTGCCACTGGTACTTTTTCTATCTATTTTGCAACCTACAAAGTCAGCATCTGTATATCCTGTTAGTTCAAATGAGGACTCCTTGGGATACCAAAGCCCCAAGTGAGGTGTGCCCTTGAGGTACCTAAAAAACCTATTTATAGTAGTTAAGTGTGATTCCTTAGTAATAGCTTGAAATCTAGCACACATACATGTTAAAAACATTATATCTGGTCTACTGGCAGTCAGATATAGAAGAGAGCCTACCACACTTCTGTATTGAGTTATTTCAATACTTTTACCTTTTTCTTCTTTGTCAAGCTTGGTTGGTGGAGCAATTGGGGTTTTCATGGGAGAGGCTGATTCCATGCCATACTTTTTAATTAAATCTTTGATGTGCTTGGCTTGGTTTATAAAGATTCCTTCATCATTCTTCTTTACTTGCAGTCCAAGGAAAAAGTTCAGCTCACCCATCATGCTCATTTCAAACTTGCTCTCCATAAGCTTGGAAAATCTCTTACATAAATTTTCATCAGTAGATCCAAAAATAATGTCATCAACATATATTTAAACTAATAAGACTTTGTCTTTATGCTTTTTAAGAAATAATGTGGTATCTACTCTACCTCTAGTGAACCCATTTTCAATAAGAAAGTTAGTTAATGTTTCATACCATGCTCTAGGTGCTTGTTTAAGACCATATAAGGTTTTATCTAATCTATAGTTATAATTGGAAAGTGATTGATTGATGAAACCTAGAGGTTGCTCTACATATACTTCTTCTTGAAGTTCACCATTTAGGAATGCACTTTTGACATCCATCTCAAATACTTTGAACTTCATATAAGAAGCAAAGGCAAGGAATATTCTGATGGATTCTAGTCTGGCAACAGGTGCAAATGTCTCATCGTAGTCAATGCCTTCTTCTTAAAAGTAGCCTTTGGCCACCAGTCATACTTTATTCCTGGTTATTACTCCATCTTCATCCATCTTGTTCCTGAAGACCCACTTGGTACCAATGACAAGATGATTTTTTGGTCTTGGAACTAATCTCTATACTTTGCTTCTTTCAAACTGATTTAGTTCTTCCTGCATGGCTTCTATCCAGCTGGAGTCTTCCATAGCATCTTCTATCTTCTTAGGTTCCATCTGTGACAGAAAACTCAGATAGAAACACTCATTTTAGGTGGCATGTCTTGTTTTGACTCTTGCATTTGGGTCTCCAATGATTAAGTCTTGAGTGTGATCTCTTGCCCATCTATTTCCTGTTGGAACATCCGTCTTGATGCTTTCTTGTCTAAGACCTTTGAGATTAATTTCAGCTTCTAGATGTGGAGGTTCGCTGTCTTGCATAGTTCTCTCTACGATCTCTTCTTCTTGCTCAACAATCTCATTATCTGGGACTACGATCGTAGTGTTGAGCTCGACGACCTCGTTCGTAGTGTCTAAACTATCGGTCGTAGTGTCTTGAGGCATTGTTTTTTCTAAGTTTATCTCATCAAAGATGATGTGAATTGAGACTTCAACACTCAGTATCTTTTTGTTGAAGACTCTGTTGGCCTTACTGTTTGTGGCATACCCAAGAAAGATACTTCTTCTGACTTGGGTTGAAACTTTGTTAAATACTTCTTTCCATTATAAAGAATATAACATGCATAACCAAATACATGGAAGTAGCTGACACTTAGCTTTCTTCCTTTCCACAGTTCGTAGGGAGTCTTTTTAATCTTAGAGTGTATCAGTGATCTGTTCTGAATGTAGCATACAGTGTTGACAGCTTCTACCCAAAAGTAATCAAGCAGATGGGCTGCTATTAGTAGAGTTCTTCCAGCCTCTATTAACGTCCTGTTCTTTCTTTCAGCTACTCCATTTTGTTAAAGAGTTTGTGGAGCTGAGAAGTTGTGACTGATGCCATTGTCTGTGCAGAACTGGTCCATTTAATAGAAGTTGAATTCTCTTCCATGATCACTCCTTATAGCTTTAATTTTCTCCTCTTTCTCGTTCATTACTAGTGTGAACATCTTGATCAGTTGAGAGCTTGTTTCATATTTCGAGGTCATAAAGAATACCCATGTGAATCTGGTATAATCGTCCACTACGACTAGTAAGTATCTCTTCCCTCCAAGGCTCGCTGTTGGAATTCGCCCAAATAGATCCATGTGAAGCAGCTGCAGGGGCCTGTCAATTGAGTTGGCAGTTTTTCTCTTGAATGAGCTTCTGGTCTGTTTTCCAAGCTAACAGGCATTGCACGGCCTTTCTTTGACGAAGTCAAACTTGGGTAATCATGCAACTAGATCTTTTGAGGCTAATTTAGACATGCTCTTGAAGTTGAGATGAGACAGTCTCATATGCCATAGCCTGCTTATTTCTTCAGATGCTTTAGCCAGAAAGCATATTGTATCATCTGAGCTTAGTTTTCCAAGATTTACTATGTAGAAATTTCCTTCTCTTGTTCCAGTTAGCTTTATGGCAGATGTCTTCAGATTTCTGACTTAACATTGATTATTGAGGAATGTTACTTGATGACCCTTGTCACAGAGTTGACTTATGCTCAGAAGATTGTGTTCTAGTCCTTCCACATAGGCCACTCTACTGAAAGACACTGCACCATTTCCAGCTGAGCCATATCCTTTTGTCTTTCCAGAGCCATTATCTCCAAAGATGACTGCAGGACCCTCCTTCTCTATATAGTTTGACAGAAGGGCTTTGTTCCCTATCATGTGCCTTGAGCATCCACTGTCCAGATACCAGGTTGTGATCGTGGAGCTTGGTTCCTGTGGTAAGATGAAACTCTCATTTTGGTACCTATACTTGCATGGGTCCTACTTTGTTAGTACCCTTAGAAACCCGAATTTGCTTGATTTTGGGTTTCACATTAGTAGGATTATAATAGCACATTGCAGCCTTGTGACCAACCTTATTTCACACAAAACATCTAATATGATGCATGCTTGTGTGTGTGTGAGAATTCTTCCTCCATTTAAACTTTTGTGGATCTTTAATCATCTTTTTGTTAAACTGATTATCCTTTTTTCATGTGTCTTTGTGTACCTTACCTCTATTGTTCCTTCCTAGTTGGTTCGTGGAGTTAATTTTACTCGACTCTACGATCCTTCGAGGTTGGTGAGTAGTGACAGGGTTACTCTTCTCTTTTCTGAAACCCAGGCCAGCATGAGATCCTTTGCTCCTTGGAATGTGGATTGAATCAGTAGAGCAGAGTTTGAGTGGCTCAACCTTCTACGATATTTCACAAATATAATGCCTCTACTAAAACATGAAGCTTTACTAGTGCTAGTTTCCTTTACCTTTTCCACACATGGATCTAAGGTGGATTCCCCAAAGCCTAAACATGTTCTATCAGTGACACTTCTTTGACTAGAGATCATGAAGTCCATGGATGAAGAGGATTTATTCCATGTAAATATTGTCTTCTCTTGTTCCTCAATTTTAGAGGTTAGACTTGACTCTCTTTGTGCATTGAGCTCATTGGTCTATTTTAAGAGCTTATTCTCAGCTTCAAACTTGGAGTGCGAGTTAGTACTTAGAAGGGCTATTTCCAATTTTTCTTGAACTTTTTCTTTCTCCTTTTGAAGAAGTGAATAGTCCTTAGACAGAACTCTAAACCATTTCATTTATTGATGCAGATCAGATGTTATGCCATGTAGTGCAGTTCTAAAATCATCAATGTCTACATCAAGAGAGTTGAAGTCAAATACCTCATCTATACTTACTTCATATATGTTGGAGTTCTGTTTGTCCTTTACATGTCTGGCCATCAGGCAAAGATTTGCCATTTGAGGATCTTCATCATCTCCAGATTCGGGAGTTAAATTATTGTCTGAGTCACTCCATGATCCTCCAGCTACAAGGCCTTTATCTCTCTTCTAAGGTCTTTTATTGCCTTTGAATTCCTTCTTTGGATGTGATTTCTTCTTTAGTTCTTCTCTGAGAGGTTTGTTGCAGTTAGCAATGAAATGGCCAAGCTTCTTGCAGTTGTAGCATAGATCGTTTATCTGCTCCTGGCTGCTGTAGTTGTTGACTTTCTTTGGCTTGCTGATTTTGCCTTGGCGCATGAACCTTCTAAGTCTTTTCACCAGTATTGCAAAGTCCTCATTGTCATCTTCATCATAGTCAGAGTCAACTTCAGTGTTGACTTTGGAGGTATTTTCAGTTGCTTTGAGAGCAACACCTTTATCCTTCTTTCTTCCTTCAGATAGAGTTTCTGCTCGTTGAGTTAGCTCCAGTTCGAATGTAAGAAGGTTGTCATATAACTGTTGAACAGTTATTTTATGTAGATTTTTTGACTCCCTAATGGCAGTGGTTTTGGCATCCCACTTACTTGGTAAGGCTATCATGAACTTTATGATTAGATCTTTGCTTGGATAGATCTTTTCATAGGCTTATAAAGAGTTGAGCAGAACATTAAATCTCTCGTAGGTGGCAGTGACGTTTTCTCTTTGAACATGTGCAAACATCTCATATTTTTTAGTCAAGAGAGATTGTTTGTTTTCTCTGACTTCTTCTGTTCCTTCATACATAATGAGCAATGCTTCCTAAACCTCCTTTGCTATTTTGCTGTTGACCACATTTTCGAAAAGATCATCTTCTAAGAATTGGAATAAAATATTCTTGGCCTTTTTGTCAAGTTGAACAACTCTCTTCTCGTTTTCTGTCCATTCTCCTTTGACCTTGATCTGTATCCTGTTTGGGTCGTCTGTAGTTGGTTAAAGCTATGTAGGAACATAGGGCCCATTTTGAATAGTTTCAAATTGATCTTCATATATTGAATCCATGTATGCTTGCATCCGAACTTCCCAGTTAGCGAATTTATCTTTGTTGCACATAGGTGAATTGATGCCTCCTCTAGTCTTTGATTTGCTTGGTAAGTGTGCCATTGGATCTACTTAAGCTTTGTAGGCTATAGAATAGAATCTGCTCTGATACCAATTGTTAGTTCCCGTAGGCACAATAGTTATCTAGAAGGGATATTTAAAATTTTTTTGTTTTATTTTGTTAGTTTTGATAATGATTTAAACATAGCTAAATTAAGATTTGTTTGATCTCCCCTTTTAGATATAGTGAGTTAATGGGAGTGAGGCAATTATAACAGTTATGGAAAGAATGAAATATACACATCAGTTTTAAGTGGTTTATAGAAATTAAAGATCCTAGTCCACTCTTCTACTCCTCGAGAAGGAAATCCACTAAGGATGTCTTTTACACTTTCTGAATCTCACAGATTCCTTCTAGACCAGCAGTCTAAGAACTTCTTAGTACACTCTTGAACTCTTCAAGTCTAGCAGATGTGGTTCTTCTTAGTTCACTTTAGAACTCTTCAAGTCCTTCTGACTTGAAACTTCGTACTTCACTTGATTGGTAGTTGATGAGTTCTTGATTTGTGTTACTCAGTTGTCGTTAAGCTCTTGTTCGAAAGAACTGAGTAGCTGAGGAAGCTTTCTCTTTTTCTTAGATTGTGGAGTTAAGCGTTGAGTGTTCTTCTTCGTTTTTGTTTAATGATTGCTTAGCTTTATCATCTATAGATGTTTTGCATATATGTGATCCTTGAAATCGATCGTTGAAGCTATCCGTTGAAGCATTAAATGGGTTTGACATTTCTGAACTTTGATGGAGACTTTTCTGCATATCTTCTGAATTGCATTCTGGCCCACTGACACAGCAAACTGCTTTCTCACCTAACACCTAAAACGGTGTTTTCTTCTGACCCATGGTCCTTTCCTTAGCTTCTTCAATACGTTTCTTTGTTGTATACCAAAGATATTTTTTATGCCATTGGGACTAGTGAGTACTTCAATATTTGTAACCCATTCCACATTTGTTAAGATTTATCTTTAAACAAATGGTCAAGGCTCAATGCTTCTGACACAGGCAGATGATACTCTACGATTCAGATGGTGGTGTCTTGCCACCTTGGTATTTGATCCGATACTAGCAAACGAGAACACTACGATTTCTCTTGAGGACTGGCACACTACGATCTTCACTTGCTTATCTTGCAGACTCTACATTTCTGAGAGCACACTACGATGTCCGAGTTGGCTTTGGTAAACGTCTGGACCACTCTAAGATTTATGGAGAGGCCCTTCAAGGCAGACATACTACGATCCTCGATGCTCTACAATTCTGCCATGGCTTCTGCAAATTCTTGACAAGCTCAATAGACTACGATTTTATTAAAGCCTGTCTATTACATTTCATGACATAGATCAACCTAACATCTTTGATCTATTAATTTATGCATTCATTTACAGAATGATAAACATTAAAAGCTTAGATCAACCTAACAAATTTGATCTATCACTAAGTCCTTGTACATATATTCCTTGAAGGACTTTACACAAAATCATGAGCATTTACTTTAAACATCAAATCAAACTATGCAGTTTCCCAACATATATACACACACACACACACTGAATAATATTCTACCGATTATTTTAAAAAAATGGGTAAATGGGGGTCCATAAAATAAGAAAAATTTACAACAAATACTTCATATAAATCCCCTCAATATTTTTAACAACATTCATTCATCATTATTATAACTCGCAATATTAACAACCAGAACGTTCCCAGGAAAGAAGGGACTTTTCGATAAGGATTTCTCCCTATTGGTGCGCAATTAGGTGACCAAACCCCTTTCCTCGACAGAACTTTCTAGACATTATTAATTATGCAGTTAATAGTATGAATAACTTGCCATCTCAATTATTGATTTAATAATATAAAATATTGTAAGAATAATTAAATCAAATAACGTGAAATACTATGCAGCAATTAATGTAGCAATAATTGAAATAAACTGAGTGAATTCTCACGTAAGCATCAATAATCAATATTGTGTGTTACTATGCAACCATGCGTATTAATATACTTTTACCACTGGGTATTTCAACATTTTAACATTAAAACGTCCGCCGTTATTCTCATAAAAAGATATTTATGTCGTTTTCTAACTCCGACAATAATTTTTTGTTGGGTCCACCAATTATTGCGACGTTGTACGAATATTCCCTGATAAAATGAATATTATCCGACCAATCGAATATTTTATAATAACTTGCATACTTTGCTAAATTTATAAATGTTACCCACAACTATAACATTATATCAAATTCACACAATAATACTCAAAAAAAATATTTTGACAAAATTAATCTTTATTTATAAAATTTGGGGTCTTACAACCTCCCCTTCTTATGAAATTTCATCCTCGAAATTGACGTACGTACCTGGTATGTCAAAAAGGTGAGGATACCTTGATTTCATTTCAGATTCTAACTCCCAGGTAATTTCCTCAACTTCGTGGTTTCTCCATAAAACTTTAACTTGGGGTATAATATTGGAGTGTACAATATGTTCTTTCTTATCGAAGATTTTAACAGGTACCTCTTCATACGTTAAAACTTCTGCTATCTCGTCTAGTTCAAATTCAATAATGTAGTTCGGGTCATCCACATATTTACGTAACATCAACACGTGAAAAACGTTATAAACACGGGACATACTTGAGGGTAAAGCGAGTCTATAGGCCACAGTTCCTACTCGATCAAGGATTTTAAATTGGCCAATTAAATCGAGGGTTGAGATTTCCTCTCTTTATCGACTCTTACTTCTAAAATAACGCCTTCTTGAACCTTCTTCTTTGTATTCATCAGCTCTGAGTCTGTAGCTTGAGTAGCCTTAACTTTATCGATTAAAGTCGATTTTACGCGCATATTCGCTATCTTCACGTAGGTTCTTGGAGTCTTTAACTCTATCTTCATCTTTTGTACGTCATACGAAATGGGTCTTTGTGTTAACAATCTTGCACTCATAATCGCATACGATTTCTACTCAATTTGTTAGCTACCACGCTCGCTTTTCTACGATGGTATTGAATGGTATGATCATAATCTTTCAACAGCTCGAGCCAACATCTTCGGTGCATGTTATGTTAGTTTTGGGTGAAGAAATATTTGAGGGTTTTGTATCAGGTTCAAGGTCGATACAAATTTCTATTTCACGCTATGGGGATAGGCTAGGAAGTTCTTCGGGGTATACGTTAAGAAATTTATTAACAATAGAAATATCATTCACAATTGTGACTCTCATCCAAGACTTGGATAGTACATCACATTGATACCTATGAACTTGCCACCGTTATTCATGGCGTCCCCTACAAAAAGTTTGGCTTCGGTGCATTCCAAGACTTGGAAGTCACAAGTGAAAAGCTTGGGGCTCTTTACTTATGGCTTGATATGACAATGATTGACATTAGTGATTTGGTTTCTTGAATTCGCATAACAGGTTGGTTAAGAATATGAAAACTAACAACCTTACAAAAATAATCAATTTTAGCATGATGAATAGTTAACCAGTCGATTCCTAAGATCACATCAAATGCAAGTATTTTCAAAGAGATAAAAACGACAAATAATGTGAAAGTGTCGATTTGAATCAAACAAGATTTATAAACAGTGGATGTAATGAATGTTTCTCCCAATGGAGTTTCAACAGATAAATCAAGGTCTAATTTCTCCGGAGTTAAATTTAAACATTTAGCGCAAGTAGGAGAAATAAAAGAGTGGGTAGAACTGGTATCAAATAAGGTATATACTTCGCAAGAGTTTATGATTTACTTACCCATGATAACTTCGTTCAGGTTCCTCGACAAATGCTCTCACTAAAACTACCAGCTTTGACTTGTTTGGGACATCCTTTTGTGTCACTATCCCAGCTAGACTTGACTTAACTACACGACAAAATTGAGCTAGGTGACCTTCTCCTCCGTAATTCAAACACGTTTTGGGTTGCTGCGTATAGTTTGGACGGATGTGTCCCTCCTGTCCGCTTTTGAAACATGCGACCGATGATCGTTCTTCTTCCTTTAAAACAGGTGCTAGTGTTGTCTTTCCATCATTATTGAACCTTCTCTTCTTGAAGTTGTTCTCACTTAGTTCACCTTTCCTATTATCTTGGCCAAAATTACCACCGAAGTGGTTACCATTTCTGACATATTGATTCCCTACACATTTGTTGTCACCGCTTTGATGACTGCTACCACTGGTATTATCGATTTATCGGTTGCTCTCTCTTGGTTGGGTTATCTCATTATCGCGTTCCAACAACTGATCCCTATTAACAACATCTGAATAAAAGTAAAGTTTGTGAGAAATGAGGTATTGACGTATTTTGGGTTTCAAACCTCGCAGAAACACTCGCGTCATTCGTTCCTCATTATCAACTAAATGGGATGCAAACCGGGTCAACAAACTTAGCCTCGTACTGCGACACGGTCATATTATTTTGCTCCAGGTTGATGAACTCTACCTCTTTCATGTGACGAATACTTTCGAGAAAGTACTTCTCGTTGAACAATTCTTGGAACTTCTCCCAAGACATTTTGAGTGCGGTAGGCTGGGTACGTTTTACAGATTCCCACCAGTAATCTGCTTCTTCACGCAACATAAAGGTTGTGATAACTCGAGAAATTAGACAATTTATTAAATCTTAAATGATGGATTTAAGGTCAAATAATAGACCTAGATAGAAAATAAGTGTATGCATTTTGGCAGTTTTGGGAAGGAATTTTAAGGATTTCAAAATTTTGTGTAGGATTTTGGAGAATTATTCATGATTAAGTGTATATGTGTATATGTTTTGTGTATATGGTATTATATGTGTACAGTATGTGGTTAAGGGTCAAGGGTGGATCAGATAAATTTTATCAGTGTCAAACCCTAATATTATTGTCGATTATCGACGTTCAGTTAGAAAACCTTTGCGATGGATAAGAAACCCTAAAAACCGATTCTGGAAACCCCAATCTCAGTTCCGGGAGTTCAAAACCCTAATTCAGAAATTTAAAACCCTAGATTGGGAATGCAAATGTTGGTATAATGTTTAAACGTTATTAATTATAACTTAATTAGAGAAAACCCTAATGATTCACTTGAAACCCTAATTAAATTCTTTAGAAAACCCTCATACCAGATCTGAAAACCCTAATTTCAGATTCTGGGAATTTGAAACCCTAATCTAGGAACTTAAAGGATATTTATAATGCTTAAGTGCTATTAATTATAATATTAATCAGGGTAAAGGTTAATTAATTAGCAAACCCTAATTTTAGATTTTTTTAACCCTAATTATTCTGTCAAAAACCCTAATACACAATTATGGACTTAATTGCTGAATTAGAAATTCTAATTGGGATAAAGTAATCCTAATTAACAGGATTGATTTATGAATGGGAAAGTATAATTTAATTAGAGAATTCTATTTACAATTTAGAAATATTAATTTTCTATTTTGAAAGCCCTAAATTAAAAATCCTAGAACTTGGTATTTTTGGAAACTTTAGGTTTTAACCATAAGGGTCAAAACCCTAAGGGTTGCATCAAATGACATTTTTGGTATTAAAATGGGGTATAAAAAGACCAAAGTTCCCTTTTTGAATATTTTAGTAAGTTAACTTGTAATTTTGCTAGCAACTTTAGTTGGTGAACCACTATATTGACTTTATGACTTCAAGACTTCAGCCAAATCAGTTCATTGCATCAGATTTATATATATATCGATATCATATTATATATTGATTAAAGAGAGTGAAATTCACTAAAAGTGGCCCAATTATGTACCAACTCTCAAACAACTCTCTCTCTCTAAACATCCGAGGTATACAAGTGAATCTGTGACACCCCCAAATCCGGGTTACCTGACCCCCGAGTTTGGTGTTCAAGATCCACAATATAAATAACATTTAACTACCCATAATATATATAGATAGTATCTTACATAAGTTTTTATCAGAGTTTCATAATACATCACCCAGGTTTTCTAACCTTAACTTTACAAACATAACCTTTAGATATTTAAAAAGGGTTTACAATACAACAATATAAATAACACTGTTTAATATAACTAATTTATAATTACGCCTTTGCCTTTGTCCTTTGGAGCACCTCCTGCAACTTCGTCCCTAGCTGAAAAATTTTATTTATAGCAAGGGTGAGCAACAAATTTGCCCCGAAATTTAAGATTATACAATAAATGTATATGAATCAACAATAATATCTTATCTATTTTGATAGAATGAAACCAAAGTTCGGGGAACTTTGAATTAGTTGAAAAATTTGTTATTCAATAACAAGGCTTCTCCTTTTCTATGCAACACCATAATTTGATAATGAAAGAGTACAACGCTTTCAAAATTCTACAAGAATCAATTCTACACAATAACAAAGTGGAATAATTTCCAGATTTATACTGAGTGATCACACAAGATCTTTGAACTTATTTTCTCGGGCATCTATCAAAGATTTACTTTGATATATACCAGGAGTATCAGATAACCATAAAGATTAAATCATACCCCTCTGCAAGTACTTAGAGCCGGCCAACTCCTTGTACCCTATATTATGCATAATACTCAAAACGCGCGCAAAGGTCGAATTCACGACCCAAAATGTTCCCTTTATATAAAAGGTTGTTCTTCTCAGTTTTAGAATCAATATTTTGATTTTACAACGAAATACTGTGATTTCAAATTCTACTTACTTATCGATCTTGCCGAAATAATTGGCATCGATTCTCCAATAACAATTGAATTATTTTCTTGAATTTATCAAGTTCTAACCAATGTTTGTCTAGCCAGAATAATTAGCTAAGACATTTCTCAACACAATTTTGACAATAAACAGGAATTATCTGTACTGTCAATTCTAACTTCTACAGATTTGAATATTCAACAACAGTAATTCTACGAATATATATTTCTGAATCAGTAATTCAATTTGAATTATTAACCATGCACTAACTACGAATAATCAACAATAACTTCCCTAGATGTGGTGTAATTAGCAATAATTAACCACTATAATAATTGAAGGAAATATAACTCAAGGTTGAGTTAGGAAACTTGCCTTCCACGTTGATTACAGCTACACAATATAATTAACTGCATTCGTAAGACCTGTATTCAACAATATCGGTCTCATAATTAGTACAAACATTTATAACACATAACACTGTATTTTACAGTCAAACTTCTCCTAGGCACATTACCACATAGCCACATTAGTGTTTATAACCTATATAAACACTTATCACGTCTAACTATTTCGGTCTGGTTGGATTTCGGTCCATTCTCGGTGTTCTGGTCACCCTATCCGACAATTAACACATTGATTGTCAATTAAACTTTGTCTCTAAGCTTCAATATTATTTTAGATAAGTCAAATATCGTTTATAATATTTTCCGGAAGCTTTTAATAATTTATAAACACTTATTATAAATTATAATAATTTTTCAAACACTTAAATCATTTTTAAATGATTTAATTATCAAATAATCACATCATTATTAATAAAAATATTAATAACATACATTCCAAAATATTAAAGTTATTATTAATAACTTAAAATATTTTTAAATCATCAATATTCTACTTAAATGATTTTTAAAATAATTAAAATCATTCTTAAATCATCACCATTAATATATAAATATTAATGAAATTATTATCTAAATATTAAAAGTCATAAATTATAACTTAAAATAATTTTAAACTATTTTTCTCATTTTTAAATGATTTTTAAATCAATAAAATCATTTTTAATTCCTTTATTTAATATAATAATTAAATAAATCAAATATCATTAATATTAATTTATTAATGAAAATTCTCCAAAAATATTGAAAATTATATTTTATAATTTAAAATATTTTTTAACACTTTATTCTAAATTAAAATGATTTTTAAATCATTTAAATCATTTTAATCTTATTTATTTAATTTAATAATTAAATAAATCTAATATCATTAATATTAAATTATTAATAAAAATTCTCCAAAAATATTAAAAGTTACATTTTATAACTCAAAATATTTTTAAATACATTTTCCTTATTTAAAATGATTTTTCATAATATTAAATCATTTTTCTCTAATTTATTTAATAAACTAATTAAATAAATTAAATATCTTTAATATTATAAATAATTATAAATATTAAAGAAAAATATCCCAATTGGTCAAAAATTATTTTTTATAATTTAAAATAATTTTTAAAACTATTTTTGGTAATTTTTAGAATTTATTTCTATTTTTTTATTAATTTCCAAAATTTTCAGAAAATAAATAAATAAAACCGTCGCTAAAGCCATTTAGCGACACAAAGCGTCGTTGTTGGTGTTCTTGAGCTCAAGAACACTGACAGCCGGCAGATTAAGGGTCCACGTTTGACCGCTTGTAACTTTCTGTACATTCATGTTCTTAGTTAACTTAGACACTGATCATGTAGACAAACTGTAATACTACAATAATCAGTCATAACATCACATAATATGAAGATCTGAGCGGCTAAACCTACTGTCAGACATCATCTGGGTTTTTTAAGAAACCCAGGCAGTTTGAGTGACCTCCTTGCAGTCCAAATTTTTACACGTTCTAATCTTGTTTCATGTGGTTTGGTGGTTCATACTTGTAGTCCTTCTGTCAAGGAACATCACCACACCAACAAATCGGTTCAAAAACAAACAGATCCACAATGTAACACTTGGTCAAAGTCGGTCAGAAAACATGTTCATACCGATTCTGGGTTTTCCAGTAAAGTAAAGAACAGATCGGGTGGTCTACTTTGACCACCTTCCACGATCGATCAGCTGAGGTTATAAGGGATATAAAGACTTTAATTTATAGTACACATAACCAGCTACAAGACTTACCAATTAACAACATCAAACAATAAACATACTGACAGATCCGATCATTAGAACTCACTGTCAGACTCGGTTTTTCTATTTCTGGGTTACCCAGAATTCGACCCGGTCATGGCCGGTCAACGGTCTTTGACCGTTTATATCTCCCGATCTGGACATCATTTACCAGTACTACCACTTGCAGAATAAAGACAACATACCAGGCTACCATTACAAAACATAAAACAAGAAAACGAAAACACAGGCACCGATCTATGGCACCTGACATTAGCTTGTCAGACCACAGATCGTGTTCTTGACAGTTTTGAAAAACTTCGAGTTTTATCAACTTTGATGCTATGGATCTATGATAGATCATCATAGATCAACTAAAAACATATCCTAGCATGAATCTAAACACATAAACACAATTATTTCCCATGCATCAAAGATCAAAAATAAAAATAGGGTTATACCTTTCTAGCTTTTAATTCTTGATCTATGCTCTCTGAATCTGATCTGTGTGTTTAAGAGGGTAATTTGTGACTGATTTACAATGGATTTTTGAAGGTTGAGAGAGAATGAGAGTTGGTGAGACCTTGTGTACAAAATGGCTAATTTTTGTGATTTTCTCTCTCTTAAATCTTTATATATAGCTTGTAAAGTTGTTGGATCAGATCAAATTTCGGCTGGGAGCTGATTTGCTGAGATTTTTAGAGCCACAAAGTCAAGAGAGTTGGTGACCAACTCTTGATTTGGCAATATTTTCAAGTTATTACATAAAATATCTATAAAGGGCATTATGGTCATTTCCAATTTTTTTCTAGAACTTGGATTTGATGAAACCCTTGGGGTTTAGGGTTTGGACAATAAGGTTTAGGGCTTGAACCCTTTTAGGTTTTAAAAATTTCTAGTTCTCATAATTTTCAAATTTAGGATTTAATTAGAAAAATAAATTTTCAAAAATATAATTAGGGTTTCAAAAACAAAAATTTAACATACAAGAATATAATTAGAGTTTTCTAATCATATTTAAGTTTAATGAACCCATAGGCTCGTCAATTAGGATTAGGGTTTCCTAATTTAGGGTTTAAAATTCCCGATTTTGAAATTAGGGTTTTTCGACGTACAATTAGGGTTTCTAACAGTACGTTAGGGTTTCTAATCCTGAGATTAGGTTTTCTAATCTCTTATTAGGGTTTTAATAATATTAAACTTTATCCGATCAATCATTGATCAAAAATTCTATACCGTTCAAACACATACATATTAATATAATTATTTTAATTATATTTTATATCAAATCCCGTTCCAAAAATTAGGGTTAGGGTTTCTATTCTCCATTAAGCACAACTCTATTCTAATATTATTAGTCAATACATAAATTGACCTTCTCGATACACGTATCACAGAAACTTGTCACAAAATTGATAATTAATATTAATGTTAATTAAAAAAAAATATTCGCAAATTTTGGATTATTCGAAATCCTGGGTTATCACATTCACCCCTCCTTAAAAGGATTTCGTCCTCGGAATCACCGCTTTCTTATATTCTACAATCTTTTAAAGTTGTATCATCAATTTATTTTAATCAACACCATATTAATTTTGGTTTCAAATTCTAACCTGTGACTTAAGTCTATAAAAGAAAATAGTTCACAGAATTATCTAACTCCTATTATTCGCGTAATGAAATCATTACCTGCTGCCACGTCCTGAGTTACCACATCTTGCGCCGTCATGTTGAATGTACGGGCCGTTGGTCTTCCTGGCTGTGCAGGTCCTCGAATCGTCAAGCTTCCGCCACCGGGTCCCTTGTTGGCGCTTTCCTTCTCAGCATTTCTTTTCGGACAGTTTCGTACAATATGGTCGGTCGATCCGCATCCAAAGCAACCTTGAATTTTCTTCGGACTGGGACAATTGGGTGACATATGCCCCTCTTGCCCGCAGTTATAGCAAACTCCCTTCTTCTTCAAGCAAACTCCAGCATGGTGCTTCCCACAATTCGAACATGGCTCCCTTCCCTTCCTATTATCTTCTGTCTTATTACCCGACTGGGTATTCTCATTCCATTTTCTCTTATTTGGATTACTTCCTCCACTGCTTCCTCCGTCATTTGTTTTCTTCTTCTTTTCCTGATGAAATCGAAACACTGCTTCGCTCCCTCCTTCAGCAATTAGCGCTTTCTCCAATAGAGTCGTAAAAGTGTTGATCTGCAGCACAGCTAATTTGTTGAATATCCCTGGTTTCAGCCCATTCTCGAATCTTCGTGCCTTTCTTGCTTCTGTGTCGACTTGATGGGGTGCAAATCTTGCCAGCTCGTTGAATTTGGCCGCGTATTCAGAAACAGACATGTTCTCCTGCTTAAGTTCCAAGAACTGAACTTCCATTCGAGCTTGCATACTCGGTGAGAAGTAGTTCTCAAAGAACAACTCCTTGAATCTTGTCCACAACACCACCTCTGTACCAGCTCTTGCTTGGTTCGTCTCCCACCAGTAATTGGCTTCTCCCTTCATCAGATAAGTTGCAAAAGTCGTCTTTTGCTCTTCTGCCACACGTGCAATGATGAATGCTTTCTCCATTTCCTTTACTCAAGTTTGGGCTTCAATCGGGTCGGTGGTTTCCTTGAATTCCGGTGGTCCTACCGCTTTAAAATCCTTGAAATTGGCTAATCTATCAGCTGGCTGTTCTCTCGCTCTTCCTCTTCCTGTGGGAGCTCTATTCTCCATAGCTTCGGCTATCATATTTGCAAAATTTTGCATTGGGTCAACTTGACCTCCTTCGTTATTCACTGATTGTTCTTCTCGTTGGTTTCGATTTTGTCGTCTAGGCGGCATGATCTGATTTAAATAAAAAATCTTATATTAATACTTTTCTCTATACCAATTCTTAACACAATAAGAATTCAACACATAATTCTCAAGTAATTGCATATTTATTCAAATAGCACATAGTACATTTAGTACTTCACATATTACTATCCCCTTTTTAAATCATACCAGGATTAACAACACAACTTTACACAAAAAGTTGTTATTCTCCATTTTCACATTACTATATCAAGTTCATCAAGCTTACCACACTTAGGAGTTCAGTAACTTTCCATAATTATATGAGTGTATGAACTTATCCTAGTCAGACCTTTGGCGTCCATTCGATGAGGGGTTCAAAACATTTTATATAACTATGAGTCATTAACTTACCATAAGTATGAGTTTTAAGAACACGCAAATTTATTTTAATCTTATATTTATATAGAAAATAAAGATTTCATTCATACAAATATATCATTGCATTTATATTCATGCAAATATTACATAGTACTTTTTAGTACACTACCCATACAACTACAAATAGGTACTATCCCTTTGTGACAAAAGTCGAGATTCATTACTACAACTTTACACAAAAAGTGGAGGCATACTAAAAATATCTCTTTTCAAAGAAAATATTATTCTCCACACACTTAATCCTTCTTCTTTTTAGGACAATTCTTAACCTTATGACTCGTTCCACCACATGCAAAACATCCTCCTTTCTTTGGTTTAGGATAATTTGGTGACAGATGTCCTTCTTGACCACAATTATAACACACATTCTGACCCCACATAAATTCTCCCAAATGGCTCTTTCCACACTTGCCACGGGCCTGCTTCTTCTTCGAGTTTGACTTTTCTAAATTAGGGCTATCGTTGTCCCTTTTCCTTTTCTTCTTGTCTTTCTGCTGCTTGATCGTCCCTTCAGATGGTCCACCACCTTCCGCCTTCAGTCTGTCTACCTGCGCCTTGAGTTCGTTCCTTTCTTCAGTCATTTCGCTTAGCGCTCGTTCTGTCTTCCATAGCTGCTCCAAGAGAAACGCCTTACTCCAGAGTTCTTGAACTTCTGCAACTAGTTGATCTTGTTCTTCAACTGTAGTCTTATTCTTTATCTCTACCCTAGCTGGCTCAAACTCTAACTCCTCATCTCCACTCAGATATATCTCGGGATAATCGTCATGATCGCTCCCCAGATTAACCATAGGTTCATCTTCTTCCACCTTATCAACCGATTCACTTTGCGCTGGCACCTCAGCTTCTGGCATTGGTGCAACAGCCGCTAGCATCTCCGTACTCATTTGATCTTCTCCAGACATCCTACAATTAATTTAAATAACTCGATTAGTACTTCATTAGTACAAACTCCTCACACTATATGTCCCCATTTCTCACTATCGTTGCACTTCGGAAATCTCTCACTTAGTACTCTAAATGAGTATTCTCTATCTCGTTTATGGTTATAATCCTAGGTCTTTTCCCACCCCACTTAAGGTTTATAACCTACAGCTCTGATATCAACCTGTGACTTTCATGGTACTTCCAACCATAGCACCTTACAGGGGTACCTATCAGCTTGCCACCGACTGGCTCGGCGTCCCCTACGGAGAGTCTGGCTTCGGTGCATTCCACACAAGTAAGTCACCAGTGAGAGGTTCGGGGCTCTTCACAAATTCATGCTTATAGCTCTGATACCAACCTGTGACAACCCCAAATCCGGGTTACCTGACCCCCGAGTTTGGTGTTCACGATCCACAATATAAATAACATTTAACTACCCATAATATATATATAGATAGTATCTTACATAAGTTTTTATCAGAGTATCATAATACATCACCCAGGTTTTCTAACCTTAACTTTACAAACATACCCTTTAGATATTTAAAAAGGGTTTACAATACAACAATATAAATAACACTATTTAATATAACTAATTTATAACTACGCCTTTGCCTTTGTCCTTTGGAGCACCTCCTGCAACTTCGCCCCTAGCTGAAAAATTTTATTTATAGCAAGGGTGAGCAACAAATTTGCCCCACAAGTTAAGATTATACAATAAATGTATATGAATCAACAATAATATCCTATCTATTTTGATAGAATGAAACCAAAGTTCGGGGAACTTTGAATTAGCTGAACAATTTGTTATTCAATAACAAGGCTTCTCCTTTTCTATGCAACACCATAATTTGATAATGAAAGAGTACAACGCTTTCAAAATTCTACAAGAATCAATTCTACACAATAACAAAGTGGAATAATTTCCAGATTTATTCTGAGTGATCACACAAGATCTTTGAACTTATTTTCTCGAGCATCTATCAAAGATTTACTTTGATATATACCAGGAGTATCAGATAACCATAAAGATTAAATCATACCCCTCTGCAAGTACTTAGAGCCGACCAACTCCTTGTACCCTATATTATGCATAATACTCAAAACGCGCGCAAAGGTCGAATTCACGACCCAAAATGTTCCCTTTATATAAAAGGTTGTTCTTCTCAGTTTTAGAATCAATATTTTGATTTTACAACGAAATACTGTGAATTCAAATTCTACTTACTTATCGATCTTGCCGAAATAATTGGCATCGATTCTCCAATAACAATTGAATTATTTTCTTGAATTTATCAAGTTCTAACCAATGTTTGTCTAGCCAGAATAATTAGCTAAGACATTTCTCAACACAATTTTGACAATAAACAGGAATTATCTGTACTGTCAATTCTAACTTCTACAGATTTGAATATTCAACAACAGTAATTCTACGAATATATATTTCTGAATCAGTAATTCAATTTGAATTATTAAGCATGCACTAACTGCGAATAATCAACAATAACTTCCCTGGATGTGGTGTAATTAGCAATAATTAACCACTATAATAATTGAAGAAAATATAACTCAAGGTTGAGTTAGGAAACTTGCCTTCCACGTTGATTACAGCTACACAATATAATGAACTGCGTTCGTAAGACCTATATTCAACAATGTCGGTCTAAAAATTAGTACAAACATTTATAACACATTACACTGTATTTTGCAGTAAAACTTCTCCTAGGCACATTACCACATAGCCACATTAGTGTTTATAACCTATATAAACACTTATCACGTCTAACTATTTCGGTCTGGTTGGATTTCGGTCCATTCTCGGTGTTCTGGTCACCCTATCCGATAATTAACACATTGATTGTCAATTAAACTTGGTCTCTAAGCTTCAATATTATTTTAGATAAGTCAAATATCGTTTATAATATTTTCCGGAAGCTTTTAATAATTTATAAACACTTATTATAAATTATAATAATTTTTCAAACACTTAAATCATTTTTAAATGATTTAATTATCAAATAATCACATCATTATTAATAAAAATATTAATAACATACATTCCAAAATATTAAAGTTATTATTAATAACTTAAAATATTTTTAAATCATCAATATTCTACTTAAATGATTTTTAAAATAATTAAAATCATTCTTAAATCATCACCATTAATATATAAATATTAATGAAATTATTATCTAAATATTAAAAGTCATAATTTATAACTTAAAAAAAATTTAAACTATTTTTCTCATTTTTAAATGATTTTTAAATCAATAAAATCATTTTTAATTCCTTTATTTAATATAATAATTAAATAAATCAAATATCATTAATATTACTTTATTAATGAAAATTCTCCAAAAATATTGAAAATTATATTTTATAATTTAATATATTTTTTAACACTTTATTCTAAATTAAAATGATTTTTAAATCATTTAAATCATTTTTATCTTATTTATTTAATTTAATAATCAAATAAATCTAATATCATTAATATTAAATTATTAATAAAAATTCTCCAAAAATATTAAAAGTTACATTTTATAACTCAAAATATTTTTAAATACATTTTCCTTATTTAAAATGATATTTCATAATATTAAATCATTTTTCTCTAATTTATTTAATAAACTAATTAAATAAATTAAATATCTTTAATATTATAAATAATTATAAATATTAAAGAAAAATATCCCAATTGGTCAAAAATTATTTTTTATAATTTAAAATAATTTTTAAAACTATTTTTGGTAATTTTTAGAATTTATTTCTATTTTTTAATTAATTTCCGAAATTTTCAGAAAATAAATAAATAAAACCGTCGCTAAAGCCCTTTAGTGACACAAAGCGTCGTTGTTGGTGTTCTTGAGCTCAAGAACACTGACAGCCGGCAGATTAAGGGTCCACGTTTGACCGCTTGTAACTTTCTATACATTCATGTTCTTAGTTAACTTAGACACTGATCATGTAGACAAACTGTAATACTACAATAATCAGTCATAACATCACATAATATGAAGATCTGAGCGGATAAACCTACTGTCAGACATCATCTGGGATTTTTAAGAAACCCAGGCAGTTTGAGTGACCTCCTTGCAGTCCAAATTTTTACACGTTCTAATCTTGTTTCATGAGGTTTGGTGGTTCATACTTGTAGTCCTTCTGTCAAGGAACAACACCACACCAACAAATCGGTTCAAAAACAAACAGATCCACAATGTAACACTTGGTCAAAGTCGGTCAGAAAACATGTTCATACCGATTCTGGGTTTTCCAGAAAAGTAAAGAACAGATCGGGTGGTCTACTTTGACCACCTTCCACGATCGATCAGCTGAGGTTATAAGGGATATAAAGACTTTAATTTATAGTACACATAACCAGCTACAAGACTTACCAATTAACAACATCAAACAATAAACATACTGACAGATCCGATCATTAGAACTCACTGTCAGACTCGATTTTTCTATTTCTGGGTTACCCAGAATTCGACCCGGTCATGGCCGGTCAACGGTCTTTGACCGTTTATATCTCCCGATCTGGACATCATTTACCAGTACTACCACTTGCAGAATAAAGACAACATACCAGGCTACCATTACAAAACATAAAACAAGAAAACGAAAACACAGGCACCGATCTATGGCACCTGACATTAGCTTGTCAGACCACAGATCGTGTTCTTGACATTTTTGAAAAACTTCGAGTTTTATCAACTTTAATGTTATGGATCTATGATAGATCATCATAGATCAACTAAAAACATATCCTAGCATGAATCTAAACACATAAACACAATTATTTCCCATGCATCAAAGATCAAAAATAAAAATAGGGTTATACCTTTCTAGCTTTTAATTCTTGATCTATGCTCTCTGAATCTGATCTGTGTGTTTAAGAGCGTAATTTGTGACTGATTTACAATGGATTTTCGAAGGTTGAGAGAGAATGAGAGTTTGTGAGACCTTGTGTACAAAATGGCTAATTTTTGTGATTTTCTCTCTCTTAAATCTTTATATATAGCTTGTAAAGTTGTTGGATCAGATCAAATTTCGGCTGGGAGCTGATTTGCTGAGATTTTGAGAGCCACAAAGTCAAGAGAGTTGGTGACCAACTCTTGATTTGGCAAGATTTTCAAGTTATTACATAAAATATCCATAAAGGGCATTATGGTCATTTCCAATTTTTTTCTAGAACTTGGATTTGATGAAACCCTTAGGGTTTAGGGTTTGGACAATAAGGTTTAGGGCTTGAACCCTTTTAGGTTTTAAAAATTTCTAGTTCCCACAATTTTCAAATTTAGGTTTTAATTAGAAAAATAAATTTTCAAAAATATAATTAGGGTTTCAAAAATAAAAATTTAACATACAAGAATATAATTAGAGTTTCCTAATCGTATTTAAGTTTAATGAACCCATAGGCTCGTCAATTAGGATTAGGATTTCCTAATTTAGGGTTTAAAATTCCTGATTTTGAAATTAGGGTTTTTCGGCGTACAATTAGGGTTTCTAACAGTACGTTAGGGTTTTTAATCCTGAGATTAGGTTTTCTAATCTCTTATTAGGGTTTTATTGATATTAAACTTTATCCGATCAATCATTGATCAAAAATTCTATACCGTTCAAACACATACATATTAATATAATTATTTTAATTATATTTTCTATCGAATCCCATTCCAAAAATTAGGGTTAGGGTTTCTATTCTCCATTAAGCACAACTCTATTCTAATATTATTAGTCAATACATAAATTGACCTTCTCGATACACGTATCACAGAAACTTGTCACAAAATTGATAATTAATATTAATGTTAATTAAAGAAAAATTATTCGCAAATTTTGGATTATTCGAAATCCTAGGTTATCACAGAATCAGTCCCAAATACAACCCTTTGATCACCTAATATTATATTGGAGATCAAAGATCAAGATTTAGAACAAAAAGGTATAAAAACCCTAACCCTATTTGATCTTATATAGCAAGAAATTTTTTATGTTTAAGTGATTAATCAAGTGTTATATGATGTCTTTAGATGATCTATGTTGATCCATCATGGATCCATAGCATCAAAGTGCTTTAAAAATGAAGTTGTCAAAAACTGTTCTTAAATTCAAAATGTAGTCTGACAAACGAATGTCAATGGCTGTAGATCTTTGTATATTTATGATTTTTATTGTTTGATGTGTTGGATCTATAGCCTGGTATGAGGTCTTTCATCTGCAAGTGGTGTTATAGCCATCAGATGTCTAGATTTGTTGTTATTCATGGTCAAAGAGGGTTAACCGAGCATGACCAGTCACTTTCTGGGTAACCCAGAAAGTGTAAAACTGGGTCTGACAAGGTTTTGTAATGCATAGATCTGTCAAGTTATAAGTGTTATGATGATGTTTTTGTATACAACTTGTAGTATGTTGTATGAACTTTAGATTCATGTCTTTAGATCCTTTAAACAAGCAATAGATCGAATGGGGTGAGCAGTCAAAGTTGCCATCCGAAACTGATTTAGCATTTCTGGAAATTTCCAGAAACTCGATGAACACCCGTTCTGTCAGAGTTTGATTGAGTTGTAACTTGTGATTTAGTTGTTGTTTAATTTATCTATTGTTTTAGTGTGGTTCCTTGTCATGTATACTACAAGTATAAACCAAGATATCACATGAAGCATGACCTGAACCCCTTAATAATCGAACTTGAAACTGCTCCCTCGGACTGCTTGGGTTTCTGAAAAACCCAGGAGCTGTCTGACAATGATTTTGGTTGTCTAGAGCTTCATGTTGTGTTGTTGTATGAACAAATTGATGATTTATTCATGTAATGTTACATAAACACTACATAATCAACGTTTATGCAAGCCCAGAAACATTTTGGATTGGAAATTATAAGTGGTCAAACTAAGCCCCTCGAAGTCAGACATTGATTTTCTGGGTTTGAGCAAGAACACCTATAGAGACGGTTCTGTCGCTATAGGGCCCTTTAACGATAGATAAATTAGAAAATTAATTATTTTAATTAATAAATTGAAATAAATAGTTTTTAATCATTAAAAATACATAATAAATTATGAAAAATTATTTTAAAGTCTGAAAAATAGTTTTTAATTATTGTGAGTATATTTAAAAAATATTTAATATTTTTGTAATATAAAAGGTATTTATTTATTTAATTATAATATTAAATAAATTATTAAAAATAGTTTTAATTCATGAAAAATTATATTATGATATTAGAAAATATTTTAAGTTATTTTTGATGACTTTTAATATTTTGTGATGAATTTCATTAAAAATTTATTATTAATGGTAATTAATTAATTTAATAAATATATTAAATAAATTATGAATAAATAGAATTACTGTTTTAAAAATCATATAAAAATTATTTAAGTGTTATAAAAATATTTTAAGTTATAAAATATAACTTATGATATTTTTACATGAAAATATTAATAATTTAATATTAAAAGCAATTATAGGATAATGGATTTAAGTGTTTAAAAATCATATAAATATAATTTAAAGTATTAAAATACTTTGTGACATTATAAATATATTATAATATTATGTTATGATTTTCATTAATATTCAATATTAAATAAATATTAATGATTAAGAAATTATGTGGTATTTATATTATATAAATACGATATAAATGATTAAAAATCATGATAAATGGTAATAATTATCTGAAAATTATTACCAGCCTATTAAAATTATTTTGACTGATAATAAATTATCTAAGATATTGTTAAGTGCTTAAGCAGAGTTTAATTGAACTTAAACTCAATATTTGTCCGACTAGACCGTCGGGATGTTAGAATTGTGTCAGATTTAAGTCAGACTAAAATAGTTTGACCTGATACTAAGTCATATGTGTACTGTAGACTGATAGGGTTATGTGCTATGTGTTTAGGTTATTCTATATATATATATATATATATATATATATATATATATATATATATATATATATATATATATATATATACATATAATAATATAATATTGTGATAATATTATTCTAATATTGGAGATTTATATTACTAAAATTAGGTCTTCGGATAAAGCAATATAGAATGCGTAACGGTAATCAATGGTTCAGGCAAGTTTTTCTTAACTCTACTAAGAGTTGCTTCATTCGGATATGCTTATGGTTAATCATTGCTGATTGCCATGAAGAATTTTACTCTGTACATATTGCATGTATAAGTCAGGTATGAAAGGCTGATCATCTTCATTACCGGTTGGTCCAGATATATTTGTTCATGTTTAACACTTGTTCAGTCAAAAGTTTGTTCGTGCTAGTTCTCAATTATATTAATGAATTATAGCCAGCTTATTATTCAGACTCTTTCAATCATGATATATCCTTAAATAAATTTAAACTTGTTGGACAACTTTCATGCTCATCCTTGCTATATCATGATAAACATTCACTACAAAAAATAGGCCTTTAGCAACGATTTTTTGGGCAACAACTTTATAAGTTGTTACTAAAAGTATATGTTTAGAAACGAAAGTTATCCTTCATTGCAGATTGTGTCAGGCTTTCACTTTTTGCAACGAAATTCATAAGTCGTTGCAAAATTAATTTCGTTGCTAATTCATTGGCGGGAAAAAAGTTCTTTAGAAATTCGTTGCAAAATTTTTGGCCAATTGATTTCCCGTCAACGTGGGCAATAAAAGTTTTTTTGTTGCTAAAAACGGGGCTTTAGCAACGATTTTTCAGGCAACAACTTTATAAGTCGTTGCTAAAAGTGTATGTTTAGCAACTAAACTTGTCCTTCGTTGCAGATTGTGTCAGAATTTCACTTTTTGCAACAAAATTCATTAGTCGTTGCAAAATTTAGAAACAAAATTCGTTAGAAATTCTTTGCAAAATTTCTAACCACTTGATTTCTCCTCATCGTAGGCAACGAAAGTTTTTTTGTTGCTATATTTCATTGACTAATATGGATCATATTCATTGGCAACAATTTTTATTTTCGTTGCATATTTTATACAACTTTTTGCAACGACTATTAAAATGTTGCCTTAAATTAAGATAATCCCAATAAGCATGTTTTTGTAAGATCATATTCGGTATTCAGAGAATTGTCAAAAAATATTCGTATTTAGTATTTAAAAATTATGTCCAAATGCGGAACATATTTAAACAGGTGACCTATCATTTGGAATTTTGGTCATTTGACCGCTAGAGAAACACAAGTTATTTGTTAATGTCTTGCAAGGATTAATATTTATATCAAAATATGGGATTTCCCCCATATATTCTTTTCTTCTCCTTCACTACATAACATTAATATAATCTCAGGAAGTTATATACTACAATAATAATAATAATAATAATAACAATAATAATAATAATAATAATAATACTAAAAACAATAAGAATAACAATAATAATAATAATAATAATAATAATAACAATAATAATAATAATAATAATACATAAAAAATAATAACACTATAATTTCTGCTTATATATGTTAAATACTTATAAAATTATGATATTTATCTTACATGTTCTTTAATTTATTTATTTATCATACATGATCAATATATAAAAGATTATAACGTAAATTAATAGTCAAGTTAATTAATTAGTTTTTTAATATTGGACATTTTAAAATAAGAAATAATTAATGTTATTGTTTTCCGAAAATCTACTCCTTTTTTATTTTGTAAAAAAAAAGAATTGATATAATAATTTGTGCTTGTGGAAAAAAGGGAAAAAAGAGAGGTCAAACAGGTCTTTCCATACTAACGATCTTATATATCACAGAATAAAACGACAAATTATTATGTTATTATTATAAGATAATATATTTGTATTTCATGCATAAATATTTATATGAATATTTTTTTATAAATATTTATATGAATATTTAGAGATAAATTTATAAATATCTATATATATATATATATATATATATATATATATATGATAATATAATTTATCTAATACACAAAAAATATAACATAAGAAGAAAAAATATCACAGCTAGGTTTTGAACCTAAGACCTATGGGTTATTGGGCCATTATTCTATCATTGAGCCATTTTAATTTATTAGTTAACTAAACTAACGTCGTAACTTGTAGTCTCCAATATTTTTAAATTTATTCTACTGATATGTATGTATATATATATATATATATATATATATATATATATATATATGTAAACAAATATTCATATAAATATTTATTAATTTATCTCTAAATATTTATAAAAAATATTCATATCTAAAGTTTAGATGAAATATTTATAAATTTATAAATAAATATTTGTTTATAAATTTTAAAGATAAATTTATATGAATATTTGTTTATAAATATTTATATGAATATTTAGAGATAAATTTATAAATATATATATATATATATATATATATATATATATATTAAAATATTCATAGTTACGTTATATAAATATTCATAGTTACTTTATATATATTTAGTTTAATGTGGAGATTTAAGATGAGTATCTATATATATATATATATATATATATATATATATATATATATGGTAATAGAATTTATCAAATACATAAAAAATATAACATAAGAAACAAAAATATCACAACTAGGTTTTAAACCTAAGACCTATGGGTTATTGGGTCATTAAGCTACCACTAAGCTATTCTAATTTATTAGTAACTAAACTAACGCCAAAACTTGTAGTCTCCAATATTTTTAAATTTATTCTACTGATATATATATATATATATATATATATATATATATATATATATATACACACACACACACACGCCAGATTAGGTCCGGGTCCGGACCTGTCCAAAATCCGAACCTTTTTTTTTAAAACAACTAAAAAAAATTATGGAACTTGAATTTTTACATAATACAGTATTTTTGGTGTGTTTTGAATACATATAACAAAATATATATTCAAAACACACCCAAAACAGTGTATTATGTAAAAATTCAAGTTCCATAATTTTTTTTAGTTATTTTAAAAAAAATAATAAATAAATTTTTGGTCCGTATTTTAAGCCTGTCCGGGAAACCAGACAAGATCAATTTTCTATATATATATATATATATATATATATATATATATATATATATATATATATATATATATATATATGTGTGTGTGTGTGTGTGTGTGTGTGTGTGTGTGTGTGTGTGTGTGTGCGCGCGCGTGTGTGTGTGTAAATAAATATTTATAAATTTATCTCTAAATTTTTATATAAATATTTATAAAAAATATTCATATCTAAATATTAGATGAAATCCAATGACAACCGATGTACCTGTGCTATCCAATGTTGCGATCAACGGTATAGATTATGGCTGTTGAAATAGTACCCGTGACAACCGATTGCCAAGCATGTTAGTTCCGGGCCTCCGACCCAAATAAACCCAACCTCATCAAACCTGGTTATTATATATATGCTTCCAATACTTCCTATTTCTAGATAGAAGTAGGATATACTTACAAGTACCCCCTCACTCCAAAAATGAAATGAAAATGAAAATGATTGATTTTATGCGAATTTTAAAAAAAATGTCAAATGATAAAATTATTCATATTTAAATTCTCATCTAATTGCATATTTTTCTATACATGACTAGTGATATTATATAAATATTTATAAATAATAAAAATATGACATTTAAAACTAAGGATATTACCCAAAAATTATTGTAAAAAAATTAAATTATTTAATATAAGTAAATATTTAACTTGAGATTACATAAAATAATAAGAACTTTTATTCTTAGACGGAAGGAGTAACTTAAATCATGAACATATTTTTAAGTCCAAAAATAAAACATAAAAAAAAGAATATTAATGGTATACCCCTAGCTATTCCTAGTTCTCCTTTTATATTTTCCCCAAATATATTATAAAATTAAATTATAATACTATTAGTTATAAGAGAAAACATAAAATATGAAAAAAAAAATTATTGATCAGAAAAGTCGCCTACTTGAACATAGTTTCCCGAAATTGTACCAAAAATTGACCAAACTGCACCGATTAAGTCGCACCAATGGTTCCGGCATAGACCATTTAAGTTGCACCAGTGACGTGTAAGTTCTTTTTTAACTCCCCCTTTTTAAATTCTCCTTTTTCTTGACTTGTAAATTTTTTATAATCAAATATTAATTTCTCTTTATATCTTGAATTAGAGGGTGTTTGGCAATGACTTATAAGTTGATCAAATTAAGTTATAAGTCATTTGTCATTATTTAGTGTTTGACAATAACTTAAATTTTAACCTTTTTTGACTTATAAGTCATTATTAAATTTTTTCATGCTTCATGTGCTATATTTTTTATGTATTAGATAAATTTTACTACCATATATATATATATATATATATATATATATATATATATATATATATATAAATGTTTCTCTTTACAAAAAAAGTATTTTTATAGTCTAATATTTTTAAATTTACTGGGCTGTCGAGCTCAACCTTGCAAATAATCATTTTTGCAGGTTAAGGATTGAAGGTAACACTAATTGCTACTTGAATGACGTGTATCAGAAATAATACACGAAGATTAATATTTTAGTTAAAGTTGTTATTTCTTTAAACCATGATTAAGATTCATGAGATGTAATAAATATTTTATGATGTATAGTTTTATATTGAGTTGTAAAGTTAAAGTTTGAGTTATCTGATATGCAAAGGTTATCAGATTGAAATGTAAAATTTTATATAATAACTGTGATGAAGCGAATTATAAAATAAAATTGATTCAAAGACATGTAGATGATAAAGGCTTTGATTCAGAGAATTAAAGTAAGAAGAAAGAAAAGTTTAAATTATTCCGCATATTATTAAGTTTAATATCGAATAATGATGTAAAATCAGAAGTTAGTCGTATTATTAACGACCGAAGTCCATAATTGAAATGTATAAAATTTGGGGTCGTTACAGGAACATAAATTAATAAATCTAATAATTTTTTGGCCAAATTAAAAAAAATCTCAATAATTTTTTAAAATATTATCAAAGCGACAAGAACGAAAATAAGAAAAGGACATTATGTTATAGTAAAATAGTTCAAAAAGTTGAAAGTGATATAATATAAAAAATGAAAAATCTCTGAAAAATCAAAAGAAATGGAGGGAATAATTGGTAAAAAAAGAATTTTTTTTATTACTTTTACAAATAAAAATTAAGATTTTTACAAAATCTTTCATATAAATTGAGACTTATTTAATAAGAATATTGTCAAATTATTAATTTTACTCGTCAAAATATGAATTCCAAAAAAATTCATCATAAAACCCTCCCCATTCTTTTCTTCCCAAAAACCCGCCTTCCCAAATCCGGCCAAAGATGACGTCCCTTTCTCTCCTCCGTTTCTCTCTCCCACCACCAAAAACCCTAACCAGAAAACCCTTCTTACCTCACCCTCTCAAATCAACGCTCCACATCCCCTCCCTTCCCCGCTCCCGCTCCATTTTCGGCTTCTGCTCAGACCCAAATTCCCGCTCCCGCTCCTGCTCGCAGCAATCCCATCTCACTGCCATATCCGCATCCTACAATCCGACCCCAGTCACCGACCGCCTACTCTCTGCTGTGGCTTAATCTTCCCTTTCTTCAACGGCCTCCAATACGGCCGCTTCCTCTTCGCCCAGTACCCTTGGATCCTGGGTCCGGCCCTAGAACCCTTTCTGGCCTTCCTCGGCCTCTACCGCTCTATCCCTTACGCCAACTACGTTGCCTTCTTGGCTCTGTACATAGGTGTGGGCCGAAACCCGAATCTGAGCCGGTACGCGAGGTTCAATGCGATCCAGGCGTGGTTCTTGATGTTCTGTTGGTGTTGTCGATGCTGATATAGCAGATTCTCAATCCGGGACGGGCTGGATTGGGGTATAAACTGATGGTGTTGGGTCATAATGTGTTGTTTGTGTGTGTTGTGTTGTGTTTTGTTTATAGTTTGGTGTATATTATTTTGGGTCGGACACAATTTTCAGATATTGGTCTTTCAGTATTGAAAAGGTTCCTGAATCCCAACTCTATCAGGACAAAGGTATTGCTGAACCTGTGAATTATTGTCCTTCGTCTCTTTTTTCCACCTAAAGCCATATACTAATAATATTCAAACTTATCTGAAGACAGAAGCCAGCTGAAGGGAAGGCTTCAAAACTTGCAAATAGGGTATGTTGTTATTTTTTTATATATTATTCAATAGTGATGAATTTTATTTTAATGGATGAGAACAGAATATAGATGATTAGCAGAGGGGCTGTATTAAATAATCTTGGGTAAAATTCAGATAACCACCTATAGTATCTGACATTTCCCACATAACCACCTGTATTACGTAAACCTACATTTAAACACTCGTGGTTTTGAGTTGCCGTGAAAAACAGACAGTTTCCATCTAATCTAACTGTGCGTGAAGTGTACTCGCTAAAAGAGCGTGAGGTATGAGTGTAACAGTCAAATGAGCTAGGAAAAAGTCGATAATGCCCTCATCTTCAACCATGGTTATTAAAGACCCATTTTGTTGGCTATTTATGCCCTAACTCGTCCCTTAGCAGCTCTGCCTCAGTCCCAGGGATTATCAGTGTCTTCATCAAGGTTATTAATTGTCTTACTCAAAACTCAGGTATGTATATTTAGCTTCTTTGAAATCTAATGAGTATATTGAAGAACGAATTTACCCAAATCGACTTTCTTAGATTTCTTAGTTGTGTAATTTGTTAGCAAGATGAGTATGACTCGTTATACAGTGTTCATTAGATTTCTTAGTTGTGTAATTTGTTAGCAAGTTTTGGGCTGAAGTTACTACAAATTTGGCCGCCCAGAAGATGTTTGTGAAAATGTTGAAGTAACATCTTGTATACATTTGCTTTATGTGCATGTTAGTTGTTGGGTTTCCCTCCTTTGTGGGAACTATCTATCTCTTAATTACAGTCTTAGGCATGCACCTTGGTAAAATGCATGACTTTTATTTTTGGTGAGTTTTCCATGCATGTAAATATTATGCTTTAAATTGCTGATTAAAGATTTTACTGATGTTTATGTGAAGTAGGAGGCATATCTTCGTCAAGCAATCATGTAGGATGGAATAATGGTGACCTTCGATACATACCTAGGAAATGTAAATGTGGAAAGAAGGCTTCTGTAAGAATTGTCGACTCGAACAAACCATCGAAGGGAAAATTATATTTTGTATGTGATGAATGTAAATTTTGGGCATGGTGCTTGCCTTCTACAACAAACTCAAGTGGTACACTTACTGATACTAATGAACACAATGAAGGAATGGGGACAACAGTGGTGAGGGGAACAACATGCAAGTGTTTGTGTGAGAAGAATAATCTACATATGAGGATGATGCTTGTTGAAAGCCATGTACAGATAATAATGATAATTGGAGTTGTTTTTCTTCTCCTGTCATTCATGCTGATGTTCTTTAGTAGTATGAAGTGAAAGTTTGTAATGTGAGGGTTTTAATGTGTAATGAAATATGTAATGAAAGTTTTTAATATTTTTTAGTAGTATGAAATGAAATATGTTAGTGTAATGGAATATTTAATGTTCTAAATTTAATGAAATGTAAGTTTTTATTCTTGGAGTTGTGTTGAATTTTTTTTCAAAATTGAATTGTTGAAATATGTTATGTTGGAATATGTTATGTTGAAATATGTTATGTTGGAATATTATTGTTGTTCATGTTATGTCAAAATTGAATTGTTGTTCATGTTATATTGGAGTTATGTTGCACAAAAAAAGATGAGCAATCTAACGAGAACAAGCAGTTGTGTAGAAGGAAATCACAATAAATATCAATTCACTTGTCATCACTGCCAAAACCTTAGTAGGCCACAAATCTGTTCCTATCTCAAAAATACACAAATATGTTCCTTGTCAGCAGCTAACTCTAGTGGTGCCAAAGCAGATAACCAAAGTAGATGACCACTGGTGCCAAAAATATACACTGCCCATTCAAGTTTACGAAAAACTACCAACAAGGCAACTAAAACTAACATCCATGTAAATGTGCCAAAATATAATTACATATTAGTCTAGACTAAGTCCAAGGCAAAATCAGAGCCTTAATCCCCCCCTTCCTACCCAATTGACCCTCCATACTTGTCCATGCCCTCCTTTTTAATCTGAAACCTAACCATTAATTTCTTCCTAATCCACTCTAGCATGTTAATAATCCCTTTATCCCTTGCCTCAATGATATAATTATTCCATGACTCATTCAAGTTGTTTACAACCACATCAGACCTACAATGGGGTGAAAAATGAGATCTGGCCCAATATTTGGGCCCAACAGCCATCAACCACTTCACTGCCTCAGGATCAACTTTGTGCATTTCCTTCATAGCTGCTTCAAATGTATACATATCACCACAACTAGCTGCATTCCAGAAAATATCCCTCAACAGCTTCCCCCTAAATTTGATTTTGAAATTGTTGTACAAATGCTTCAAACAAAATCTATGTTCATTATTGTGTAACATTGAGTTAAAAACCTCTACAAGCCCCTTCTGTCTATCAGAAATAAACACACATCTTCTTGTTTCATTTTCACCAATGTCATCTAACAGTTCTGTGAGAAACCACTGCCAACTGTCCCTACATTCTATTTCAACTATAGCAATGGCAATGGGAAAAATATTATCATTTGCATCTCTTCCTATAGCACTTAACATCTGCCCTCCATATATCCCCTTTAGGAAACATCCATCCAAACCTATTATTGGTCTACACCCAACAAGGAAAGCATGTTTACATGCTGACAGCCTCATATACAGTCTCCTAAATACTGGAAGAGAACCAGGCCCCTCAACACACTAACTGCAGAATTTGAAAACTGTCCCAGGATTTAGTTTTTTAACTGTCTCAATATAATCCATAAGTTTGTTGTACTGTTCTCCTACATCACCAGATATATAATGTAAAGCTTTTCTTTTAGCCCTATATAGGGATGATTTACTAAGACTGGAATGACATTCCTTTTGTGCCTTCTTCTGCCATGCTTTCAAATCCCACTTAGGATTATCTCTCAAGTCATTCAAGTATTTTTTGGCCAAATACCTACTGTCAACAAGATGGTTTTTCTCTTGTCCAACACATGTGTGATCCCCCCCATTGATTTGATTTTGAAAGTTACTTCACCTTGTTTAATTGATGCATGAATCCTCCAAGAATAATTTTCTGATTTACATTTGACAGTTATTCTTTTCTTATCATTTTGAATGTATTTAATGTCAAACCCCCCTTTTACAGAAAACTCAACCAAAGCATTCCTAAAAATTTCATGATTTGTAAACTCCATTCCAACCTCAAATTCTATGTTACCTATATCAGTGTCCTCATTAAATTCCATAGACCCATCCCCTTCTAAGTTGTCTTCATCATCAGATAAAACAAACTTCTTTCTTAATGCCTCTTTCCCTTCTCCCTCATCATCACTCCACCAATCTTCTACAAAGACATCTTTGGAGTTATCAAAATCTGTTTTTTTTTTCTTCTTTAAATATGTCATCATCCCCAGGCCCCTCTAGATCTTTATCCATCCAAGAGGGATGGTCTGCCTCTTCACCCCTATTTTCATTTCTTTCATAGGTTGTTCTCTATGTTTATTTACCTTTTCAGATTCTTTCCCTTTACCCTTTTCAGATTCCTTCCCTTTACCCTTTTCAGATTCCTTCCCTTTACCCTTTTCAGATTCATTCCTTTTACCTACAACTTGTATTGGACCCTCCATTTGTTCTGCATATAAAACTACCTCTTCACTCTCATTATTAACTAGTACGTCTACCATATCACATACATCTGTGTCATCACTTAGAATTAAAGTCCCACCCTCCCATAACTCATAACCAGGTACAAGATAATAAATGTTCACATGTGGGATTGGATTTAACTGAAAGTGGAACTCATGTATCCCCATCAAAAATATCTTATCCAACTCTACATTCTCTATAATCTCAACACTATCCCCAACATAATCAATAATTGGTTCTTTAACAAAAGTCCCACCATAATGGAACACAACTCTCACAGACATTCTGCATTAAACATATGAGGGAGAAAATTTTGGATAAGAAACAAAACATGTTTGGGAGACAAGGGGGACCACCAATACTAAAAAAAAAAATCAAAGTCTAGCATGCATGCCACTAAAGCATAAAATATTCCATCAAACACCACCAAATCCATATACACAGAGGGGACCAAACAAGTGAGGGCATATTATTGTACAAAATAAATCTATCAGAAAACATCACAAATCAGAGGGACCCCAACACAACAATATTTATTCTTGAAAAGCCATCCCAAATCAGACCAAAAATAAGATAAACTCACACAACATAGTACATAACACTTACATAGCAGTAAACATCAAATCGAATCGAATAGTTAATACTTACCTGGATCTACAGTAAAATATTAGCTTCCAGATACAATTTCTTCCACAAACACCATAAAAGGCTTTGGTTTCCACTTAGATTTGAAGCATTCGTGAAGAAATCGCCAGAAAATCGCCTCAATTGCAAGCCCTAGACCCGTCTACACAATTGACCATATTTTAGGTCATTTTCAATATATATATCAAGGGGCAAAACAGTCATTATCCATTCCCATTAAGGACGTTTAGACGGAAAGCTGTTTTTCACTTCAACTCAAAACCACGAGTGTTTAAATGTAGGTTTACGTAATACAGGTGGTTATGTGGGAAATGTCAGATACTATAGGTGGTCATCTGAATTTTACCCAATAATCTTACTACTTTGTCAGGTAATTGCTTGTCTTGATGTGAGGACAAATAATAAAGGTGATCTTGTTGTAACCAAAGGAGATCAATTTGATGTAAGAGAGAACACAAAGGAGAATGAGGTATAAAAAAAAGTTTTATATCATTACAATATCTCTTTGTCGTTGTATGACTTATTACTAGTTAAGATGATATTCGTTGGACCTTGTAATAAACAGAGAAACTTGTAAAAATTTCAACAGTAAAGAGTTTAGTTAACCATATCTTAAGTCCAGTTTTTCAGTCCAAATAAACAT
This sequence comes from Panax japonicus, assembly GCA_020205505.1. NCBI lineage: Eukaryota > Viridiplantae > Streptophyta > Magnoliopsida > Apiales > Araliaceae > Panax > Panax japonicus. Next base: position 31,341,447 of record CM035099.1, read on the forward strand.
GTCCAGATTGACCTTCGACAATCTTGTTGTTGTTTTAATATATAAGGCTGACACGGGCATGTATTTGGCTAGCATTGCCAACTAATAATCCTATTACTTTAAGTATTATGTGTCTAAAATTATTACATCTCTTCCCCATAACTTTTGATGGTGGTTACACCTTACTGGGATTCTAGATGCATTTGTTGTCATTCTACCTTTAGTTGGCTGATGAAGTGTGTGTGGAATATGTGAACAACATGCATGGAAGGGATGATACCCTTGACACCGAATGAAACATCCATACGAGTGATCTATTATTTTGCAGTTTCGAATACTTCATGGTATGGTTTCCTTGAAAGATTTTCTAATGAAATGTTAGCCTTATACCAGTAAGGTAACACATTCGACATTTAAAAATTTAAATGAAGAAAACATGCTTTGAAAGAATGATATATTTCCTAAATCCATAAGGACCATAACACCATCTGTGAATAGAATCAATGCTTTTAGATGTTTTGGTGAATTTTTTTTGTTAAATCTGGAACTAAATTGGAAAGAATTAAAGCTCAACTGCTTTAAACAAGGATTAACGTCTGTATGCATCTCCTTGAACTTGCTAGATTCTTTATTCTTCCTGATTTTATGTTGTCATGGCGTGTGTGCGTGTTTATATATATTTATATTTCTTCTTCCTCTTGTCCTCTCAGCCCATTAATGTTACTTAGATTTTGGAGTCTTTCATTTTGACATACAAGAAGCATTCTTTTTGTCTATGGAAAAGAGACTTCATTAATTTATTTTCATAAGCATGTGTGATCGTGTATTTTACTTCCTTATGGTAGTTGTTAGGTTGTTGTAATATTTTCTGCAAGTGTTACTTCTATCTATAAATATTTTACCTTTTACCTTTTAAAAGGAAATTACATTATTTTTGTCCCTTTGTCCTTTATCTCTATCGGGATGCTTAACTCATAAGTATTTAGTAATTGCATTCTTTATTGATACCATTTTTATAATATTTCTGTTTTGGATTTGTGTATACAGGATACTTGAGGATGATATTGTTGCTCAAGTTCTAAATATTTGAAAGTATTATATCAGCATTTTCCCTACCAAAGGGTTAGGTAGTATATTGGTTTTCTTTTAATACAATTAGAGTACATGGAAGTATTTAGGAACAGATTTATGTTACTGGATTGATTGCAAATACTTGAGACTATTAACATTTGATGAAGATACATAAGAATGTACCATTTGTTTTCATGGACGGATAAACAAATTTGCATGGACTACAAGCAGAATGGTCATATCTTTCTATGTCAAGCTGAACTTGGATTTCTGTTATGTTTAAACTGAGCTTATTCAACATTGTAATTAATTAGTAGTAGTTTTCTAGTAAATTTCTCATTATTCCTGTTGCTTATGAAGTGTTGTCGGTTTATTTGATTGCTATGAGTGGCAGAAACATCATATGCTACACTCATTGCACTTGCTCAAATTACTGAGGGTTGCTCCAAGGTATCAAGTTTGTGCTTTTGTTGTTGATATTTTGTTCTTAAGTTCACTTGTTCACGCCATTAGACAGAAATTGGAATTAGTTTCTACTTTATGTTGGGTTTGATTATAAGATTATGCGCCTTTACTTGTTGATTATCTAGTTAAGTGTTCTTACTTGTGTGATGTTGACTTTGTATTTGATAGGCTAGATTGAATACAATGTTTCATTATGTTCGGATATTACTGTTTTTTAAAATGTAGTTTTCTCTCTCTTGATCCATACAGGTAATGAGGTAAAATACACATTATGTCGAAAAATGTGTATTCTATATATAAAAAACACATTATGTCGAAAATGTGTATTTTATATATAAATGATTTTTATAGGAATGAACTGTTACTGGCCAACCAATATTGATTACGAAACTGCTGCTTTTATACTGTGGTGCAGTGTGTACCAGAAAACTCAGTTTTTGTTATGGGTGATAATCGCAACAATGACTATGATTCGCATGCATGGTATGTAGTCTCAATCTTCAGCTCATAAATGCTTTTTACAAGATATCATGTTTCAAGTATTTTTGCATGCTTTTTGAAGATAACTCATCCCCTTATTAAATGAATGCAATGATGGGAAATATTTTTGGCAATGGAAAGTGGAGTACTTGTTCTAACTTGTGCTATAACAAGGTTGGAGAGTTACTATGCATTGATGTGCCAACCATATTTATTGTTTAGTCACTCAAATTGACAAGAAATTGGTGGTATTCTAAAGTATTATGAAATAGGAGTCAAGCCTTGACATTGTACCACGTAGCAACTCTATTATCTTTGTGTATTGATTTTGGCACTAAGTGCCTCTGGTGACCTATTTGCTTCATTTTTCTGACTTGCTATTGGTTTTTAAATGTGCAGGAAGACTGCTTCTACGACCTGCCTTACAATAATCGGTATCAAATTTTTGTGCTACGTTTACGGAAGACAAGGGACGAAATTATGAAGTGTACTATATATATATATATATATATATATATACTTTGATTGAAGAACTGTGGTAGCTTTAGATGGTTAATTGTAAAGATAATGAACGATTATGTAGTGGATGATTTTATTAAGTTAATAATATTTTAGTTTTTTTGTATTTTTATCATTATTTGCTATGGGGACATTGAGCCACCTAGGTACACAAAAAGAATGTCAAATTTTGATTTGGCAACAATATAATTTGTTACCAAAGAATTGACAAGTTTTAATATAGCAATAATTTTTTGTTGCTAATGACATTAAAAATATAATATTTGGCAATGAAAAATTAACCTAATAACAAATAATACTAAAATAAAAGATAACATTTTTTATCGTTGCAAATTATATCAACTTTCGTTGCACATATTAAGAAACGACAACATATAATGTCATTCCTAATCGACGATTTTCGTTGCTATTGAAAAATAACAGCAACAAACATTTTCGTTGATGATTCAGCATAATGTCGTTGCCAAATAATATAATCAGCAACGAAAATCGTTGCTAAAAAATTTACATTCCGCAACGAACGCAAGCTTAGACAACAATTTTCATAATTTACAACAACGAAAAAAAGTTGTTGCAAAATGGTGTTAATTGCAACGAAAATGCATGGTTGTTGCAAAAAAAAAGGAGTTCATTTCGTTGCCAATTAGCAGGCTTTTGCAACGAAATGGGGTTTTTAGCAACTACATTTTATTTATTCTGCAACAATACATTTTGTTGCTAAAGGATCGATGTCTCTGCACGAAAGCCAAATTTCGTTGCAAAATATATTACTTTTGGCAACGAAAAAAATACATTCGTTGCGGAACAATTAGCAACGCTCATTGTGCAACGAAAGACGCAACGATAGTAAAGTCGTTGCCAAACCCCTTTGGCAATGAAATTTGGCACCTTTAACAACGAAAATCGGTTGTTGCTGAAGCCCCATTTTTGTAGTGATTGCAGATAAGGAGAATGCGTTCGGATACAGGAAAATATTAAAGCCAAGTTCAGCTTGGGATAAAATATGCAGCTAGTTTGTAATAGTATAGTTGGATAATAATGATATATGTTAGATAGTTTATGAATTGTGTATAAGTTAAGGTTACTCAATTTTGGGAAATAGTGTGTAAAGTGTATTGTATAAAAAATTTATGTTTACATCTTCCGTAAATAGTTATAGAATAATTGTACCAGATCCGTGGTGATTTGGGACCCAGATTTGGGGTTGTCATAGTTGGTATCAAAGTTGTTGGTTATGAATCTTAGGTAGAAATACCTGAGACCAATAACCGCAGTGATTAGGATAAGTTTTAACTCACATAGAGTTAGTTGGTTGGTACGATTCAAAGACGAATCTTGGCAAGTTGTAAAGATATAGAGTTTCCTAACTCTGATAATAAAGTTGAACAGTAATGGTGGATAGATAAAGTCTAAAAGACTAAAAGTATAGGGATAGGAGACCGTAAAAAACGATCATAGTATAGAAATGAATTGTAATATAAGATGAGATCACCCCATGATCTGATAATGTGATAGCAGGGATAAGAATTAATCTGATGATTGGAAAGTTTACAGCAAGATCGCTATGTGAATTGGTATAGATTCAGGAAAGGATTATGAATACGAGTTGAATACAATTCGTATTGAGAAGGGGTTAAGATTAGGTGGGGATTTCAATTGAGGACTCATGTCGGTAGCTGAGTTGTATGATTCCTTGTATGGGCGGGAAATTGCACTTGGTGCAAAACCTACTTAGTTTCTGGCATTGATAATCATTGAAATGTTTATGTCACGCCATTTGCTATATGCATGTTAAGAGGGTGATTCCTTTCTCATGTGTATAACAGATAGATAGGTCATAGGTAGAGAATATAGAGTTAAGTACGAGTTCTTAAAACTCATACTTTTGTGACATTATTGACTCATCGTAATATGAAATGTTTATGAACCCCTCAGCGAATGGACGCCAAAGGTTACTAGGGTAAGTTCTTAAGCTCATATGATTGTGGCAAGCTTATGAACTCATAAGTGTGGTTTGACGAACTGGATATACTTGTGTGTGAATGGAGTATTGAGGATTATAGGAATAGATAGATTGTTAAGCAAATGATTATTAGTGGAGACATAAGTTTTCCAAAACTCCTGGCTATGCTAGACTTCAAAATTTTGACATCAAGCTAAATACGCACTATGTGCTTTTAAAAAATATGTAGACTCGTAATCATTTTTGTAACGGTTTAAAGTACAGTCTATGCTACTTATTTTGGCTAGACGCAAATGATTTGAAATATCAAAAATTATTTTATTTATCATTTATGTACAATGTAACCTGGTGCAGAGATGATAAAAAGGTGATGGAGTTGTAAATACAGAAATACTTAGTGTGAATTTGATCTAAAATCGTTATTCCACTATTGTATGATGTGTTATGACAAAGTCATACGATGACGGCATCCTCAAACGGACTGTTAATACATTACGACATCATGACGTCATTCTCGAAAATATTTTCAAAAAATTTAATTTGCCAACGGGGTTTGGCTACACCTAAATAATTTGATTGAATTGAATTATTGATATGAGTCTACGCTATTCGATTCAGCTAGACTAATGTTTATGAAAACTCTAAGTGTTCATTGAAAGAAATTTCCTGAACCAAATTTTTGGTGCGGAATCATATGATAAGATTGAGGTGAACTATGTTGTTTGGATAAATAATCCAATCGGGTAGCGTAAATATTCGCTAGACATGATTAATACGTTATGCATGACGTAATAGTACGATAGGATAATCACCTAAAGTACTAGCAATGGTAGTTTACCTTCTTTGTGATTGTAAACATACCAAGTAATGTATTGTTTTGCGGTAAGAATACCGTTAAAACTATGTGATCATGGTCTATATGACCCCTCGGCACAATTTGAAAACTTTTCTTGTGAGTGGTGTATTGGGTAGCATGTGATGATGTGTGAATGGTAAACAGTATGGTGTAAGGTGTAAGGTGAATTTTGGGGACGAAATTCTTAGAAGAAGGGGTGAATGTGACAAACCGAAAAATTAGACTTTATTAAATCTTAAATGATGAATTTAAGGTCAAATAATAGACCTAAACAGAAAATAAGTGTATGCGTTTGGTAGTTTTGGGAAGGAATTTTGAGGATTTAAAATTTTGTGTAGGATTTTGGAGAATTATTCAGGATTAAGTGTATATGTGTATATATTCTGTGTATATGGTATTATATGTGTACAGTATGTGGTTAAGGGTCAAGGGTTGATCAGATAAATTTTATCAGTGTCAAACCCTAATATTATTGTCGAATTAATGTTCAGTTACACCAGTACAAAGTACCTAATAGACAACACTTAATAGACAACGTTTTTTATAAAAACGTTGTAGTATTTTTTTCTACAACGTTTTTTAAAAAACGTTGTAGATATATATGCAAAAACGTTATCTATTTAAAAGGGCATTTTTTGTTTTAATTTGATAAGTTTTTTAAAAACGTTATTTATGAAGAAAAACACAGAGCTGAAAAAAAAAGACACGGAATTGAAAATTTAAAATTAAAGCAAATCTAGTTTCTTCTATCTCTGTACTTTCTCTCCTACTCTCCTACGATCCAAACTTCAGCTACCACTATGGCCAAGCTAAGGAGGCGCATACAATGTTTCAGTCGGAGTTCAATTCGAGTTAGAGAAGATCAGAAAACGCTTTTGACTACTGGTATGGTCTGGTCGGGTTCGGTCAGACACAAAATTCTAGGGTTTTTGCTATGGCTGACGCTCTCTCTGCGATTCTCCCTCATCTACTTCCGCCAGCACCGATACTCCGGGCCTCCTCCCACGCCGAGGAGGAGCCAT